>VZSZ01005133.1:148411-203316 GCA_013398815.1 Ibidorhyncha struthersii | reverse complement strand
CCGCTGTACTTTGCCTCCCAGTGGTTCTGCGTGCATGAGATCCTAAGTTGGTTTGAGATGGTCCAAAGATTAAGTTTTGTGAGATTGCCTTGGCTTTGGAGATGAAGGAGGTGTATAACATCTCTTTTTGGAGAATCTTTTTGTTGCCTGGCTAAATCCTCATCTCTTCTTCTGAATTCAGCAGCTCTGCCTTCCCTAGGATCACGCAGAGAAATTAGCATTAGTGCTGAAGCAAAGGGAAACGCACCAGTTGGCATCTCTGAGGAATTTCAGGTTGACTTATTTTTTTACAGACCTATCCAAATCTCAGAATATGCAGGACAGCTGCTGCTTGCTTAATAACCAGCTTGAGTAACGTGCTGCAGCCGTGGTCTGGGACTGAGTACAGAGACTATAGTTAAATATGTTGAAAGGAGCATTCTTTAGTTCTTCGGTTTGCACTTAATCCACGTGCCTTTAAAAGGAAGAGACGAGAAAACTATTCCAAAATGTGGCTAGGCTGGAGCCAAAGGAGAAGGTAGGTGGTGGTGTTCGTTTCTGATATAGTTGTCCCCGCAGCACGTTTGTGTGTTCATTTTGCTGATTGAACATGCTATATGTTAGCTGCCGGACACTAATAGATAAAGTGTTAACTTTCACATGATTCAGAAGATATTTCAGAGGAGACTTTTTTTCCCCCTCTGGAAAATGAATTATAAAAGGTTTCCAACTTTTATACTTTTATTATAATGCAGCTATGTTCCAGCAAAAGCTCCTGGCAGATAGTTTGCTCGTACATTTCCAAATGAAGATGTGTTAAATTTATTTGCTGCAGGAGCTTGTAGCTTGCGCTGTAACCTTGGTCATGGGACTGGATATAAAAACAGAGGGATAGAAGCCCGCTTAACAGCGGGAAACAAAGTGGAGCTGGAGCTGGAAATGTTATCAGACTGAGAAGGCAAAATGTGTTGAATTACTTCAGAAGTCAGATTTTGGACATGTGATTTTGGACATGTGGCTTCACTCATGGAATCCACGTGTAGTTCATATTGGTTGTGTGAGGTCAGGGGGCACCATGGTTGTGTAAAGGGGCCCGGGTGCCCCAGGAAGCTTGCAGTAAAATAGCACAGAAATCCAGGTGAGGTCCGTTTCCCGCACACGACCCTCTTTACCTGCTAAACCTGTCCCCTCTCTTCTGTGCCTTGAGAGCGCCATTCCTCCTGCGGGTGGGCGGGAGGCTGAGCTGCCCACCCCAAAGGAAACAGCAAAATACACATCGTGGTTTCCAACAGGATAATATCCTGCTAATTCAGTGAGGGGTTTAGGCAGGCACTCAGTGTTCTATATATAATGTTGTGTATTTTTTATTTAGACTGAATGACGAGGGTGGAGGTTTCATTTTCCTGCTCTAAATACATATTGATCAGGTGTAAGTTCTATATATTTTTCCACACTTAGTGCGTCGAGGTTTATTGCAGTAACCTTAAACCTATTCATAGTTCATGTTACAGAGGTGCTGTCATAGAATATCTCAATCAGATTTTCCCGGAGCATTATTGTAAAATGGATACTGAAACCCTGGTCCAGTCCGGTTAAAAATCCCAACGTGGTACATTGACTTTTGATGCGCTGACGATATTTTCTCTGTAAGAACACAGCTGCCTTTCCCTGCCCCAGCCCAGGGGCTGTAAGGAACAACTGTGTGTTTCTTAGAAGGTGAAAACTGGATGCAGGTTTTCTTTCCACTCTGACCTTGTTTCTTTTGCAGGCTCTGGAAGAAGCCCAGAAAGCCATTCAACAGCTCTTTGGTAAAATTAAGGATATTAAAGACAAGGCTGAAAAATCTGAACAAATGGTGAGCAGCAGTTTCTTTCTAGCCTTTCAAAGGGAGGGGGACACTGACTTTTGCTTCCAGTTCTCATTAAGAAGAGAACATTTTTGTCTTTGCTCCTGCTGACTTCTTGGTAGTTTGCTGTCAACCATGTGTTGAACCTGTAGCCTTGTCCTTGCGTTAACACGGCTGTAGAGCTAATGTGCCTGAAGTCCTGAAGGGAGGAGAAAGCCCTTCTTATCTCCTTCCAAATTTGGTTGCTGTGGCTTGATATTTAACCAGACTCTCGTTTTTTCATTCACTAGGTTAAGGAAATCACACGGGATATCAAGCAGCTAGATCATGCCAAGCGTCATCTGACCACCTCCATCACCACCCTCAATCACCTGCACATGCTGGCGGGGGGTGTGGATTCACTGGAGTAAGTATCTCAGTTTGTAGTGGTGCTTTGACACCACTGCCGAATTCTTAAGTTTGGTGCAGCGCTCAGAAATAGGTCTGTAACAGCTGCTTTTTTTCCTGGAGGGAGGTTTCTTTAATAGGTTGCGGTCTTGATTTTTGCTGGCAGATCCTTTCTGTGCCGCTCTGAGTGACCTGCAACCGCTGTTGCTGTATTTAAGGGTTTGCAGCATCAATTGCTCGAATTGCTGTGTTGATCCTTGGTGATAAGGAATGAGTCTGGCTTCATTAAAGAGTAAGACAGTCTGTGCAGTTAGGTATCCTCGTTAGGGATGTGCTCTTCAGGGATTTGGGGGGATTTTGATCTGTCTCATGTCTTAAACTGGAATGAGATCTCTTTTTCAGAAAGGTCTACCCTAGTTCTGAGAATGAGTTCAGAGAAGCCCTAGAGCTTGTACTGCATATGAGTTGGGGTTAGATGTTTCTAATAATCCTTTGTGGGTTTTTTGATGTGCTTGAGGAACACACGGGCTAGGGAAATCCAGTTTTTTACATATTGCATCTGTGAAGTTGCAAGACCCAGGCACAGCCTGTTCTTGGATTGTAGCAAATTCTGCACGAACACTGGGTTGTTAAATGTTCAGAATTAAATTTTACTTAGGCTGCTGTCTCCATTGGAATGATCCTAAAGGATGAAATAAAGATAAATAAATTTGATATTTTTTTCTGTCAGTTCCCTGTGAAAGTTATTAACAGAAAAGTCAAGGCTAATAGCTTTTTGGCATAATGATTCTCCTCGCTGTGAAGCTTTAACTCACACTTTGTGTGTGATGATGAATGGCTTAACTCAGGTCATTACGGTGAAGTAACATTTACTGCCTCCGGACCCATACTGGGAAGCGGATGCATTCAGTAGTTTACATGTTCTTTGCCAAGTGTTGCTTTTGACATTTATGTTTTTTGAAGCATTGTTAGATGTGTGCCGGATTGGTTTATTTTAGCATCACTTAAGTGAAATTTTAATGCTGCATTGGAATGTTAATGAAGAGTTGTGTATTTTAGAAAAATAAATGTCAATGGGGACCGGCATGACCCAGTGGGGGTGAGGTAACCTGTGGAATTACCACCCAGGATTTCCATTGAACCTGTCTTTGTAAATCTTTAATTTTCTCTACAGGGCTATGACCAGGAGGAGACAATATGGGGAAGTTGCCAACCTTCTCCAAGGTGTCGTGAATGTGTTAGAGCACTTCAACAAATACATGGGGATTCCGCAGATTCGGCAGCTTTCAGAAAGGTAAAATGATCAAACCCTGAGGACTTGCATGCCTGCTGGGAAGGAAGGTCAGGAAATGCATTAGGCAGAATCAGTTTCTCAAGGATGTAAAGGCTGGACATGGTCCTTTGAGCTTCTTTCCAGACAAAACAAACAGGTTAAAATGGGAGAGTTTGCTCAAATCTTGAGCAGCCTATTCTGTTTAATAAAAGTAATCAATATGGATGTAATTCATGAATTATCTGCTCTTCCCATTGACTGCCTTTTAATTTACCTTACCTGGAGTAATCTGCGGAAGTGCAAATTGTTTTATGTGATCTTCATGTGCAGATGTTTGCGGTGAAGCCTGAGGTGATGCTTTCTCCTGCTTTCTTAACCTCAGTGATACAGTTCAGCAGCCTGGCACGAAGCAGAGATATATGCATTAACATACTGGTGCTCGGGGCCCCTTTCTGCCCAGTTGTGTGCCTTACTGCTGTCAAACTGCTGTCAAACTGCATATATGGTTGCCCAAGGGGTTAGGCAGGCAGGATTTCTTTTTGTGCATTTGCCAAACTCGGTTGTTTGGAGCACCTTGCGTTTCTTCTGCCAAAACTTGCTCCCATTGCCCAATTCTGCTGAGATTTGAGGCTTATAGCAAATCTTCCCAAAATTGCACGCAGAGCACCTGACTGCTCTCAACATTTATGCTGAGCTTCTATCGTCTTGATTTTCTAACGTGGAGTTACATTTAAATTTGGTGAGTTTTGGTGCTGCTCCAACAGCAAGTGCCCACCGTTCTCAGCAGCAGGAGGTGAAGGCTCAATGGTGACTACACCACCAGGTCTGGCAGGGTCTTGGCTCCGTTTGGGATGTGACAGCTAGGTGTCGAGGGAACAAGGCCCTCCCTGCTCTCGGGGCCGTTGCTGTCCCTGGCCAAAACCCTGGCTTTATTTCTCTTGCATCGCACACATGGTGTTTGCTTAACAGCCTGTAGTAGTGCTGAGCACAGCTCAGAGGTGAAAACAGCCTATTAACGTTAGGGATGAACCTTCGTAATGATAGAACCATACCTGATAGCGTTTCTTTTCAGTGTGGAAATTGCAAATCCATCAGCACCATCCTCTTGATGCCAGAGATGACTTTACTCATTACGGAGGAACTTGAAGGAGCCTTCCAGGCATGCTAATTAATTTTTTTGGTGACTCCCTTTGCTAAGACAGCAGCTGGCTGCCTGTGCTGTTTAGTGATGGAAACAGTGTTTGAGTGATTTGTTTGTAATATTTTCATGTAAATCTGTTGGACTTTTTCTATGGTATAGATACCTCTTCCAGAAACCCAGATGGAATCAATGAGACAGAGCAAAAGAAAAATCCACCCTAAATCACGAGAGAGATGGGGCCTTGTTTTAACAAAGCATTTGACCATAAGCATTTGCTTAAGTGAACATGAACATGAAGGAAATATAAACATATGTCAGTGCTTTTCTGAATTTAGGCAGTTGTCTATTCCAACCTCATGCTCAGAAAGATAGCTTGCTTCGTTTTCTTCCAGAGTGGTAATGCCCTTGGGCAGAAACCTGCTGTCATTGGCCATTTTAGGGCCAAATATAATTTAAGCCTTGGTCCAGAATTCTGGCTGGTTTTCCCTTTCTGATGGGTGATTATTTAATTCTTTTGTAGTTGCTGATAATTATAGAAAACAATTCATGCTGCTGCTAAAAGGCACAGTGGTTTCGAGTCACGCCAGAGAGACTGGCAAGGACATGGAGGAAAACTTCTTTTGTTTTATTCTCCCTTCAAGATAAGGATCTGAAAAGCTCAAGAAAGTCTGTTTGTCCTATTTTTAGAATTGTCTCGGCAGGGTTTTCCTTCCAGTGTTTACACAGGGAGAGTTGCACCATCTGGTAGCGATAGAAGCGGCTGCTTGTGGGGCGAAAGGAGAGCTGCACCCGGGGGGCTCCTGCGATCTCTTTAGCGCTTTGACATCCAGGCGGCAGATTGCTGCAGGGAGGTCTGCAGCACGGTCATGTCTGCTTTGGAGTTTGACTACACGTGTACGTATTAGGGCCCAATTTGGAGCTGACTTTTCTCCCTCTTTGCTTGGAAATACTTTTTGTGATTCGTGAAGCATCAAAGGAAGTTTGCCTGGCTTCTCGCGGCACTATTTTTAGACTGTGAAATTGCTGGGGTTTGATATCTCATGAAGTTCGTTTAATGGTACAAGTGAAGCTTCTTGGATGTTTGCGAAGGCAAGAAATGCTTTAGCAGATGTTGGCACAGACCTGTGACAGTAACCGAAGTCTGTTATATACAATAAGTCTATTATATCCACTGCTAAACGAGCAGATTCTGTTGCTTTCTTTAATAAAGAGCCTCTCTTTCTTGGTGTGAATGGAGTGAAGCCAAATATGAATGGGAAACCATGGGAAGGAAAAGGGCCTGCTTGGTGGTGTTGGATGCGCTCTTTGTCATGGGGTCTTCAATTTAGGTTCCTGCTCTTAGATGCTGTGAAAACTAATGATGTGGTTTTAATGCTGCTTTCCACCTGTTCTGTCCCTTTGAAAATAACCAAACAAAATCCCCCTGTAAGCATTCATTGGAAACCTGACTGAACTCTCAATTAATTGGCTTCTGGTGCTGATCCTGTAGAGTGTTGATATAGAAATGTCACAACTTGCATCCAAATGTAAATATTTTCCTAATCGTGCTTCTAAACCAACTTCTTATATGGTGCATTGGAAGTTGTTTGTTGTAATAAATAGCAATATTTTCTTATCTCCCAATCCCCTTCTGTTTTCTGTCTGTGGAGGGAGCGAACAATTAGTGGTCACAAACCCACCCATGAAAGTGGTCGAGAAAGCCTAGCAGATAGTGGAAAAAAGCCTGGAAAGTATTTAGGAGAAAGATGATTATAAGTTTGCCATGGAAAAACAGGCTAGCTCAGCCCCTTTTTATCGCAGCAAGCTGCCAGGCGTAGTTTAAGATTTCTGGTAGCTTTGGCTAAAGGAATTGTGGTTTCTGGTAATTTAATGTCATTTGAAACATAACAGTGGGGTTTCTTGTTTTTATTTTTTTTAAAGGCAAGGGAAACGGAGAACAAAAGCCACTAATAATAAAACAAAAGTCAGAGAAACAAAAATCACTAATACTGTTGTAACCAAAGGCTTTGGCACGTGTGAGCAGCCCCAGGAAAAGGCAATTCCCCGCTGCAGCGAGCCGGGACGGCTGCTGCCATACCCCAGCACGCTGCCGGGGGGGAATCCAGTTGGGGAAAGATATCCTCGTCAAACCGACCTGAGAAGAGATCCTAAATCTGTTATCAGCTCTTATACATGTGCAGAAACGGTCCTTCAGCGTTGAATGCGAGTGACGCCAGCCGTGGGGTCGAGGCTTTTACCGCTGCAGTTTCCATTGCATGAAAATTGTTCTGAATTATTGAAAGGCTCACGCTTTCCATGGGGAGCAGTAATCTCTAGTGGCTAAAGCAAGTGCCTTCCTGTGTTCTCGGCCTAAAGTAAAGAGATGGCGTAAGGGTTTTTATGTTTCTGGGTGCATGCTCGTGGAAAAAAAATAATTGTGCGTGTCTGTGTGTGTATGTGGTTACATAAAGAGCGATAGTTACTGAGAGGGCAGTGAGGCTCTCTGGCATTGCTCACACATACCCAAACCTTTGGCTACTTTGACGTCTCTGCCCTATCCCTATCTTATAAAATATGAACAAATAAATAAAAAAGGCTAAAACTCCTTTTCCTTGCTTGATTTTGAGATATTTTTAATCAGGACATTCAGGACATTTTTTTTTTTTTTAATATATTTTTAACATCCCCATTCAGCAAGGCATTCCTGCAAGTTTCTTAATTTAAGGCTATGAGAATCCCCTTTAAGACTATCCTTAAGTACTTTTCTGAATCAGAGCCTAAAACAACAAAGCCCGCGGACAGGGCTTTTAACTGCTTGACAGTGCCTCTTTTAAATTTGTTGAGTCTTTAGGAATCTGGCTGCTGCTCTTTTCGGTGCCTCTGCTGTGCTTCCACTGCAGCCAGTGTCAAATGGGAAGGTCCCCGTAGCCAGCCGTAAGGAAAGAAGTTCCACAGCTAATACTTCCAGTTGTTTATACGAACTCATTCATTTCTGTGACTCCTAGTACTAAAGACTTCTTGGTTCTTGATTATTTAAAAAGTAAAATTTTTCCATCCATGTTTAGCAACATTTTTCTTCTTTTTTTCCTCATTTTTCTCGAGGATCAAAGGGTTTGGTTCTGTGATGCTCTCAGGTGAATTACTAGTACTTGCTTGTGCAATTTAAGCGGGATTATACTTGTAGTTGTGGCTGCTGGGCTGCGTTCCTCCTTAGTGCTTAAATGTCTCACTCCTTCTTTTTCAACATATTAGTGAATTGCTTTTGTTTTACAGTTGTGAAGGTGTTAACTGGGGATCTATACCTGGAAGAGTAGAGGACTTTCTAAACATTCCTGTGAAGCAGAGAGCTTAAGCGAGAATTATGTTTGACACTGCAGGCAGGAAGCTCTTCCAGTAAAATCCCCATAAATAAATCCTGGATAAGGCAGGTCGTACATACAGTTGAATCACAGATATAAAGTTGTATTTCAACCATCACTTTTAAAGGACTAGAACTTTCTGCATTTGGCACCGTTAAAGAATCCAGCCTATTTTCCAGCGTTGCCAGGTCATCTTGTAGGGTTTCGCTACTAATGGACCTCAAATGGGAAGATGAAAGCAGCAGATCGTTCCTTGATAAGGTTGAGGAGTCTTGAACAACAACAGAAAAAAAATCCGAAGTCTTCTCCCCACAGTCTGAACAAACATTTTCACAAATGTTAATGTAGCCACTCTTTCTAACACATCAATCTCAGTGGAAAAATCCACTGCTTTGAATGATCAGTTTAGACCTTAAAGCGTTTCCAGTATAATAAAAAGTGATGGAAGAATTCAAGGGCTGCAGAGGGATATAAGTGCCTGACTGTTTGTTTTGGCTCTTTCTACTATGTGTAGGCATTTCCATTTCCCTAGAAGTATCAATTAAGCCGTATTGACTTTTATTTCTGGAAATTGGAAGCTTTATTCTCTCAGCTAAATAAAGAGCAAGATTGTGGTTTGTTCAAAACTTTTTTGCCCGTTTCATACCTTTGCTCTTTTATGCTTCTTAAGACGTGGAGGATTTATAGGATAAAACCGCAGCCAGCAGTATTCACATGGATGCATTTAAAAGTAGGTCAGTGCACCTGGAACTGTGAGAGGTTCCCCATGAAGATTGAGACATTGTGAAGCTTTTTATGTGTTAGAAACATACTTTTGTTGAAATGTGATCAACGTACACAAATGTAAAGATAAATTGATCACATTGGCATTAAAGGAGCCTTGCTGATTTCTGAGCTGATTAACTGGCCCTTATTAAAATACTAAATTGCAGCAGGGCAGGAGCATCTGGGACGTGTCCTGCGACAGCTCAGGGATCAGTGCTGTAGAGCGGGACTTGTCCCGGTGTCATTCAGGAAACCAATGCTCTCCCAGTTTTGACAATACAGGTTTTCTTAACGTGGATGTTTTTCTTCAGCGTGCTTTTTTTGTCCCTTAAAAACCTTTGTGTAGCTGTTAGCGTTTCAGTGTGCTTTGTAGTAACGTTTGCAGCCAATGAAACCAAGACGTTGTTGTACCACCGCCAAAGCCCTCGCTCCCTCTGTGCTCCTCAGGGTGAAGGCAGCGCAGAATGAGTTGGGACAGCAGATCCTGGCTGACTTCGAGGAAGCCTTTCCTTCTCAAGGTACAAAGGTAAAGTTCTCACTTCCCCTCTTCTTCCCATTGAGAAGTGCTGCTGAAAACTAGTCAACATAATCGTCATTGGGTTTAATCTCATTTTACATCTAGATTTGATGTCTCTCTGTTTCAGGAGTTATTTTAGAAAGCAACCGAGTCTCCCAAGCTGTAGGGTGCTAGCTTTATTTCTCACTGTTTCTAGCAAGTGAATGTGGGAGAGCAATGACGCCCTTCCTCAGTCACGCTGCGCGCATCTATTGCAGCGAGGTCTGCAAGCCGGTCGAGGAGTGCTCCGGGCAGTTCACTTGTGGCCCATTAGATGAGAGTGGGGTTCCCTCGGCATCTCACCCAGGTTACTGGTTATTTGCTTGGACACAAAAGCTTCGTGTTGTGTTTAGGGAAAGCCGAGCACGGGCTGTCTGTTGCCATGCTGCCACCAACTTTGTCTCTGGTTTGCTCAGACAGCACAGATACAAATCTGGGCTAGGGCTAAGGCACCAAATGTGCTTCCCCAAAATTATGCATCCAAATGTTTGCAAACAATGTTGGGGAGGTAGGTGTCAATTTGAATTTATTTCGAGGAAAACACTAGTTCTGTCTTCCAGAATACCAGCTCTGCTGGTTTCTTCGTAAAACTAGCAAGTACAGAAATGAGAATACTATTTGGAACGGATCCTTGATGAAGGGCAAATCTCTGTCTGTGTGACATAGTTTCCAAACAGCATGTGTTTTTAAAACGCTTCTAAATTTTCTGTCTCCTCCACTACCATCATGGTATGCCAGTATAGACCAGCAGATGCTACTTCAAGTGTTGCAAGTTGATCATCTCTAGACTGCCTCCCCCCCCCATTAATTTGGCTTTCAGGTTTGCAGGAAGTAGCCCGTTAATTCCGCCATTAATGTGGTCTTGCAGTTTTGCTTGTCCCACTTGTCAGCCACTTCTCTTAGCTGTTCCTCAGAATATCTAGGCCAATGCAAGGCTTTGCAGAAGTGACGGGACAACGGTTCTTTCTGTAGATGGAGCTGGCTGCCCTTCCGCGGTAGGGAGCTTCCCCGCTGTTGAGCTACAGAACAACTTTACGGCCAGTGAAATGGAAGGAGCTCAAGAAGATGCCTAAGTGATAATAAAGAGTAGCAGCAGAAGCATCAAAAAGAGAATAATAATGGGACAGGATAAAAACAAGATAACCTGGATGCAATACAATTTGCAATCACCCATTCACCTATTTAATCTTAAATTTTAACCTTAAATTTGTTCCTGTTTATTCTGACAGAGACCTGGTGGACCCAGCAATGTCCTACGTGATGCGTGTCTAGTCGCCAATGTCCTGGATCCCAGAATCAAACAGGAAATCATCAAGAAATTTATTAAACAGCACCTCTCAGAATATCTGGTCCTTTTCCAGGAAAACCAAGATGTAAGGGAAGCTTAGCAAGCTGCATTTGGATTTTGCGTTTTGCTTCACTGGCGTTCACAAAGTTCACGTTTCCACAGGTTTTGGTGGTGAAGTGTTTTTAAGCGGAGGGCTCGGAAGCAGTGACTTGCAGGAGCAATAGGGACCGGCTGATGGGAGGCAATGTCATCTCTGTCAGGACAATTTCCTCCTACCTTAGACCTCAGTTTTATAGAACAACACTGGAGATGTTTTCCCCTACTATAGTAAATAAATGAATTAAATTTAGATATACTTTCTGCCCTGTAAAGGGTTTAAAAATTAAATTCTGAAAATTACAAACCCCAAAACTTAAAAAACAACAATACCTTACCCCAAACAAAAACAAAAAAACCCACCAGAATGCCTAAAAAGGGGGGAGGTTATTTCCAGGAAGTGGATTAATCTTTGTAGCTAATTTTTAAACTTCCTGTCCTTATGCTAACATCTTTTTAAAAATTTAGTGTAATCGTCTTGGATTTGAAAAAAAAAAAAAAGAGAAACCAAAACCAACTTTGGATCAAAATGTATTTTAACAATTTCAAAATTTTGACAGTTGGTGACAAAGAGGGGAAAATGGCTAAGATGCTTCATTTTTAATTGCGTTTTTCCATCAAAGGTTTTTGGATTAATCTTTCTACTTTTTGACCAGAAAGCCCTAATGTTTTGGGGGAAAAAATATATCCTGCTCATGTTGTAATAATTTTTTAGAACTTTGTGGGTCCACACACCCCACAGCCTGAAAACCAGCTGAATGTGAGAATCCAGAAATAGCTGCATTCTCATCCTACTGTCGATTTTAATTTCTCTCTCTGCGAAACAAAGAGGGTGGGATCAAATGAATTATTATTGGATTGAGTTTTCAATAGTACCTACGTGATTTAGGAGTACTGTTATCCTCATTTTCAACAGAACTTGCTCTCTTAATTGGCACAAGAGAGGGTTTTCAGTCTGGCATGCGTGTTAGCGCTTTGAAGAATGACTGTTAGCGTTCACGGTATTGTTAATAGTGGTCAAGTTAGCTTTGATGAATAGCTCTGCGAAACTACAGCGGCACGGTTAAGCAGTCAGGCTGAATATTAGCAGCTGCTGCTGTTAAAGATGACGTTCTCCATCTTATTCAGGTGGCCTGGCTGGATAAGATTGACAGGCGCTATGCCTGGGTAAAGCGTCAGCTGGTGGACTACGAGGAGAAGTACGGGCGCATGTTTCCCCAGGAGTGGTGCATGACGGAGCGCATCGCGGTGGAGTTCTGCCACGTCACGAGGTGAGCGTCTGGGGAGCTCGCGATGCCTCCCAGCGGAGTCACCGTCCTTAAAACAAAAGGTTGGCTTGTCTTTTGCCAAATTGATCGTATATCCATAGGACTTTCAAGGCAGTCTTCAAATATCTATGTAGAATCGTCCACGATTAAAAGCGAGTGAAAACGCTGAGAATTATCACTAAACCCGCACATACTGCTGAGAGAGTGGGGTGATAACAGAGGTAAAAACCAGTAATATTAGAGGCCAGGTGAAATGGCGTGAGCTGACTGTGGTGTGACTGTGTCAGACCGTGCTCTTTGCCCGCCAGAGATGGGGCACCAGAGGGAAGTGCCAGCTGGAGTCCCAGCAGCACCATTGCATTTGTTCTGGGACTCCAGGCAGAGATGCTGCGCTTCCCAAGGTTTGATACTGTGGGCTTTCCTGGCTGCAGTGGTGCGCTGGGGTGTTAGGAGATGGGGTCCTGTTACCCACAAAGCTCTCAAAAACTGTGATTATGTTTGAAATGTGATCTGTCAAGCGGTTTTACGTTAGAGAGCATCTTAGGAATTAGCTTGAATTTTATGATGAGAGTATCTCTAGGGAATAGACTGAATTACAATCTTAGGTTTCAGATCTTTCTCTTTATAGAAAAGAACATTTGTTTTTTCTGTTTTCACCCTCTCTCTCTCAGGGCAGAGCTTGCTAAGATAATGCGCACAAGAGCAAAGGAGATTGAGGTGAAATTGCTTTTGTTTGCAATTCAGAGGACGACCAACTTTGAAGGACTTCTGGCTAAACGCTTCTCAGGTTGCACTCTAGCTGATGGGACAGTGGTAAGGGGATTTCTAAAGAACAATCTTTTAGTCCACAGCTGCTTTGGGAGAAAAAAAAACTCCCTCTCACACATAGCTACGGTAATGGGAGACTGCAAAAAGTGTCACCTGCAACCTCCTCTTGCGCTGGCGGGTTAGAGTGTTTAGTGTGACTGCGCTTAGTGGGTTGTAATTGGGAAGGTGATTCGTGATCTTGCAGAGTGTGGTAGAGAGTATGGCACAGGGCTCGCAAGAAGGAAGGTACACTGATGGTGTACTTTTTTGGTTCTTCTGGGCCCCATGCTGTTTACAACTGAAGCCGCATTGCTGTGGAGAACCACAAAATAATTATGGCACGGTGACTGCATTATAATGTTTGTTTTCTGCATGTCGATGACACGTTATAACTAAAAGTCCCTTCTTCTCTTCATTTCTAGTTACCACATGTTCACCGCATGGTACCAACTTTCAATCCCACATTGTCTGTTGGGTTAGTCTTACTTGCAGGGGCGTTGGTAGCTTCTACTTTTCTGTGTCTCATTTGGTAGATTGTAAAGGCAGAGCCAAGAGAAACAGCTCGGTGAATATTTCTGGGGTCATCTCTGTGCTTTTTCTGCCTGAAATCTCAGCCAAGAGCTCTGCCAGCCAAGTGTCCTGGGAGCACAAAGTCCATGTGTGGCTCAGAAGCCACTGGTTTGAGGTTGGCTTCTCTGTCCAGCTGGTGTCTCGAAGCCTACTTGGATGTGACAGTTCAGCCTACAAGGCACGCCGGCTGGACCCGCTTGTAATGTGCTGTGGATCAGTAGGTGCCGCTAATTAAAAAGGGAAGTCCTGTAAGGTTTTCCTTCTGGCTGAATTTAGATCTCAAGAATATGGCTTTATTTTTCTGACAAATTTCATACAAAATTTGCAGCTTTAATTACATTGGCTTCACTGGGTTGTTATCCATTTGGAGAAGGTAGGCACTGAAGCTGTTATAACTGAGAAAAACAGAAGGGGAGGAAGAAAATCCTCTCTGTCCCCCTTTCTGAGCTGCCTGGAGGCTATGACGTGCTGGCTGTCATCATCTGACCTGTTTTATACGCAAAATGAAGGCCATAATTATAAATGGCCGTGCGGTGAGTGCACGGTGGGGACAGGCAGTCTGGTGGGAGCAGTCACGCAGGGTTTACTGCGGCGGCAGTTTTGGGGCCTGCTGTCACAGGTCCTCCCGGTGGACACCACACGTGTGTGGAAATTCGGCGCTAGTCAAAATGCCCCTTCCGGGGACGACTGAGGCAGGGCGGGTGAGCGTGGGCACGAGAAGCGCGGGCTGTAAGAGGGTGCTGGAGAAGCGATGGAGAGGGAACCAGCCTCTAGCCCTGTAGTAGGAGGGAGCGGGCTCTAACCTTGATGGAGGGGCACCGCCTGGCACTCTGCGGTCACCCCTGTCCTCGGAGAGGACAGACCGCTGTACAGTGCTTTGAAGGGCTTAGTAAAGCAAAACATGGATGCAGCTGTGTGCCAGAGGGGACAGAGCAGACTGTTCTCTAAGAAGCTTCCTCTTTTTCAACAGAAGAAGCCAGAAGTGCCACCTCCCTCCACCAACCCGTTTCTGGAGGATGAAACTGGGACAGAGACAGATGAGATTGTGATTGAGAAAAGCGATACGGACAAAGTAAGTCTTTGAAGTTCTCCAGTTGTCAGTGAGGCGGTCTCTGTGTCAGAATCTCTAGCGGTGCCTAAGCTTTTCCCATCACGTTGATTTGAAAGGCTTGTTTTCACAGCAATTAATTTAGCGCAGTTTTGATCTTCTGTGCAGCATACAGACTCCCAATACAACCGTGGTTTGCTCTGGCTCACTTCACTGAAACCAAAGCAATCTTTATTTCAGTTAATAGTGTGGAGACAATGGTGCCACGTGAGAGCGAGTTGGATTCTGTTGTAGCCCATGCAGCAACAGCTCAAATGTAACTACAGGATTTCTGTCATAGAAAGGTGAACGAGCACAGTAGGGTTTTCCCATCCCAGAAGAAGCTCCCACTGCATACAGTTGCAGTTCACATTTTGCCTTGTCAGCCGAGCAAACTAAGTCTGGACTCACCAGGCAACTCATTGAACTTTCTCGAGTGTCTCTTTTAGACTTCTCACTCCAAATATATTACTTCTGGGATTTTTAACTCTGTAGCGCTTTTCATCCGTTACCTCTCCAAAGCGGGCAACACCTAACCACTTGTAAAAGCACTGAGTTTCCAAAGCCCTCTGCAAACATTAAAGGAGTGAATAGTAAACGTGGTTGTTTTAATTGGCACCGATATCAAAGCCTGTAAGCCCCGTATTTTTTACTTGCCAGACGGATGTTTTCTAAGTGTTCAATTGTAAGTTGCTTGGGGAAGGTACCACCTTCTCTTTGTCGGGGGAGTTTACAGCCCTGTAAACGGGCCGTTTACGGGTGGTGTCCTGAGGGATGACCCCAGGACCTACTCGGGTCCCTGCGCCTGGGGAGTTTGTGGGGTGGTAGCTCTCCACCAGCACGGTTTGGTGCACTGTGTCCCCTCCAGATTTTCACAGGAGCAGGACAGCCTTCTGCCTTCCACTCACAGCAGAAGTCCTGAAATGGAATGATTAACCAAAGTTTTGCTCTTTCCATTAGAATACAACTTGGACAGCTGGCATTGGCCAGACTTTATCAGTGATCTGGAAGACAATTGGGAACTTGGGGAGATACCCGTGTGGTATATTTTTTCTGAAGAGCTTGCTTTCTGCTGTCCGGAATGGCTGGGGGAAGATTGGCTCTGATGTGCAGTGCTGGGCTGAGAGGACATCCTTGGAGAAGTCCGTAGCGCTAGAAGGCAGGTGAAGAGATAAATTGCAAAGCCTTTTTAGGCTGTTTAGGGCTGGTTTTAGTGAACAGTAGAATGCACTTCCCTGGCCAAAAGCAGCTCGGGTGGTTCTGAGAAAGGAACTGCTCTGCTCCGTGTACACGGGGAGGCTGGTACGAAGCCACCCATTGAGCTATCCCTTGAAATGCTGTTTGTGGCGAGGTTGCTCTCTCTTTCTGGGTACGCTCCGTGTTAATGCTCACAACGCAGTGCTGGACTCTGCTGCGAGGGCAGCTGCCCTGCAGGTGCCTGTCTGCAAAATGGGAGCCTTGTAGGCTCCAATATTTCAGTTTCAAAGCACCAACAGCTGGTAGTTAGTGCTGGTGAGTTCGTGTTGGAGGTCTCATCTTCTGCTGTCGCTAGCTGAAGAAGAGAAGGGACGGGAAGAGTTGAAGATGAAGAGTTTTGAGTGGCAGAGCTCTTCCAAGACACGAGTCCTGAGAATTCAAGACACTTGGGAGTGTAAGAGGGAGCACAAGAGTTTGGAGGGGGGGGGAATCCATGTTAAAAAGAACCTCTTTAAGTGATCCTAGCAGTTCAATTTAATCTGTTTACTTTGGATAGTAATGAAAGGAAACTGGGCCAGCTGCAGACCTCCTTACTGTGACAACAGTAACCTTTTATTATTTCCATCAAACTCAAGGAGGAAATAGCTTAAACATCTGCAGCTTTTGGACAGGATTGCACGCTCAGAAATACAGCTTCACTGCTACTGTTAAAAGATTTAGTATTCTCTCCACCAGACGTGCTGGGAGCAGCGTGATGCAAAGACACACGCGCACACGCAGAAAGCCAGTCCCGCATTAGGAGTTGGCTCTTCCAGCCTGGTAAATCGTAAACATCATGAATCTGCAACCTTGCGTTGGCACTGCCATCCTGGAGACTCAGCGACTGGAAGGTTTCTGTAATTACCCACCTATTGTTTTCCTCCCGGCTCCGATGAGCGTGTGCATCCAGCAGAAACGGGCAGGCACTGGCAAAGGGGCTGGGGCGGAGAATGCTGCGTCGTGGCTCTCTCCCAAAGCTGTAAAAACTTACATTCTCCAGTCATGCTCTTAGCGAGAAGGTTAATGAAGTCAGTCTCATAGAGGTGGTCTGGTCTCCATAAAACCATTCGCTCGCTTTAGGTTTGCAGCCATATGTTAGTATTCATTGTCTCTTTGAGTCTTAATTATTCCTGAGAAATGCTTGCCGTGTCATTCTCCGCTATTTCTGCAAAAGACTTAGTGCCACCTCCTCTGTCATTTAGGAGAGTATATCCTTTAGGCTCTCTTGTTTTGCTTTTCTTATGCTAAAAAAAAAAAAAAAATAAGCTGGAAAAATTCATATCTTCATTGGCTGGGAGTTGATCCTGGCTTTTTGCAGAGAGAGGCAAGAATTCCATTCCAGAGTCACTGCAGCCCTCTTTGCGGGCAGTGAAAAGTTGTCAGCTTGCTGGGAAGCAACAAGAAAAATTGTCTGTTGGTTAAAAAAAAAAAAAAATTAAAAAAAAATCTAGCTGTAGGGCAAAAATGAGCTTAAAGGCCCTGCCCAGGCTGGTACTTCAACATGCACAAATTTAAGCGTATGAGTAGTCCCAGTGGCTTCAGTGGGATGTGCTTGGCCACTGTGTCGAGTGCAGTACTAAACTAAAACGAGAGTAAACCAGATGACTCCCAAATGGCATATGTGCTTAATGCTCTAAATGTGATTCTAAAATAGAAGTCTTTGCATCCCCAGAAACATGTTTCGCAGTGAAAGCAGTCCTGTAATGTTCCCTGTGTAATTCCAGCTCCTCCAGTAATTATGTTCTGTATATCTAAATAAAATTCATCCAGATGAAGTCTGTAACTTTGAGTTATTATCCTTAATGTTCTAAAACGTGGGGAGTTTTCAGTGTTGCTTCCAAATAACTGCTGCCCTTCATTTCAGAGGTGACTAGTGGAGTCTTGTTGCTGTTTGGAGGGGGCAGCGAGATTTTATTTACAAACTGCATTAAGATTCTTCTACTGAAATCTGTTAGCATGCGGCGTCTTCTCTTTAAGGATAAGAATACTTTACGAGTGAAAAAATAATTCCTGGGAATACTAACAGCTCTGGAAGAGCAAGGAAGACACACTGACACTGTGTATACTCTTGATTTCATGCCTTTGGTTATTCGACAGTAAATTTGTGTGTTGTAATATTTCTAGAGACTTGGATCCTTCTGTGCTGTTGCATTACTGTTTCTTCTAGATCATAGAGGGCAGGTTTGAAACCGACACTCTTAATGTTTTCTTACAGCCAAAGAAGCCAAAGGTCCCGGACAATCCTTTTCATGGCATTGTTTCCAAGTGCTTCGAGCCTCACCTTTATGTGTATATTGAGTCCCAGGACAAGTGAGTAACCAGCGTGCTCTTACGGCTTTGTGTACTTTTGAATGTGTATTAAGGTTGGATTGTACTAGATTCTGCACTCAAGCTGCAGAAAATTAATTTCTTGAAAGTCTGCTTTCTGATTTCATCGGGGCAGTGTTCGTGGTTTGAGAAAGAAACGAGTAGGGCCTTTGCTTGGGCAAAAATGAGCGTTCAGAGGGCTGTGGATGTTGGTTTCATCTGTAATTGCAAAGGCTTA
Source organism: Ibidorhyncha struthersii (assembly GCA_013398815.1). Taxonomy (NCBI): domain Eukaryota; kingdom Metazoa; phylum Chordata; class Aves; order Charadriiformes; family Charadriidae; genus Ibidorhyncha; species Ibidorhyncha struthersii. The sequence goes on along the minus strand of VZSZ01005133.1, from coordinate 185,134 downwards.
TAGGAATGATGCCCGCTGCCTTTCCACGGAAGAGGCTTAGAGTTTTGGAAATTGCTTCTGTTGCCTCTGCAATTCCCACTGCAGACATACGCCTTTCTTTCACCTCATATCTTCCACAAATAGCAGGTTTTCTTTTTTCTCTAAAATACTCATGTGGCTTCGTGGCAGAGGAATTTCAAGATTTTCTTTATAGAAATAAGTTATTTGAGGTCCTTAGATGAAAGCAGCTGTAGATGAGCTGGTTGTAAGATAACGTTATCACCGCTCACAGATTGGGACTTTGTCAGGGGCTTTAATCCCCGGAACCCTTCTTTGTCTTCCTCTTTGACTTGCGGCAAAATAACTTGAATGAAAGGAGCTTTCAGCTTAGAGCTCTGAGAAGTTTTTAGAGCTCTCCCCACAGTTTCTGGTGCACCTTGATTCACACCAGGATTTAAATGACATCTCTCTAACAACTTCAGTGCCTGTTGGGAGAGGAGGTAGGTGGAAGAGGTTCAATACAGTCTTCTAGTGCAGGTTAGTGGCTGGAAAGGGGAAAGGGGCACCTGCCTCGCGTAACTCATCTGTCTGTGCCCTTCTGTCTTCCAAGCGCTTACGTATGAAAGAGTGCATAACTCGAGGGTCGTGTTGTCCTGATTTTGTCCAAACTCCAAGATAGCCAACCTTGAAAAAGGTTTCCCGTGTCCCATCAACCTTTTATGCTTAAAAAAGAAATAATAAAACCTTGCACAGTGGTCTGTCATGCTGGGTTTAGGTTCCGCTCTGCAGTATAACAAAGGGAAACAGATATTTCCCCCCCTGCCCTCCACCAACTGAGCACTAACTTGTCTGAATATTTCTTCCCTTCCCACTGGGGGCCATTTTAATCCCCGTTTTGGTAATTCTACCCCGCTGCGCTCCTCGCTCTTTCAGTCGCTTTTTTTCCCCCCCCTTTTCCGTTACAATCCTGAGATGTTTTATATTAGGTTTATAGCCGCAGGCTGCAAGGAGTTCAAAGAAAAACTGCCACAGTATTCCCCATGCTGCCCCTGCCTGCCAAAAACTGCTTTCCTTTATGATTTTCTCTCTTCTTACCCCTTTGATTGAACTTTTGAGAAATCTGTTGCTGCTGTCTGAAAATGAAGAGTTGCTTAGATAATTAATTATATGTTTGGGCTCTGAATAGTAAGAGTAGTGCGACAGTTGTTCATCATTGCCATAAGTCTATGGCAGAAAGCAGCCTGGACCTTTTCTCCTGAAAAAAATGTTTCCATACCCATTTAAAGCAACAAAGTGCCAAAATCTGTAGCAGTTTAAGAGGAGGCACCCAAAAGACAGACTTTAAAGGTGCTGCTCTCCACCCTTAGCAGCAGTGTAAATATCAGATTTCTTAACAGCGAAGCAGATTTTGTTTCTGCCCCTTTGGGAGTATGTGCCTTTAGCTCTTCTTTGTGGTCTGTCGGAGCAACGAGAGCGTACCCATGGGAGCTAAGCCGTTCTGATGGAGTGAAGGAAGAGCTCTGTCAGGTCTGCAGTGTTGAGAGTGTGCAGAGCCGTGGGTGAGCGTGCTAAAACGCACGTGTGCGTTCAGATTGTTCGGGAAACTGGCACTTTCTCTTTGTGGTGTGTGTTTGCGGCCTCATGAGCAAAGGGGCTTCCAAAATACCCAGTCCATGGAAACTATCCTACAAGTGGTCCAGGTGTCTCAATGCCATTGCCCTCCCCCGGTGCCCAACAGATACCAACTGTCCACATCGCTGAACAGACTGACTGAGCACCGCATTCTTCTCTCAGGCTGCTGGGGAGCTGCCTGGTTCCTCTCGTGGTTGCCAGAGATGCAGAAAAATTGCTGAATAGGTTGAGTGAAAGAAAAAAGGAGGAGGAATATAGGAATGAAAGGACAGAAGAACCAAAGTAAATTCTCTTTGTAAGATTTCATTTCATATTTTCTCTTGGTTAGATTTGGAGAGTTTTCGCTCCCAATAAATACGCTACTGTTAGGAAACACCGCATCTGTGTTACCAGAGAATTTGCTTTGAGCTTCTTTGCAGAGTCTACATAGAGAAAATGTTCATTTTCAGTAGCTCTCCTGCCTTCTTCATGTTTGATCTCCCAGTACGTTTTTTCTGCCAAATTCTTTGTGCTCCCACACAGGTTGTTAGACTTTGTACTGTATTTGGGCCAGCTGAGACTAATGTGAAAGTCTGATTGACGTTAACGGAGATGTACATTAATAATATATTAGTTCCCTTAGTGCACAATATCCTGATGTTTTGCTTGTATCAATCCCATGCTGAAACAAGAGCAGTCCTCATAGCCTGCCTTTGACGGGCAGCGTGTCCAGGTTGGGAACAGAACAGGCACGAAGCTCTAGCGCTGCTCTCCCAGCTCTTTTGGACAGCTGCATTTGCTCGTGCATCCCAGTTGACAAAACCTTGGGGGACCGGGAAAATGTAGATACATTTCACTTTGCCTCGGATGAGAGGAGAACATGTGGAGTAAGCATAAAGAAACAAAAGCCAATGACATTCCTCACTGCGCCTTGAGACTGAGAGAAGGAAAAAAAAAAAAAAGTGGCTGGTGGATGCTAAGAAAGCTCCACTTTGTTGCCCAGATGGAGCAAAGCGCAGACGCAGAGGTGGAAATGCAGCTGTTTAGTTTAGTGGGACTTTTGACAAGGAGCAAGCCACGTCGGCTTTACTTGAGAACCTGAAGGAACACTGCAGCTCGTAGCACGTGTGAGCCCTCCTGCAGCAGCCATCTGTTTGGCTCTCCTGCAGCTACGGGGGGAGGTATATTTTGCTTCACTGTGGTCGAATACAATCAATGCTTTGGTTCGGCGTTCAATTGCTCATGCCAGTGTAGAGATTTATTGCATCAGTTGAGCAGCCTGATGTTTTTACGGTTCTTGTAACAACGCCGAGGAACTGTGTGCACATGTGGAATCAGAGCGATGTAAAGTACTCGAAGCAGCAGGCAATAAGCATGAAAAAGGGGCTACTTGTCTTTGCGATAGCCTGTGAGTCTGGCTTAAGCCAAAGAGCCTTCAGGATTTAAAGCCCTGATATTGCAAGCACATTTCTATGGATGAGTTTGCCCCGGCAGATCATCCGTGGTAGGAGCTCGTCTGCTTTGGTGCAGCAGTCTGTAAGTTTATCAGGGAAGAGCCAGGTCACCTTTGTCACTTGTGCAGCATTTTGAATTCTTTGGTAAACTGGAATCAGAGCGGTTTTTCTCTTTCACAAGACAAAAAGAAAGAAAGGACAGAAACTGGGGAGAAGTTTTCATCGTTGGCAGGTTTTTTTTCCCCCCTTTCACTGGCAGAGGTAAGTGAGAATGTGCTGAAGAGTCTCAGCCGCTGTGCTGGTGGTGCCGGCAGTAAGGCCGTACCCATCCCGGGAGACCCCTAATGCAGTCTCTTTGCGTGAACTCCCGTGCTGTGCTGGGTGCCCTGGGAGCTGGCCTAAGATTAGGAGAACATTTTAAGTTGAAACTCTGACAGGCTTTTAAAGAAGAGGTTTTGTTTCTATGGACGGCATTGCAATTCTGTCAAATAAGTTTGTTGCTAAAAAATGATGATAACTATTAACTATAGGGTAATGCCTTTTTTCTTTTTTTTTTTTTTTTTAAAAATAGTTCAGTTTCTTGTGGGGGTTAAAGTTCAGGTNCCTGGATCATGGCATGGCACAGCCGTTACAGCCTCAGCAGTGGGAGGGGTGAAAGCTATGCCGTGGGAAGGGGAGAACTGGGCGAAACGGAGCCAAGACCATAGTGGAAACAGGAATATAAAATACAGGAACTTCACAACTGCTTTTTGGTCAGCGGAGTGCCACTCTGTGATCTGAAATATCTATATAGTCCTCAAAAGCCAAACTTTCTTGTGGAAGGCTGCATGTATTTGTGTATCTGGGGGAGGAGGTTTATTGCTGTAATTGGGTTCACCTGGCAAAGGTTCCTCCACTTAGCTCCACTCGGCTGAGCTCCGGTGTTGGGAGAGCTGGTCTTGGTTCCTGACACGGATGAGCTGTCTTTGGAGGAGTTGGACCAGAGGAACTCCCCGAGATCAGAAGACTTCTTTGGTCCTGTATTGATGGTTCTGGCCCTCTGCCATGCTAAAAAGCCTTTTTGTCGTGATGAAACGGTGGGGTGAAGTTTGTTGTTGCCTAAAACCCAAAATATTTGAGTAAGGACCAGGTTGTAATGAACCACTTGAGACAATAGGAGGGCTTTTTGTGCTTTTAAAAAGAGTTTAAGTAGGAAGTGCACTTTGCGCTCATGCTAAATAAAACTTCTTTAAAGGATGTGTGAAGTTGTACAAAACCAGGTGGTATCCAAATGGGACCAAGAAATGGCAAATGGCACACCATTTTGAGCACATCCCTTTAAAAGCTGTATTCCCCAAGGTCTACTCCGGAGGCCGCTGATATGGGAAGCCCGACTGTTACTTTTGCCGGTGCCAGGAATGAAACTTGAGCATAAGCTTTATGCACTTGCATCAGATGTGCTGAACCCAGTCCTGGCAGACTTGCGAGCTTTTATACGCGACTGGTGAACAGATTGAAGCTGCCACTAAAACTCTCGAGTACAAAAGGTCGTTACTCATCGGCCCAGTCCTCGTTACTGTATGAGCTTTGTGCTGAGAGGGCGGAGATAAGAAAGGGCTGTAATACCCAACTGCTAAAGTCTGAATGTGTTTGCTGGTGCCACAAGACAGGGCATCTGGTTTTAAGTGTTATTCTCTCTCTGCCCTCCATTTCCTCCCCCAACACGCTAAAATATCTTTCTATTGTTCACCTGCCTCAGAAATCTCGGCGAACTGATTGACCGGTTTGTGGCTGACTTCAAGGCTCAAGGTCCCCCCAAGCCCAACGTGGACGAAGGAGGAGCCGTCCTGCCCAGCTGTGCCGACCTCTTTGTGTACTACAAGAAGTGCATGGTGCAGTGCTCCCAGCTCAGCACGGGCGAGCCGATGATAGCCCTGACCACCATATTCCAGAAATACCTTCGGGAATATGCCTGGAAAATTCTGTCTGGAAACCTGCCCAAGTGAGTTTCGCTTCCCAAATGCTGCAGCACCGTCTGGTGAGATGTTCCTGTGAGGAGCAGATGCTTTGTAAAGATAATTAATGAATACATACTTGTGAACACTTATGTTTCACTGTCAGAGAAACCACGTAGCGCTAATGGGACTGCATTTACTTGGCCATTTTCTCAAAAGTTCGGTTTGTTGCACTGAGAAACAGCAAGAGACCAAATGGACAGTCACAGCATTGTTTTTGTTTTAAGGGCCCCTGGAGGATAGCTTCATATTTGGCTTTGATTAGCAGTCAGATTTACGATTTCTTGAAGTTCCTTTTGAAATGTCAGCCCAAGTCTCTCCAGAAAGGTCTGGCTTTCAGAATCGCACTTCCCTGCTACTTCGGTAACAAAGTCATACTGTGATTCTTAGCTGCCTTAGCTCAACGTTATATATATAATAATTTATAATGAAGGTGGTTTATTTGTGTGATGCTAAAGCACTTACCTGTAACTCCCTCAGCTCTGTGACATTTTATATATGTATGAGTAAAATATGTAGATGTAAATCCAGTGAAAACAAAGGAAATCATTATGGGTTTACACCAATGTGGGTAAGTGTACCGGCTAAAGGAGCTCCTTGACATATTGCCAGCCTTAACTACAGATAATTTTGTACACTATCTGCCATCTCAGTTTGCTTCCCTTGTAAACCTGGGAGCAGCAGATTGAATTTCTGAAACCAGTAAAATCTTTTACAGATGGAAGAGGAGAGAGGGTTACATCCAGACAAGTGGAAAGATAAATTTAATGTGCATTCTCCATCAGACCTCAGTAGCATTCTTTATACACATTTTTTTGTGTGCTCCATTTTTGCTGTCCAAGATAAATATCACTGTCCTATTTTTTTAATGGATTTGGATTATAAAGAGTTGAGAGGTAGGGAATTTCCTGACTCTAAACTGTTCTGAGTCTTTCTTTGATGATACAGAGCCGTTAATCACTGGAAGACGATGGAAAGAAGCCGCATCTTCTATAATTTACTGTGTTGATATCATCAGTTTTTAAAGCAGGTTACCAAAGTTTCAAATGTGTGTTGACATCTGTTTAGTACTGAGAAGATAAATATGACAAGCTGCCCAATAGTTACTGAGATTTTTCTGTAATCTTTAATTAGATTTTGAGTAACTGGCAGTGAAGGTGAAGTTAGCGGGGGAAGGCTGTATTCCACGTGCATCCTAATCTACCGCGTTGTGAATGAGTGAAGTGTCCTTTGCCTGAAGACTTCATATCAAGTTCTGTTGGTCTTTCTAAAAGATATTCCTCAACTAAACCAGCACTTGCGGGTTTGATGTAGAATGACACTGACCCGTGATGCACTGGGCGTTGGACTTTGTGGTTATAAGGGCTTTTTATGACATTGAAATGTAGCAGTAATTTTTCAATGTGTGTGTCTGTACGCTCAAAAGCCTTACAGGTTTGGGGTTTTTGTTTTTCCAGGACAACTAGCAGCAGTGGTGGGCTCACCATCACGAGTTTGCTGAAAGAAAAAGAAGGCTCTGAAGTGGCCAAGTTTACTTTAGAAGAACTCTGCCTCATTTGCAGCATCCTCAGTACTGCAGAGTATTGCTTGGCGACCACCCAGCAGGTGAGCTTTCCTCTGCAGCACCTCTCAGCCGGCACCCAGCGGCAGCCCCTCTTCTGTCGTGAGATACTGCACTGCTCCCTCTTCAGGGGCAGGCTGCTGTGGAGACTGGAAGAGTCAGAAGTCCTAAAATATCTGTAGTAGTGTCTGCTCCGCATAGCATCCCGCTGATTATTGAGCTCTACATTATTAAATCTATATTTCAAAGAAAGAAAAGTATTGATTTTGCTGTTTCTACCTGAGAAAAGTAATTTGCTTGTAATCCTGCGTTGCAGCATCAGTTTTGGATGCTATCCTTTTATACTTGTTATATCATTTGTTTTGGATTGGGAACCAAATGTTGTTTTTTTTTTTAAAAAGAGATTCTTCTTATTGTTCATGATCTCCCTTTTTTTAAAAACAAGAAAAACAGTAATTCAAAATCGGTTTGGGAAAATGCTTGCATGAAATACTGGGGCAAGGTAGAGTGGGGGGAGAAGGTGTTATGCTGATATGCGCTGCAGCCGCAGTGCTCCTGACATTCAGGTGCTTTGGGAATGCCGTGGGCTGGTAGATGAGCTGTGATGTTTGGCCATAACAAGGCCTCTCTGCCACTAGAACTGGCAATCCTCCTCTGCAGTTTGGGCACTGACAGGGTGTTGGAAAACATCTTTATTCGCAGGAAAGGTGCCATGGTGTTAAGCTAGTACATTAGTGTGTCACACTAGAGTTGCATATATGACCTTGGAGGTTACTTCTTTGAGGACAGAGTGCCACCGTAGGCCATGCTGGCAATATGTCTAGGGTGTCCAACACGGAGAGATTTCCATTGTTCACTGGCTGAGTTTTGGATATAGTCTGGGCACAGATTAGGTTTTAAGAAGCTGACTTTTCCAGGACGTAAGTTTTCAAGAATGGTCGTTTCCAGTAAGAAATCTGATCTTCCTGTTGCTTCTTTTATTTCTTAACAGTTGGAAGAGAAACTCAAAGAAAAAGTGGATGCCAGTCTAGTGGAGAGAATCAACCTGACGGGAGAGATGGACACTTTCAGCATGTATGTTCAGCAGATGTATCCTCCCAGAATCTATCAACATCCCAGTTTGTCAGCCAGATGGTGCTGGAGTAATACAAGCCCAAGATCCCAGTGCCGTAGGACCCAGCCAGCAGCAGGACCCACCCACACAAGCAGCCTAGGCACAGGCATTTCCCTGGTGGAGGAATGGTCGTCCTCTGGCTAGTCCAAGAGCAGCAGTAGTACAGACTTCAGATGTAGTTGTTCCCCATTGTCTCAGCCAAAGGAACGAGAGCACTGGAAAGGGGAAAGGAAATAGTGAGTTTCCATTTGAAACATCATTTGCATCTTGGCAGCTCTGTGAGGTGGCTGTTACATTTCGAGAAAGGAAGCTATTTCAGTACATTCCTTCCTGCTTTAACTTCCCACTGTTAATCAGCAGCCTTGTCAGTATGATCAAACCCCATTTCAGATGACATAAAAGACTGATCCAATCTTATATTTGGGGATTATAATTGAGAGAAGATTATCATTCATTAAAATAACTTTTCACGTAACGATGCTAAAAATACTCCCCTCTAACATCCTCTCCTCTCCACCGCTGACAAACAGATTGAGTATTTTTTGAGAGAAAGAAATCGAGGCAAAAAAAGTAATTGTTTTGCCTCACATTAGGCAACAGGAAACCTTGGCAGAGCTGGGACAATAATCCCTATCACCAGTTCTCCTTCTCCCTAAAACTAAGATTCAGCCCAGACAGAAGTAAGATACCTTTTTTCTGAAGACTTCCTTCCTGTGATTCCTCCTCTCTGGCTCCAGTGGGCAGGATCCCACTGAATCTCCATCCAGGTATTTCACATGGTCTCCGGCTCCATTCCAGGCCGCAGAGACTCCCTTCCCTTTCCATATTTTTCAGACCTTTTTATGAGTGAATCCCTGACCGAAAGCTATGCTTGCTGTGTCCGCTAAGCCAAAGCAAGCAAGGTTGCTGGGGAGTAGAAATAAAATATGCCATATGGTGGGATTTTCTTAGCATGGACAAGTCGAGGGTGAGTTCTGCGTTTTCTCGTGACCTGCCTGGCAGGAGACAGCTACCTGGAGTTGCCGCTCTGTTTCCACGGCGGCTGCCTCACGAGGTGGTTGGTTGTAGGCGGCCAATGTGATGTGTTTTGGAAACTGTTTAAACGTATAGTTCACGTTTGCTGTTTTGGACAGCTTTAAAGTTAAACTGTAGTGCCTGATATATCTTGTAACAAAGGCTTTTTAATTGACTTTCAATCTGTTCCAGTGTAGCGCTTTGTCCAGTCTTCTGTCAGTGTAAGTCGTAGCTATAAACCTCTCTCTGGCGTTTGCTCATTCAACATCAAACAAGTTGTTTCTTCTGGGATTTGATGTCTTGTTAGGCATGGTCATAAAGAAAGTGATAAAACGTTGCTGCTTACACAGCCTGGAAAGTGTTTCTTCCTTCGCAGAAAGGAGAGTGCAGAACCACCCCAAATGTGTATAAAGCGTTTGACTCGGAGGGGTTTTACCCCTGGGGTGGCTAAGCATTTTCTTTAGGAAATACGGGAAAGATAATGAGCTCTTGAAGCTCAACAGAAGGAAAATTATTGTTGTGTGAATGCAGAAATCCATGATTCCCACCCCCCTGCCCTGTTGATCTGTTGTGAGATGGTGGGCAGCGTTGAGAGGCCTCTCAAAGGCCTGAAGGGTCGAGCTTGCCAGGCTGTCTGTTAGAACCGCGCTGCTCATTTACGGCCTCGGCGTCCCTGTCTGCCCGCTTCTCTGTATCTCAGGGATTGTATGGGATTCATTAACTGCCACCGAAGTACTGTTCCGTGCTGCCTGGGGCAAAGGTTTGAAGTGGCTTTTGGCGGAACCGGGATCCAAACCCTCTTGGTGTGTCGCGATGCTTTGTATTTGCACCGCGCTTCTTGCTGCAGCGTTACCCCTCTACAGCAGGTGTGTTTATTTTGAAATGTAGACAAATAGGTTTCTCTCCCCATTTGCAATCTTGCGGTTTTCAGGCGCGAGAGCCTGTGCTTGGTGACCGGCTCCAGACAGACCCCTGACGCGTGGGGACGAGCGGTGCAGTCACTTTCCCTCCGCTGAGAGAGTTGTGTTTCATTTTGGTGCTAACCCACAACTCTTTCCTACAAGTCACTGCCAGCAGGCGCCCTGCAGGATTCGGCTCTGCCCAGGAGACAGTTGTTTCAGTCCGGCTCCCTTGGCAGAGCTTGAGCTGGTGGAATCCCCCGGGGGAGTAAATCCTGTAGTGCCCAGCAGAGGCACCAGCAGAAACGGTCACAGGCTTTTTTTATCCCAATGCAAGTTTCAGATGGTGTAACTTGAAGCCAGTAGTCGTTTCATCTCCCATGCTAATTTTTCCAACTAATTTTGGATGAGGTTGTCTTTACAAATTAATTGCTCTGAAGGAACAGTCTTTTACTCGGCATTCTGTTCCAGTCTTTATGTGCTAGAGCGCTAGGAAAGGGAACAGACAACCTCTGTGGGCTGCGGTGAAGAACACCACCCAGGTCCCACCAGCAGAACTAAGAGAATTAAGAGATACCGTATCTTGATGGGGAGGTGGACACTTAAAAATGTTTTGACCAGTGAACTCCGGAGCGGTACCCAAAACTTCACAAAGAAGACAAGGGGGAGAAAAGATGGAAGCATTGGTCAGATCTCGTCTAGATCTGCGATTGCCGTCTGCGCCACCATCATGAGAGAGAAAAGTAAAATCCAGTTCTTACATATATAATCCTGAAGCTGTAAACAGGCATCCGTGGCAGGTTTAAAGCTTACACTGTTTTTACAAACTGTGCTTGCTTAGTAAAGCACGGTCACTTATTACTTCTACCTGAAGTTGTCTGTAATCCAAGCGCTGGGTTATGTGCCCTCGAGGGTGGTCCGAGTTGCTGCAGACGGTGTTTCTTGGCTGTTGTTTTAGGATCAGTTGCACCTTTATGCACATTGTAATATGGTGGCATCAAATATGTCTCTAAGCCATATCATGCTGTTTTTAAAAAAAAAAAAAGGAGGGAGGGAAATGTGTTTGACTAATGTGTCTTTTAGTCTGGTATATGTCTCTGAGAAGCTCAAACAATGGATGGCGGCAATCCTAGACATAGTGTAAATAAGACATCTGCCTTGATCTTCTCCGTGGGAGACACGTTCAGAACTCAAACAGATGTACTTTTTTAAATCCCTCTTTGCAAGTTTCTGTGAGTAGTAGAACATTGACTGTGAATAAGTAGAGAGATGATGAAATGTTAGTTTTGTGCAGACTGGATTAAATTTAGAGCCGAATCCCGGTCTGGGCTCCGTACTTTCTCCTCTTTCTGATGCGTGGGCGGGGGGTTACCCCATCTGACACCTTTGATCTCCAGCCCCTTCTATGTGTCAAAACAAAGAAAGGTCAGCTATAAAAATATCCTCTCTGCACTAAAGCCCATGTGTAGCTCCCCAACAAACAGCATGCAGAACTTCCCGGCTTCTTTTCCATACAAGTTTTAGCCGTGTGTATTCACAGTGTAATCCTGCTGTCAGCTAGTAGATTATTTTCCTCCTTTCCCAGTCAAATAAGCCAGTTCTGGCACTGTGTTGCTGAGTAGTATTCTAAAACTCTTGCTTGATTTTTTTTTTTTTTTGCAGTGTGATCTCCAACAGCATACAGCTGTTAGTGCAGGACCTGGATGCAGCCTGTGACCCTGCCCTGACGGCTATGAGCAAGGTAGGGGATGGATTTGTTTCGGAAAGAGGGTAGACTTAAGATGCGTGTGGAGTTCTTGTTTGCTTTGATTGCTTGGTTTGACTATTGGCATATCCTCTTGCGCTGCCTTCAGACTTAACCATATATTGATCTCTTCTTGCTTCTTAGAGCAGCAATTGCTGCAGTTACAAATAGATCCTTCACTTCCAAAACTCCTGTCGTTCAGATTAGAGCTTTCATTCTTTTGCAGCACATTAAACCACATGGATAATAAAAGACTTTCTGTAAGTATCTAAAGCTTTCTCTTTCCCCTCCTAATGCCAGCGAGAGCCTTTAAAACTGGGAAAATCGCTAACTTTTGTTAGCATGAAGTTTCAAATGCACCTTCTCGTTTGCTGTGCTCTTCGTGATCTTTGACGAGTTTTACTGGCCTGCCTGTTTGTGGCCGTTAAACGGAGGTACTCGAAGGGTAATACGGAATTGAGATTGAGCCCTATTGCTTCTGTGATCCTCTCAAGGACATATGGAGCCGTTCCTAGAGAGGCCCATGTGATTAGTGCTTAAGGATTTTGTTGCAGTTACACTGCTGGCTTTTATACGTCTGAAATGCAGAGCTGTGTTTTCTTGCCAAAGTATTGTGAAAACCCAGACTGCTTTAGGCAGAGGTGAAGACAACAAAAGTGGATTGAACTATTTTTTTAATTAGAAATATTAAACATAGAGCTCCATTTTTGTAGGATCAACACACTGTCTCACTGCCATGAATTTTAATAGCTTTCTGCTTTATGATGTATTCCAGCTGTAACTAGCCCCGCCACCCCCAGCTAATATTTGAAGTGGAATGCAGCTGGTAATAGAGCTTGTACACGGTCCAAATGAAAAGAAGAATTCCCCCCCCACACCCCCCAATAAAATAACACCATTAGGAAGGCTCGGCGCTTCAGGTGGTGTGTGTGCCGTGTCAGTTCCTTAGATCTCCTGAACGTTCCTAGCGTAGTAGTATTTGACTCACTTAGCTCTGGCTGTTTATACCCAAGTAAACCACAACCTTGAGAAAGCAGCAGCTGGTAGGCCATTTATTTTTGTCTTTGGAACACTGGTAAAATGCAGCACATGTGATGGGACTGATGATATATAAACAAGTTAAGTGTTATGAAATTAGCTAAATAAATACTTGTCACTTGTGCACACATTCCACTATTCGCATCAGACAGAGTTACTTTTATGGGATTTTTACTAGACCTGGGTTTGGTGAAAGAGATTTTTTTTCCTTCTCCCTCCTCCTCCCTTTCCTTCAGGGCTGGGTTATTGCTCTGACAGTTGAATAAGAAATGCATATCATTATTTAAATGCAGAGTTAGTGTTTGGAGTAGTAAAATTTCAGTCTTTATTGAAGGACTAAAGACTGTGCCTGATCGATTCCAGTTTTCCTGTACTGGCAAGGCATGTCTGTCTCGAGACCCCTACTCCATTAGGGCTCTTCCTTTGTTTAGCTTCCTTTCCTCTATTTCGCTCTGGTGTCCAAGATTCAACATTCCCGGTCCTTTGTTGGAGTCTGACTTTTTTTTTTTTTTTTCCTTGCAAAAATGTTCAGTAACTACAGAGGTAAATTAAGAAATACTTAAACATCTAAATCCACTTTGGCTGAAGGCCACTTTGAGAGATTTAACACGGAAAATGGCATCGTGAATATTGCTTTCAGCTGGGAATGGTGCTCAGTTTCTCTGATTCTTTACCTTGTGTGTTCTGGAAGAAATGGTAAATGCCGAGAAGGCCCCGTATTACAAAATTTGTAGGTGATAATCTCCACTCAAACTTTACAGCAAGCGTAGAATGATTAAACACGGCTGTAGGATGGGGAGCTGGGATGTGGGATGGGAGAGGAATTTGCCCTAAACCCCTGTTGTCATATTCTGGATAACAAAGTACTGTGAATGTGTTGTACTGATCTGTAGCAGGCGCTTAAATTGCCTGATGTGCTTTATTTTCAATTGTTGGCATGAGGGAACTGCTGATCTGCATGGGATATTTTTGCCCCAGTTAAGTTTATGGATTGCACCGGGTAAGGTTTGATTTACGTGCTGAATTAAGCATTGATTTATATGTAAAACTGTGCTTGTAAGTGGGGCTGGGGGACATTTTAGTGACTCATGTCGATCGCTTGCTGTTTTTTTTATGTTTTACTAAAACCTTTTGGCACAGCTGCAATTTCCTACTTCCTTACAACTGAGTGGACAACAGCAAGTGCTTAAACACGGAGCTCTAATAATCTCTCCGATACGCACAAGGAAAGCCCCAAGAGCAGAGCAATCAGAGCTGCCAGCTGCTAATTAAAAGTCAGCATGAGTGCGTCTTACCCATCACACAAGGTGCAGCATGCAACAGCGCAAACCAAAAGCTGTGTCAGGAGGCAGCGGAGGCAGTTTCAAAGGCAGCAATATCTGCTGCCTGCAGCACCCGCTGGCTCTCCTTTCCCTCCCACCTCCTCCTGCACGACCACGCGAGGTCAAGGGAGAAGGTGCTGGCCCGGCGGTTAGGGATGCTCCCCGTGCCCGGTCTGGAGCCGGTAGCGATAAGCCAGCAGTGGGATGCTACTGAGCACGCGCAGACTTGGAGACTGATTCATCTTCCATGAAATCACGAAGCAACCGCTTTTGCTAGAGACCCGTGTCAGTGCTGGGCATGGAGAGAGGACTCGGTGATTTCTGGTGTGGCTCTACTACCCCGCTCCCAGCTCTCTGGGGACACAGGGACATGTTGGGACATGGGGACCTGCAGCCGGGCAGACCCAGGAGCGCTCATTAGCCCCTGCTATGCCCAGAGGGTAGTGCAGCTCTTATGTGCCAAACCACCCCACTTTTGCTCAGGGTTTCTCTTTTCTCCTCCCCTTTTTAAGAAAGCACCCTCAAATCATGACGGTCCTGTGGTTTTGTTGTGAAAACCAGCTCTGAAAGTAGCACCAGGTCTTCAAACCCAGGTCTTGCCCTTGCAGGCGGCCGCGTCACGGAATCACAGCCTGGCATGGGTTGGAAGGGACCTCTGGAGATCATCCAGTCCAACCCCCTGCTGGAGCAGGGTCACCTACGGCAGGTTGGACAGGAACGCGTCCAGGCGGGTTTTGAACATCTTCAGAGAAGGAGAGCCCACCACCTCTCTGGGCAGCCTGTGCCAGTGCTCTGCCACCCTCAAAGGAAAGAAGTTTTTCCTCATGTTGAGACGGCATTTCCTCTGTTCTGGTTTGTGCCCGTCTTCCCGTGTCCTTGCAACGTGCAGGTGCCTTTTGGCTGCTGCCGGGGCACCCCGGGCGCTGGGCTTTTCCCTTTGGCCAGCGAACGCAAGGCCTCGCTGCTCCTGTTCTTTGGGCTCGTTTTCAGTTTGTGTATGTAAACTATGTGGATATCCCAAGAAAAACATAGGACGAGGGAAAAAGAGGAATAAATTTAAAATGACAGGAACAAAGCTTTACCAGAATAGTTGGGCTCATATTTCTTTTGATGACTTTTCAGTATGTGTACTATGTCCTTCATTACAGCTACTGTTTTTTTTTTTTCGGGTGAAACACACCCACATACACACACAAAGGGCTATTTTTACTGTTCATGCTTTAAAGGTTTGATTGTAAAGTATTGCTCTTGGAATGAAGACCAACAAAATGAAAAAGCTACTGTTTTATTGTTGTTGCAATAGTTCAACTCAGCAGTCCCTTCCCACTTTCCGGCCGTTCCCGCTATGTGGGGATGGTGGGTTGGTTGAGGATCGCTGTCTGTCAAGAAGGGCCGGCGCTGGGAATGTGCGAGTCCATTAGGGAAACAGCCACAAAGTATTTTCTTTGGATATGACAAGTACTGTCAGGAGTAGCAAAGCAGTTGTCTCTTGAGCAATCTTCCAAATGAAAATAAGACGGAATGAAAAGCTGTAGATGAGACAGATATCCCTTCCAGCTACCCGGGTGGTGTGAGATGAGCAGGTTGGAGTTTTGTTTGGTTGGCTTATAAAGGACAGCTTTGGTAGGACATGTGTAGACTCTCTCAGACACTGTGGTTTTGCAAAGAATTCGACGTCTCTTGCCCATTAGCCTGCATGTTGTCTGGATGGAATTGAATTGACTGGGTTGCAGGGGACCAAGTAGCCGTAATTAAATTAAAACCAGGAATTAAAAAACTTTACATGCAAAATCCAGAACTTGAGAAAACAAGTTTGAGGACAAACACCCCCTCAAAAGAAAATGCTCATCTTCTGCCTGTGCCCAGTTTCCTATCCTGATTTTATACCTGTTTTCCTCCTGTTTCGTCTCCAGCATGAGGAACCGCATCTGCAAAGAGCTGGAGCGCATTGCTGAGTGCGTAGTCTCTGAACAGTAGCAGAGCTAAGAGCACTTTTCTGGATGCTTGTGTTCCTCAGTGAAACTTTTTTTTATATACACGGATGCTGGGCCAGGCCTTACCCAATTAGCTTTTTTTTTTTCCCCACATGAATTATACTGCGTACACCCTGTGTACTGCAAATAAGGCTTAGAGAAAGTCAAGGGAGCCGCACATCTGGCTCACGGGGGCTATTCTGTTGCATTTCTGCTGACGGTAAATGAAAACAAAATGGGAGGTTGAGTAACTCTTCTCGTTTTGTATTTTTTTTGCGCATTTGGGATGAGCTGAAGTTGGCATCCTAGCTTGTACACTGGGAGTGTTTTCAGTGTGAGCTACGCTGGTGTAGAGCGCTTTGGACTTTAAGACTATTTCTACCTCTTCCATCTATCTGTCATCAGTCTCACCAGTATTAAAGCCTTGGCTGCCATACAGGAATCCAGACTTTGCAAGCTTGCAGATATTTTCTCAAATGCCTATAATCAGGATTTATATGGGCACTTCATCCCGGCAAACTGGAAACTGTTAAATACTAAGGCAGTCTGGTGTGCTCCAAAAGCCTGTGTAATCCTAGTGGTCCCCGTTTGTCGGTTACCGGTCACAATCTCTTTGGAGCAAAAAGGGCCGTTGATGGGTTTTCTTTGTATCTTGTTGTGGAAGGGGTTTTGATCATTCAGTATAGTGACGAAGAACTTGACCTTGATGGTGAATTGCAGAAGCAGTCTCTCGATGATTCCTTGGAGATCTTTTGGCAGGAAGTTTGCAGTTTTCCTTACCTATTGCTTGAATCATAATGAATTAAACAGTCTCTTTGGTTGTTTTTTCCCCTTTGTGCAGATGCAGTGGCAGAACGTGGAACACGTTGGTGACCAGAGTCCTTATGTCACCTCAGTGATTCTCCACATTAAACAGAACGTCCCCATCATCCGTGACAATCTGGCCTCCACGAGAAAGTATTTCACCCAGTTCTGTATAAAATTTGCAAAGTAAGTTACCAACATGGCACAGAGTTTATGAGGATGTCCGGTTCTCGGTCGTCTGTTTGTACGTGATAATCTATTTGCTTTCCAGCGTGCAGCGTGAGTGGCTGTTAGTGTCTGGGCGAAGACCCTCTCCGTCCAGCGAGACCACAGAGGGAGGTGGGGTAGGGCAGCAAACACCAGCAGCTGCTGGCAAGGTTAAAAGATACTTCAATTTCTTGTCTCGAGTTTCCTGCTCAGGCAGATTTTCTCAGGTATTTGTATCAATTGGTTCCTCCTTACGTGCCTAAACCATCCCATAAAATATTGTGATGATCGCCGTCTGCCAAGTACAGAAGGGGTTGGGTTGGACATATTTAAAAGGCTTTGAACATCTGAATGTAGCCACGACTTTTGCTATGGGAACCTACTTTCCTTCTAGTGATAAGAGGGCCACGGTGCTTCCAGGTACTGAGAAATTTGGTGCATCATTTGCCTCAAAATAACTTTTACAATAGCTATAGCGCTGTAAGGAGGGCATGTTTGGTAAGCATATTCTACCTTCACAGTCTAAAAGCTGCTTTTTCTCTGCAAAAATAGTTCAGTAAGGAGAGGAAATATACATTCAGATTTTGGGGGATATTACAAGGGTCTTCATGGCAAGTCACTTGAAGTCGAGACAGAAATGCCCCTTGCCTCTGGATTCAGGGTTGAGGGTGCAGCTCTCCAGCATCTCTTGGAGGTCCAAACTTTGAAGCTGTCTGTCTGAAACAAAAATTCAGTTCTTTGGCAAGATACTTTGAACTCTTCCCTGCTTGCCTGTGGCCAGCTGAGCTTTGCATGCCAGTGCCCCAAGAAAACCCTCGGGAGGACTCTGCCAATTGTAGCTGCTGCTTTTGGTGTTGCATGTGACTGTGCTGGTAGACTGGGGAACGGTACCATGCGTATCCTGTGTCACTCTAAAATACCTTAACGTTTCATTCATCTGTAATAAGCTAATCATCCTGAAATAAACTGTATGGCCTGGCAGTTACCGTGTGGGTTTGAGACTGGAGCTTCAACAGGGAAGGATGCAGCAGGCTGTCCTGAGAACCGTTGGCTTTCACAGCAGGGAGGCTGGCCTGAGAGTTTCCTTCCCCCTTTCTATCTCAGGGTACTCATTAGTTTGCATTAAGGAGCAGTTACGGATAAATCATGTTATGACGTTGCCCATAATCACTGTTTGAAATGCTGTCTCAGTGAAAATTTATTGCACTTAAGCCTTCTATGTGGTTACGCTTGAATTTTATAACGCTAACATGGTGATAAATAAAAAACCCCATTTACTCAGCTGTTCACAGCACACTCTTAATGCCTCAGCTTAGTTGCCTCCCTTTTAACTTTATGGCTAAGCACATACCAAGTAAACTCCGGATAAAATACCCGGCTCTCACATTTGAGAAAAGTTCACATCTGAGCTGAGTGCCTTCGTCACAGCTTGTTCTATGGAAGAGCACAGAGACCTCCACAACTGCCGCTCCACTTCAAAACCTTTTTAATACAACTACAGTTCTGATCTACAGCACCTTAAAATTAAGACACAGTCCTGAATTCACTGTGCCGTGGATCAAGCGTAGAAGTGAAAATTTGATTCCTGAAGATTGTTTTTGCCGGATCATATTTAGAGTCCTTCTATACAACCTGGGTTTAAGGCGAATTAGCCCAGTGGTAACGGTGCACTGATCTACTTAAAATGCTTATGACATTTTAATGCATACAAACATCTGTATTTTTGGAGCTCTGAATTCTTATGGAACACGCTGGCCTGCCCAATATAAATACCTGGCCTTTTGTGTGCTCCAGAATGCTGAAAATCCTTTTAACAGGCATTGTGCCTCTCCGTATGTTAATGCCTGTATCTTTTTGAACTGTCAGCCACTTCTCAGCTCTAATGGATTATATAAAGCGCTCGTGTTGAGTTACAGGACCACAGGGGAGAAGGCATCTAAAGTCACTAAATTTAAAACTGAGGGATCTGAGCCAAGTCTGGAAGAAGAAAAATGGCTATCAAAAATGGCATCAATCCTCTAGCCTAATTTGTCATTTTTGCTTTGTTTTGACCAATATGCAACCCTCACTCCCTGGAAATAGTGAGAAGCAGCCAGCTTTCCAGGAGGCACTAGCAGGCAGGGTGAGGGGCTCTGTTCTCACTGCACCTCCGTCCTTATCCTTTGAAATCAAAAACCGCAGCGGTGAAGCCGTGGCTGCTACGCTGGGATGTGTTTGGGAAGTCTGTGACCTGACCTCAATGAGGAAGAGATTAGAACCGCGAGACAGGAAAAACAAACAGCTCTCCCCGTCGCCAGAAGAGCGCTTCGTCCATCACAAACGGTCGAGCGTGGTGGGTGACTGCAGCAGGAGTCCTCCCAGTCGCTCTGGCCTTTGCATCATGCGTTTAGTGAGAAGCGTTAGGTGGAAGAAGATGATGATGATGAGGCTCCTGGAGGTTTTGAAGCAGCGGGCTGAGCTAAACCTTGGGCGAGCCTGCAAGGGCTCGTCACTGCCTCGGAGGGTGGCGTAAAGCAAAACCCTTCTCAGCTGCAGTGACTCAGTGACACCAGGATGCTTTGAATGATGTCCTGTAGTAGCTCATCTCCCATCGGACAGACAGACGGCGGGCTGCATCTCTGCCTTGCTTAGCAAGGAATTGTGTTTGATGCATCATCAGTGCAGGGGATTAGGAAAACACAGGCTTTGGCAGAGCCACTCCCGTTGGATGGGAGCCTCTCAGATGCTGTGGTTTCTGTGCTTTAGGTTCCTAATCTGTCTTGCACTGCTTTATTATTACACTGGGGATTTGTCTGCTTCTATGGAGGGTTTGCTGGATTCAGTTTTATAGCCGAAACTGTAAATGAATTCTGGCATCCAGTCTAGCTCTGTGGATGTGCAGGGAGTAAAGGCATTTAGAGTACAAAACCGCGTGCAGAGCATTACCATTGAATACGCACGTATTATTCGCATCAGGATTGCCTGCTGCATGCTCAGAGCGCCAAGCATTGAGTCCAGCCTAGGCAAGAGACTCAACTGAATTTTTCAGTTAAGTGCAACTGCTCTTGATGGTCTCTGCTAGTCCAAATAAAAAAAAAAAGAAAAAGAAAAAAAACAGAGCAGCCCTTGGATCTTATGGTTTGTCTTGCCTGTCCTGCTGGAGTTGAGAAGCTGTTTCCAATAAGGCAGCGTGAAATAACAGGCATGTGGGGATGGAAGGTCGCTTTACCCTTCTGCATTGATTGTGGGTGGCCATCCTAAGGGGCCTGGGAATTGTTTCATGCAAGACAGAATGCTGTCTATGGGAGACCATGTGGTTATATAGAAAAGAAGATTAAAAAAAAGAGGGGATGGGGTCCTTCGGCTGCCGGTCTGCCACCCTGCAGAAAGAAAGGCTCGCCCTGTTTCTCATACGCAGCATGAGCATTAGCTCCACGCCTGACCTTACAGAGGGAGGGAGAGTTGGACCTACGTGCAAGATCAAAGGTACGATTAATCTCTTGCACTCTTCTGCTTGTAGCAAGCTGCTGCATCCAGAGTTGCTACCCATTGATCATTCTATAGGATCCCCTAAGCTCCAGCTGTGCTTGGCGCTCTCTAATTGCTCTCTGGAAATTAGTTATACACCTGAAAAACGGACTTCTAAACCAGATAAGTTACATCTCTTCTGTAAGGCTTTTGTGCAAGAGGAGACGGGACTTGTTTTCCTCCTCTTATTTATATTTTGTTGCCAAGGTTGTTTCTCTAGTGGCCAAATTCAAAGCTGTTTGGGGCAGCCCAGTAGCTGGTTCTCAATAGTAGTTTGAAATTGTTCTCCTTGACGCCTCTCCAGGAAAAGATGATTCAGTGAGAGAGGTCGTGGCTGTGTCTGAGGGAAGGGGAAGGGAAGGAGCCTTCACTTGGAAGGACTCTTCCTTGAACCGTTTCTTTCAATCTGCTCAGCAGCTTGGCGTGCTCTGTGCCTGAGTTACGCTTTTGTCATTCTTCCATGAGAAAGGGCAAAAAATAAATGTCCTGGCTTGGAAAACAGGTGGCAGGACAAACAAGATGCTGTCCATGCTCCTTGCTTCGTGGGAAGGAAACAAATAGCTTGACAGATGCAAGGGGGAAACCACACTGAATTTAGATCATCACCATAAATGGCACCTCATTCAAATGGACAGAAAACAGACCAACTTATATGGACTTAGGACAGAGCCATTAAAATCTAAGACCTGCCACCAGGTCACGGACAAGCTCCTGGAAACGTGAGCTTTGTAGGCATTCAGCCAAAGGCGGCCGTCTGAAAGAAGCAGAGTACACTAAAAACAAGGCAGCAAAAGCAAGACAAGAGTATGAGCGGTGTGGTCCTGACAGATGGAGTTTGCGTTGCTCACACTGGCCCCTCTCCTCGTGTTCAGCTCCTGCGTTGTCCTGGTGCTGCAGCTCAGTAGGGTTGGTGGGGAGGAGCTTGTCTTGCAGGTGCTCAGCCAGCGCTTCTGCTAGAAGGGAGCATCTGCTTCTCCACTGAAGAATGAAACTACTGCAAAGCCTAAAATCGAGAAGCAAAAAGCTAAAAGCAAAGCTGATGCTCTGGAGTTCTGTTGTCTAAGGTGATGAATATTGGGTTTCCATCCTCGCCAAATTCTCCCCGGTTGAGTAAATGTACCTTAGTCATTTTTCTGAGTCTGAAGTCCATGTTAGTAAAATACAGTAATGGTGTTTCCCTTTTCACAAAACTTTTTCTTGTCTTGATTGTGTTGGCCAGAAGCTTTCTGGAGGAGTGCCTTTCTGTGTGAATGTCCAGGGCCCAGCAGACCTCCAGCCTTGGCTGGACCTCAAGTTCAGTGTGTAATATGCGTGTTATGGAATGACTAGTATGCAGTAAAATGCAGGTTCTGGATACAGTCAAGATACTTCCACTCCATGAACAGCTAAACTAATCCTGGCGTGTCGCTGGGTTTATTATGTACAATAGTTTGTTTGCTTGTTCTTGACCTTGTACTGTAATACTTCATATAGAGTTTATAGCAATTTATTTACATAGAGTATGTGTGCAACTTGTCAGTTAACTGAGTGATCAGTGTGGATTAAAGAATTGTACCTAGGATTGGTTTGTTTGTTATTTAGTATACTTAATGTGGCTGGAGTCAGCTTGAGAACCAGGCACTTACAGTGTCTTTTTGGAAAGTCATCCTGGTTTGGTTTTGCGTGCTTTGTTACCACAGAAGACTGTATGACTCCAAATACTCACATGTAATTGTGTCTTTTTCTATCTCTTCTCTGCAGCTCCTTCATTCCCAAGTTCATTAACCATCTCTTCAAGTGCAAACCTATTAGCATGGTGGGGGCAGAACAGGTAAGAAAAAGTAATTGCATTGGCTGTAATATTTCATCGCTTTGGGGTTCAAGAAGTCGAGGCAGTTTTTGTTAAAAAGGGGCAGAGAGCCGAGTTATGTGTCCTGAACTCTGGTACAGCCAGGAGAACCGGAATACACTCTGGTGGTAAAACTCAGGTTTATAGTGATCCTGCTGCAGTTGAACCTGTCCTGGCAGAGGGGTCCTAGGCGTCTTCCCAAGCAGGGGAGCTCTCACTTTGCAGTCAAAGTAACAATAGCACAGGAACAACAAACCTCTTAGGCACTTCTCTAAGGTGTCATGATGAGATTGTCTTCAGTGTGCTCACATGAAGGAAAGAAAGTTGTTCGTGGCAGAAACTATTGCAAGAAGCTCCCATGTCCTTCTTGGAAAGGTTTGTTTCTCCATCCCATCCTTTCGCAAAATAGGTCATCACTCAGTCTCCCTAGTCCAAATATGTGATTTCTCCTGGAGTTAATTTCTCCTGGAGTTAAACTCAAGCCTATTGCTTCTCTGCTCAGAAGAGCTGGGACATGGTCAATTCATAGCTGACAACAGGAAAACTTTACAAAAAATAAAAAAACAACCAATGCAAAACCCCAGGTGTCCAGGCAGTTTCTCCATTCGGGTAGTTTAAACACCAAGACTTTTTTTTTTTTTGCAAGTGTTGAACTTAAAACACCCACAGCGCTTGGTCTCACATGACAGTGTGTATGCCAGGAATAGGTTGGTTCCTACGCATTCTCCACACGGGCCCAGTGACAGCGGTGCTCAGTGCCACGTGCCCGCAGTGGCGGCGTGCCAGCTGTCAAACAAAGTGATGCCAGATCCTCCCGGGGACTGTGTGTGCTGCTCCCAGGTGCTGGCTTCTTCCTCTCCGAGGAGGTGAAGCCGTGGGAGCCCAGGGGCTCCTCCGCAGCCTGATGGCGGTTTTGCTAGAGCCTGTGTCCTGGCTGAGTTCCAGTGAGCGCAAATAGATTTTTACCTCCTCTGGTTTGCCTGCTAGTTATAGATGGCCGCTGCCTTCCTCTGCTCAGAGCTGTGCCAGAAGGATGGGGTGGTGGAGGCGTAGTGCAGTGTTTTCTGTGTTCTGTCCCCAAAATTGCTAAACAGAGGCCCTGGGTTTGGTGGGAGTTTTGAATGTCACTAGGTGAGAGATGCTGCAGTGGCTGAAGACAGGACAGTTTCTTTCCTGCATAAATGCCTTCCGGGATTCACTTCCTTGGGCATTGCGAGCACACGTCAGAACACTGCTGCGTGGCAGGGAAGAGCCGGCTCCACTTCTGCGACTCAGTAACTGAGACCCAGGGAAGTGACAACCCAGCATCTGGGGCTCAGGACTCCCCAGCTTTCTCCCAGGGACCTGCCTCCCCGTTGTGCTGTCAGAGAGCTGTAGATACCCCAAAACGGTGAGACACGATGTCAGGGAAGGAAGGACATTGAAGGATTGCCGCTTGAGTTAATGTACGCATTTCTGTTGAAACACTGCCCCTTGACAGGAGCCCCTGTCCCCCACATTGCACGTGGGTGGGCAGCGCAGGGTATTTATTACCTTGAGACCATGAGTGGGTGCAGCTGCAGGGCTGTGACCCTCCATCTCCCACCCTGCCTGTGGGCTGGGACCCCACTACTCTGCGAGGATGAGGTTTGGATGAGGCAGGCTTTCAGCTGTCCCCTGCACATACAGCTGCTCTCCTGTGGGCTGATTAAAAAAAAAAAAAAAAAAAGCAGAATCATCCCTAATGGGACTGCTGTAAACTTCAAATCGGTGCCTTAAAAGCTGCTTGGGTTTTAGGCATCAAAGATGGGTTCTGAGCTGTGTGTGTCTGCAAAATGAAAGAGGAGCTTTACATCAAAACCTTCTTCTTTCTTAATGGAAAGCAAATGAGTGGAGCACGGTTCCCGCTCGTCTTGTGCAATGAGCAATAACCTGAGAGTGATTAAATGAAGTCCTTTTTTTTAAATAAGCATCTAACGTGATTAACAGGTTGCCGGCAGTGGGCTTGCATCTAATGTTAAAAGATGTTAATATTACTGTATTGGAATAACAGGCCTAATTTGGTTCTTTACAGCAGACTGGGAAGTTTTTATTAGCCTGATTCACAGTGAATATATCTTATTATAGTGGGACACACCTTCCTGGGGTTAGATGTACAGAGGTCTTTAGAAGCTGGTCTTCTCTGTCTCTGCAGCATGCAGGTCCTCAATTGCCTTTGTATCTTTTGAACACCCCCTGGTCACCCACCAGCATCTTTCCACATTGTTTTCTCTCCCCTGGCGCAAATGTTGCTGCGGAATATGCTTTCCTGGCCTTCCCGGTCCCAAACACAGCTTTCCCTGCTGTTTGCTAATAGTCATGTTTGAAATCTGGACACTAAGGTGGTATTTACGGAGTTGTTCAGCGTGGGGAACAACAGCTATGGGGTTTCACTTTCTGTGTTTGTGTCTCTGACTTAACAACAGTTCTCCGTCTCGGCAAGCTTTGGCAGTGAGCTAGTGATGCTGAGGGCCTGGAACGGATAACGGGGGGAAATAGGGTGAGGGGACAGAGCCTGAGAGTGCTGCATCTGTGGGAAAGGCTGCAGAGTACGCAAAACTCCTGTTAGACGTGAGAGAGTTTTTGTGGGAAAGACACGAATTCCCCAACCGTGGAAAAAATCTTCCGTCCATGGGATCCCTGGTAGACATGCAGAAATCCAGCTATGACAGCCTGAGCTGACATCAGGCTCCAGCAGCTCCAGGGTGCACAGAGCCGCTCGTCTGTGCTGTGGTTTCCGGGCTTCCCAGGATGAGATTGATGGCATCGGTTCATCTCATGCAAACCATGAAACAGGCAGCACACAGCAATGATACGCTGCTGCAGATAACGGGGTCCAGATTTGAACTGGTGTGACCCACCGCCCCTCCTCAGCTCAGTCCTTTGTCTTTGAACCGAATTCCCACGTGTGCTGAAAGCCACACCATTAACGTTCGTATTGTTTGCGGTGACTGCTGGGGGCTTCGGCAGTGCCTGTAACGTTTTGTGTCCAGAAGAACGAGCTTCCACCTGCTCCTGAGAGCCCTTTTGCAGGAAATGCACTGGGTGTGCTGACAGCCCAGCGGGGTTTCACACTTGCTGCTGCGTAAATAAATTTTGCTCCTCTTCATCTAGTTTGATTTCAGATTTCTGTCCTTCACCGGTCTTGTCTCACCTCTTTAAATATACCTCATGCAATCAGAAGAGTGCGATATTTGGGGTAATTTTACTCTAAGAAACCCTAACCCACAGTATTTTGTCATCATAGAATCATCTAGGTTGGAAGGGACCTTTAAGATCATCAAGTCCAACCATTAACGTAACACTGCCAAACCCACCACTAAACCCTGTCCCTAAGCACCACATCTGCCCCTCTTTTAAATACCTCCAGGGGGGGTGATTCAGCCCCTTCCCTGGGCAGCCTGTTGCCAGACGGTGCCTGTCCATCTGGGCTGAATTTCGTGGCTGCCCCTTGCTGCTTGTTTAGCCGCTGGCCTAATAAAAACCAACATACAGGCTGTGAGTTACAGTGTGCCACAGGATATTGAGCGGTTCTCAATCTAGCTGTATTGTGTTGCAGGTTTTTTTTTTTAAAGGAAAAAAAATAAACAAGTGGTTGAGTAAGTGCAGAAAACCACACAATGCAGAAGGAAGCATGGTGTTAATTCATTTAACCTCAGTATCTAAATAATGGTACAGCTACAGGTAATTGAGATTGTTTCACGTTAGGCTGTTGAGGGGAAGAGGACTGGAAATCCATGCCTTATATGTGCCAGATGTTGAGCTGCCGTAAGTCATTTCAAGTCAGCAGAGCGGTGCTCTGTTAAAATCCACAAACAGTGCTGATACGTAGCCACGGGTGATCGTGTCTCCTTGAAGTGTCATTACGTGGGTCAGTCCCTCCTGTTACTCCAGACCAGTTACCAGGGCTTTTTCCAATGTGGGAAGTGTTAAACTTCTAAGGATGTTGGATTATAGCAGCGAATGGAGCTTGGTAAAAGGGACCTGAATAACAGGGTGCAATTAACTGTTGCAGCTGCTGCTGGACACTCACTCTCTGAAGATGGTTCTCCTGGATCTGCCCTCCATCGGGTCCCAAGTGGTGAGGAAGGCTCCTGCCAGCTACACAAAGATAGTGGTGAAAGGCATGACTCGGGCTGAAATGATCCTGAAGGTAACTCAAGACTTTTGATAACCTGCCAGCCAGACTGCTGGACTGGGAATCGGAGCGAGCGAATTCCAGGGGGCCCTTCCTTTGAACGCGGCAATCTGCAATACGTTGCACATGAACGTATGCGAGCTTGTCCGGGTGCGCTGCCAGCTGTTCTACAGAAGTGGCTGAATCGCCTCGGTTTTGCCCCCACTCTCTTTTAACATCGCGTTTGAGTTTTCATCCTCATTTTTCAAGGTAACCGAGGGCTCAAGTTCTGCTTACTAGGAGAGCTGGGACACCAGATTCCCTCAGGAGCTTGTGAAAATCAGAGCTAGCATCCGTAAGTGTCTGCCGCAGGGCAAACCCGCCAGTTCAGGTTACTCCAGGCCTTTGTGCAGACTCCATCACGCAGGGGAGCCAAGCTGTGCTTGAGTCACCTGTTTACTGTCTAGTGTAACAGCCAGTGCAAACATGTCTGGGTTACTGTATTCACCAGAGTCCTTTTCATTTTCCAGACCTGGTGCCTGGAAAATGACCCAAAAGCAGTGTGTTGTCTTCATAAAAACTAACAAGCAAAGCAATCTCCCCTTCCCCCCCAGTGCCTTGCTGGTTTGATCCCCGGAGAAGCCATGGGAGCTGTGCAGTTGTACCCTCCTGGGCGAAGGGACTGTCCCCTGCTCACCAACAACGCTGCGAAGGTGTTCCTGTGAGTGAGTCAGAGGGACCTGGGGTCGGGCAGGACAGGCAGCTGCCGGCCAGAGCCTCCTGTAAGCCGCAGCCAAGGCAAGGAGGGGTGCGGAGCCCCAGCTCTCCGTGCTGGCCTGCTGCTCAGCGTGGCTTTGCTCCCATGCCCAAGGTAATGTCACAGCTGAGTTTGCGTTCTGAATTCAGAAATGAGTTCTGCAATTCCATGCTTTTAAAGTAAGGGGACTGAGATGTTAGTAGATACGTTAAAGCAAGTCTAAGTTTTCTTAGAAATGACTTAAAGAAAATGAGCCTGGTACTGCTAGCAGAGGAACAGGGAAGGTTGGTGTCTGTTGCATACAGAAACAGCTCTTTCCTCGGAGCTTATCAGAAAAGTCATGCAGTTAATTTGTCTACCCTTAACATCACATTGGCTTCGTTGGGACTGAGATGAAGGCACCATAGGAAGTGCCTCGGGCAGGGAGCGCAGGCTGCAGAGTGCCGCTGGTTGCAGGCTGTGCAGCAGCAGCGTGACTGCTTTTTGAGACGTCGCATGCTTGCCCTGCTGCTGCATCAAGCACTTCTGCCAGCCCCAAGTGAGGGCTCAGTGTTGGTGTAAGTAGTAATTAAACAGTGACACGCTTATGATATTCAGTGCTCTGCAGAGCTGTTTTACAAAGTAATGCCCCATGTGAGCAGCGGGTGATGGGGCTGAATGGTTGGCTGGGGCAGGTTTGTTAATCGTAGTGACTGAGTAGATCACCCTGAGCTTAGGCAACCCATACACAGCGTTTGGGGCTGGTGTCAGTACCCATCTCTTGGGTTTGGGAGAGAAAAAAAGGCTCTGAAGTGCCTGCTCCCGCTGGACCACCAGTGTTTCTGCAGGAAGATTTCCTTGCAGGTGCCCGGAGCTGACTGGTCATCTCTGTTTGCCTCGGGGGTTCTCTCTTTTTATAAGTGCTCAGACTCCCTCTGCTCTTTCCAAATTGTACATTAAAGAGTCTTTTCCCTAAGAACTATTTCACCCCATCAGAAGCATAGGGCAATACACTCTTCCTTGGTGTTATCAGGACTCTCCTACCTAGTACCGACACGGTTCAGAAGCGATGCCTCTGTTGCATACAACAATACCACCATACAGTAGTGTGCCTGGGCTTGTACCAGTGTAGCTAATTCAGTGGGAGTATCATTGAGCCCGTAGATGGCACGAACAAATTCATTCAGCTAAGCCGTACAAAGCACAGATGCAAGCGGGGAGGAGGGCATCAGAGTGCGCACGTCCTGCAGTGCTGTTTCCTTTCTCCTCTGGCTACGCTGTCTGAAGTTCCAGCTTTTCGTCTTGGCAGAAGATTTTTACAAGGGCTGTAAATTAAGGATTTATAAGTGTATACATGGCTATGATGTTTCATTGGTCTGAAGTGCAGGGAAAGAAAGAAATGTCTCAGTGACAGAATACAGCGTGGGGTGAGCTGGGTCAATGGAAACATATGGAAATGTTTTCAGAGACAGGGAAGAGTCTGGTCCTGTGCTGTTTCTGCCCTGTGTGCGCGCACACATTCACACACACACACTTCCCCAGCAAGACAGTTTTGGCTGCCCAGTATTATCAAAAGATATGTTCTCTATGGAGCTCACTGCTTATGTAAGGAAAAATGTAACAATGAGTAATCATCTTTCCAGCTTCAAGGCTATTTTAATTTTTTTTCCTGACTCGACCGTTGCTGGGACTAAGAGGGTGTGAGCTCTGGGGCAGATGTCAGCGGGGGGGTCGCACAGTACATCCCAGTCTCTCCAGAGCAGTGTACAAGAGGAGCTGCACCCAAAGGACGGAGCGGCTGCGTGTGGCACCGCTCACCCATCAGGTTACGTGTCAGAAGCAGGAGGACTGCACAGCATATTGCTGACCCACGCAGTCCTGGGGACGGAGGGAGTGACTGCAGAGTGCTGTCAGATTCCCCTGCAACACGCTGTCTCTGCCCGGCCTCCGGGCAGGAGGGAGGAAGAGGGACACACAACCCTAAAGTGAGGGTCTGGACTGTGTCCAGGCTGCCTGTTCTGCTGGGGACTTTCTAAGTGCCGCCATCACCAGCAGCACTGCCCTTCTCCCCCAGGCAGCTCCCCAGCTAGTCTTCCCCATGCAACAAGATAAAATCTTCAGCTTTGCCAATGCGCCGGTGCGTGCCAGCCCACGGGTGTACAGACAAAGTCCTGCTGCTCTTTGAAATGTGATACGCAGCCCTTTGGGTCCGAGCACCACTGCCGTTTGGGAAGAGACCCCATCCTCCTCCCTGCTCCTTATTTTACTTCTCTTAACTCACCTTCACCTCTCAGTTACTAGCAGCACGTACAGCCTCTTTCTTGTTCCTGAAGCATTTTATTTTAGGAGAAGCCAGTCCTACTGTCATTCATGTGCCTGAGTTGACTTGAGCGCTGGCTTTAACTCATAGAATTTGTCTGATCTCTTTTTTCTTGTCTTGGCAGGTGGTTATGGCTCCGCATGAGCCCCCGGTTGTGTTTGTCGACAATTACATCAAGCTCCTTGCTGACTGCAGTACAGACACTTTCCAGAAGATATTAGACATGAAGGTTAGACCCTGTCCCGCGGGGTTTCTGCTCATCCGCTAGCACTGCATTGAGATTGTTGGTGACTATTTTCAGTAGAAACATACAGGGGTTTGGGAGTAGGAAAAGCACTGTAAGGCAAGTGTATCCTCTGTACTCTGAAAGTGTGTGGAGTTGCTACTGAAGAATAACTTTTCAGTTCACTTAGCATGCTCATAGCTGCTCTGGCTCCTGGGGCTGAGCTCCGTTGTCTCTGGATCATCCAGAGGTCTACGTACATACATACAAAAGGCTGAGGTTTGAAATGAGCTCTCCTGCAGCTGTTCTCATGCACACCCACTCCCAGATCAGTGAAGTCTAACCAGCTTGCTTCACTGTTCTTTTGCTCCCGCAGGGCCTGAAGAGGAGCGAGCAAAGCAGCATGCTGGACCTCTTCCGCCAGCGCCTCCCGGCTCCTCCCTCCGGAGTGGAGAATGCCGGCTCCCTCTCGCTGAGCGCTCCTACGCCCGAGCAGGAGTCCTCTCGAATACGGAAACTGGAGAAACTCATCAAAAAAAGACTCTAAATGAGCAGAAGGAAACTCTGTTGCTCAGGACTAGCTGCAGTGACTGGGAGCAAAGCTCGTCAGATTTATGATTTACAGTATGCTGCTGAGAAATCCATGTCCCATCACTCCCATGCCCAGTGATCTCTTAACCATCGTATACCGTGGCGCTGCATCTCCGTTCAGACCAGGGAGGATCTGACCAAGGTGTTTGCCCTTAAACAGCTTAGCAGGAGTGAAATCCAGGACATTGCTGGGTCTACGCGGTGGAGAAAATAGAGGTATTTGGAGGTCAGCAGCTATGCAAACGGTTTAGGTGGATTGAGAGAATATCTGGCTGTGATTCACCTGGTGTCCCAGCCTTCAGCCTGGCTGAGCTCCTGCTGCAACACTGAGGATTTTGCCTGAGAGTTTGGTGTTACTGCTCACTCCCTGTTGCAGAGCTGTTCCTCTGTTTCATTATTTATTGGGGGGGACGGGGACCAAGCCCAAACTGTCGCCACCACCAAAAAACCCCAGCCCTTTAACAGCTGGGATCCAGGCATCTGCAGCTCCACTGACTTAATGAGATGCCCAGGAGGGAACCCCAAAGCAGATTTCTCCCGTGCTCCCAGGACAGACGTGTGTAAACCACCAGTAAAACAGCAAGGCAACTCGTTTTCAGAGCCGGATGAAAGGGCTGAATTAATGCCTTCTGCACCTTGGCAAACCTTCTGCCAACAAGCTGGCAGCCTCTGTCGCTGTTACAGCTTAAAGGCCAAACCCTGGACATCTGCAGAGCCCATCTCCAGCTGCTTGTTATTTCTCTCCTGTGTGCTGGACTCGCCCGCTGTCCCTGATGGGAGTTCCCGTACCGCATCTCACCCTCTTCCCACAAAGGGCCATTCATGGAGCAAGCGTTAAACAGCACCAGCCTGTTGTTCTCATGCCAGCCGGCGTGTCCCGAGCAGGGGTGTGCCCCTTTGGCACCTTCGCTGCCCTGCAAGGAGAGATGCTGGAAATGTTGGCTTTACGGGGAGCTTGGGCCTCTTCCTGGGATGGGACGGGACGCTTACACCAGCCTCAGACTTTGAGGGCCTTCCTCTCCTCCTCCTCTGAGCTTCAGCTTGCACCAGTGCAGAGAGGAGGAGAACCAGAGGTGAAATATTTTGGATAACCCAGGCCCCCCTTCCTGGGGGAGGGCAGCTCCTCCTGGGACACAGCCACAAAGCCGGCCTGGGGCAGGGTTGGGGTCGGTGGATGCCTGTGCCCTGCCTGTGGTGTGAGTTTCCCCGAGGAGTCTCGGTGCAGGGAGACATCACTGTGCCGTTAGCAACGCTGGGTTTCTTCCCAGACTCCTCCGTACCCTTTTTGAGGACTTAGAAGGCATATGCCCAGTCGTGAACAATTGAATCCCATATGGGTTTAGGGGTGGATCAACCAGTTGTGCCTGCCTTATTTTAACTCAAGCTTCACTTGCATGTCAGGAAAAAGAAGTCCTGTACCAGTTTGGCAGGTGAGGAGCAATCCTGCTGTCAGATGCCTTCTTGGGAGGGTCATGCTCCCTACCAGGTCAATTTGGGCCTTAGGAGTATATTTATTAGGGGCTGTGCTCACTAGCGCTTGTGGTACTCACTCCTGCGCATCTGGGAGGGGGGAATTAGACACACTTCAGGAAAATGAGCTCCGTCCACCCAAACCCAGAGCTTCACTGGGACCAGGGAGGAAGGAGATGAAATGAGAAATCCCGCAGTGAGGCAGAACCTGGGCTCACGCTGCATCTGCCTGTTCGTGTTTCAGCACTGTCCCCTCTTGGGTGCAGGCTGCTTCCCCTTCCCTCTCCTCACCCCGTGACTGTTGGAGGGCAAATTTGGTGCCTGCTTGGTAAAATCCCGTCCTCCCTTTGCACAGCCGGCAGGTGAGCCTGCTCTTGAACAGGCACGAGTTGATCACAGGATTTAAGCAGAAAGAATAAATCTGCAGATTAAATCCTCACTGGTCGGGTTTTCTAACACGGCTCAGACCGACCTGCTGCTGCAGCAAGGTGTGCGCTAACAGGTACACTAACACCAACTCTTCAGGGTGTATTTTCAGGGGCCCTGGCTGTGGCGTGCGGGTGCTCGGCTGCAGAGAGCCGTAGTGGTGATGTCCGTCGTAGAGCAGCAGTAACACTTGTGGGGAGGGGTGACAGTTTCTCATCACTCCAGTTTTACAAATCTTCCCGAGTCCGCTGCTGCTTCGTTTATTTCCTCTGCTGATTTCACGTCAGCTGACAAAAGAAGGACCGGTGGTTGAAAGCACGTCGGCATTGTGAACGGCCGTTCCCCAAGGACAGATTATGCACGTGCAGGATGGTTCACACATTATCAAATGCAGTAGCCAGAGAGGAGGGAACACAGGTTTGCAGAGATTCATTATTCCCATGGGGGGATGAATAATTTGTTTTAGATTAATTTTTCTTTGCTCTGTCTATGGATGACTCTCTAACTAAATTATGAATAGCTGAAGACGATGGTCAGGTTATCATCGTGTGTCTTTCCCCAGAGGCTTCCCCTGTTTCATTCTCTGCATTTCATTCTGGAGATAAGAGGAAATAAAAGGAAAAATTAATTTTTAGTTTCAGCCTATGAAGAATGCTTCAGGTCTGTGTGTTTGGAGTTCCACTTCTAGAGAGCAAGTCTGCATTTTTCTACTTTCGGTATAAGGGTTTTGTCCCCCTGACTCTTGGGGGACTCAGATTTGGCATGTCTGTATGCATACATTAGCTGTTTGGGGTTTACATCTCTGGGGAATAAAGGATGATTTTTTTTTCTGTATAAAATGCCACTTTTTACATTTTTTGGCTGAGATGTAAATCTGGCGGTATGTTGGAGTGTGACACTAAAATGAATTAAATGGTTGCTGATGTTCACCTGCTGGGTGTTTTCTGTACAAGTGCCATGCAGCAAACCCCCGGGGCCGGGATGGACCTCACCCAAAACGTGCCAGACCCAGGGCTCGGTGCTGTCCCTCGCCATTGCTCTCTCCTGCACCCTCTCTCTTTTCTGGCTTTTCCACCTTCTCCCGCGCCAGCAAGCAACTCCCTGCCTGCAGCATCTGCGTTCACAGCAGCTCCCAGCACCATGTGGGCAGTTCAGCAGAGCTGACCTTGTGCCCCTAAATTATCAGATCATTTCTGATGACTTTAACTGCTGGAGAGATTTCGGAGATATACTGATTTTTCCTTTGAAATTAAGAGGTAGCGCCTTTTTTCCACATGATGTATGACGTTGGAGGAGTTTCTTTTGCTTGGAGAATTAATGACTCATTTGCTTTTCTCCTACTGCTCTGCTGGTCCTGCTCCCTCCGCCCTTGGGCAAGAGCAGCCTGTGCTGCACGATGTGGGTGTTTATTTCTTTCACCACATTTACAGCCGTGACTTTGAGCATCCAAGTGACGATGTCCAAGTCTCCACAAGCCTTTTCTTGGCCGCAGCTGGGCGGGCGGCAGACACGGATGCTGTTCGGCAGCATCAGGCCACAGCTCTGCTGCACTTAGGAAAATTGAGCTGAAACATTTGTCTTTGGGCTGTGTCAGAAAAGGCTTTGGCAGAAGGCGTTCATCTGCGCGCCTGCTCCGCTGGGGCTGGTTACACCAGCCAGTGCTGCCGTCACCCAAAATTTCTAGGTTAAAGCCTGTGCTCACTCCCTTCTCTCAGCCAGAGCAGCTCCACTGGTCCCGAGTCGGAGTCCAGGTGGGAGCACGTGGGCTCAAGTACATTGCCATCCTTGCCTTTGAGGGGATGTCTGGGCCTTTGAGGGGACATCTGGCTCGGGGTGCTGGGGGGTCCCTGCTGGGAGCAGGACAGGGAGTCACTCCCTGAGCCCTCAGCTCACTGGGATACAGGGTGACCAGGACCAAAGTACTGTGGTTTCCCTGTGCTCAGGCCCCTGGGTTGTGGCGGTGCCGGACACAGGGAGCTGACGGGGCTGCCATCGGGGTCTGGATCCCACGGGGAGAGGAAAATCAGCCTTTGCTGCTTGCAGCACGTGGAGCTTTCTGAAGCCCTGGGAAAACCTCAGCTTGTGGTTCGGCAGTTTGCGAGGGTGGCGGTGGCCACGCTGTAAAAGCTGATCAAAACTCAGCAGCTTCAGCAATGTGCCATCAGCATTCATCCCTGCAGCCGAACCGCTCCGAGGGCTCCCGTGAGTCCCACCGCTGGGAAGCATCACTGTGAGTGCAGCTCCTGTGCCTGGCGGGTACGTGGTCTGCACTGTGGGGAGCAGCCTGGCCTTCCCCATCATTTGGAAATAATTTTCCATTGTTATCAAACAACACGGGATCCTTCTGATTTGCTTCCCCCTGCACACAGCGACAGCCCCCCGCACAGCGTCAATGTGACTATTGTTCGGTTGCTGATTAAGCCGAGCACACCCAGCCACAGTGGAAAGTCCTTTTTGAAGGAGGACCTTGATAAGATACGCATATCTGTTCTGTCTCGGCCGTGCACGGGCAGTTAAAAAGTAAATAACATGGACAAACAGGCTGTGATGTACAGGCAGGGGAAAAGATTTCCAATACCATCGGGGATTGCACGGAGCGGTACGGTTTGAGAGGCTTAAGAGACGTGTTTTCCGAGAGGGCAGAGTATGCATGCCTTAAAAGCAGGGCCTCTATTGTATAGAGTGGCTATCAATAGTATTTTCATTATCAAGTAGTTAATATTCTGGTGAAACACTTCGCTTTCGTCCTAGCAGGAGAATTTGCAGCTCTGGATGTTGGCACTGGGGGAGATCCTGGGGTCTGGGCCCAGCGCAAGGCAGGGCAGGGTAGGCTGCGGAGCCCCCTTGGCTGTTCTGACACCTCCGTTTCACCTGCCAAGCCCAGAGATGAGAGCCTGGAAGGGCACAAAAAAAATGCCATTTGTGTCAAGCCAGGTCAGAGCAGGAGATTTTTTGCTAGTAAAAAAAGGGCAGCAGGATTTCCAGAAGCCCGCGTGGCTCTGCTCAACCCAGACACAGGCGGCTCAGATCCCTCACAGTCAGGTCCAGATCCCCACGGGAGCAGCCGTGGGGACACCCACAGCCCTTGGAGGCGACTGCTGGGAGGTGCCACAGGTGTGTCCCCCCCCCTCTAAATTGCACTAACTCGATTATTGGCAGCGTGGGTTTTAGCCCAGGAGCTGCACAGCAGCTCTGAAATAATGATCGTGTTCATCTGGAAACTGCTCCAGTGCCTTCTGAGGCGTCTAATTTCATAAAGGGCTTTTATGGGAGATTTTGGAGCGAGGAGCGATCAGCTTTCCTGTTGCTCACAGAGACGAGAATCTCTTTTTTTGGGGGATGCATTTAAATCAAAAGGAAGAAAACACCTGTCCAGCACATTTCCTCAGACCCCAAAGTTTTCAATCAAAATTTTTAATGTTCTTTTTCTTTCCATCTGCATTTTTCAGCAAAGACAAACAGCCTCATAGTATTTCTTCAAAGGAATGTAAATTCCTTGAGGAAGTCTCCGGAGTTCCCAGCACCGCATAGCTGCAAACCACAGACGCCTACGGCTGAAAGCTCTGCTCTGCTTTTAATTTTGGGGCAGGGAAGGAATTCTTTTCGGGGGTTTGGGTTCACTTGTGCTGGGCCCGTCAGGCCAGACTGCTTGTTACTGCACAGGGGAGTGTTGACTTTGGCCAGCTGCAGACAGTTGCTTTCCCTCCACAAGAGTATTCCCCCACTGAATCTGATGACATGGCGCAATTATTTCATTAGGATTTTCCAAAAAATGTTCCCTCGGTCTCCTCTAGTGCTAGGAAGACCTTTTCCCTCTGTTTTCTTGTTTCAGCTTTGGCAGCTTTGGATGAAAAATGCAGTTAAGGGTGGCAGCGCTGCTGCCTGGGAGGGGTGGTGGTGGGGTGAGAAAGAGCAGGCTGGGGGAAAAATGTGAGTTTTGAAGGGTGTCAAACTCCTGGGGGTGAGCGAAGCCTGTGCGCAGGAGCTGCTGCTTTGCAGGAGGCCCCTGTTTCGGCTGCGAGCTGCCCCTGGAGAAAGCTGGGGTAGCTGCTGCTGGG
The DNA here is from genome assembly GCA_013398815.1 of Ibidorhyncha struthersii. Lineage (NCBI taxonomy): Eukaryota > Metazoa > Chordata > Aves > Charadriiformes > Charadriidae > Ibidorhyncha > Ibidorhyncha struthersii. The sequence goes on along the minus strand of VZSZ01005133.1, from coordinate 149,126 downwards.
GTCGAGCAAGGGGAAAGGGTGGCTGAAACATGAGGGAACAGTGTCCCCTCCTCCCTTCCACAGTCTCCCAGGGGAATTACATCCCCACTCTTGTCCTGGTCCTGCCCCAGTGGCTAAGTGAGCACCACGCTGCCCCGCTCTGGTCCCAGCGGCCCTGTACCTGTGCCAGATGAACCACCGTGGCCTGTCCCAGCCCCAGTCAGCCCCTTGCTCACCAGCAGCGCCTGGGCAGACAGCAGCCTGGCTTCAGCAAAAACATCCAACCCAAAACATCGCCGTGCCTGGCATGGGAACGGGCAGCGCATTAGGAAAGTTCAAGAGCAGGTGGGATGGGGCTTTGGGCAACCTGGTCTGGCGAGAGGTGTCCCTGCCCCATGGCAGGGGGCTTGGAACTTGGTGATCTTCAAGGCTGCTTCCAACCTNACCGTTCTAGGATCCTATGATATGGCACACAGTGCATAGTTCGGCCTAGGGCCGTGTTTTGGGCAGCGCATTGGAAGCTGGTTTGGCCGCCACCATGCAGCTGCGGACGGGATCGAGGGCACAGCAGTTGGGCAGGGACGCGGTGTGGGAATACGGCGACGGGGCACCGGGAGGGTGGGGGACACCGGGATGATGGGGGCACCGGTGAGATAACGGGATGGTGCGCTGGGGAAAGCAGCCGCGCAGGCCCCGCCCCCTCCCGTGGCCCCGCCCCTCGGGCCCCGCCCCTCCG
>VZSZ01005133.1:133132-148083 GCA_013398815.1 Ibidorhyncha struthersii | reverse complement strand
CCCTCCCCCCCCCTCCTGCAGCGCCGCTGCCCCGGAGCGCGGCGGGACGCTCCGCCCGCGGCCGCAGACGAGAGAGGGGCGCGGGACGAGCAGCCCCGGGCACCCCGCCGCCGCGCTGCCGCTGGTCCCGGGCTCGGTCGCGCTGCGGCGGGTGCTGAGCTCCGCTCCCCGGAGCGGAGAAGGACCCTGCCGTGATGCATCAGCCGGGCTGGCGGCAGCCGGCCGCGCTCCAGGCCCCGCAGCATCCTTTGAGGAAAGGAGGGCGGAAAACCAGCCCGGCGGTGCTGGGCTTACTGGGCGGGGGCTGGCGCCGGGGCAGTCGGCGTGGGGACAGGTTGGAAACAGCTGATCCCCGTTTCCCTCCCGTCCACCGACCTCTCCTGCTGCTGTCACATCCCTTAAGGCCCCCACACCGGGAGGGAGCCCGCCGGGGTGTGTGCAGCCACGGCCGGGGCCGGGCCGGGCCGGGTCAGCGGTGTCGGAGGTGTCGGAGGTGCTTTTAAAAAGCCTCCGGCTTTGGGGTCGGCTCCTGCTGGCGCACGGGAAGCCCCTGTCTCTCCTGCCCCGGGTAGGGCTTGAGATGGTGTCGCAGCACGTCTTTGAAAATCCCCGTGGGAAATGAACTCTCGTTATTCTGGAGAGTGACCCAGAGTAGAAAGTTTGTATATTAAACTATGGTTTCAGTTAATCGTGTCAGATAGAGATGCGCTAGTTTTTCACAAAATGGTTTTTGAGTGTTGATGCTGAGCTGTTGGTACAAATGCTTTGGAAACCACAGATCTAGAGGGAAGATCCCTTTTCTATAGGGATGCCATGACATTGGAAAAGGCTGTAGGAGAACCGTGTGCTGAACAGGAGACGTGCTCACAGCTCCCTTGCCCCTGGGTAGTAAAACTACTACTGCAGAGGTGGCTTGACAAACACAAGCGGGTTGTTTCCCTTCGGGGCTGCTTTGGTTTCCTTCTGGCTGTGGGACATTGCCGGGCCGGTGTGCGCATGGCACTGCCTGTCCAGGAGAGGAGCACAAGGACGCTCTGTGAATCGCTGCTCAGTGGGAATGAGTTATTCCTTCCCAACAGGTTGCACAAGAATTAGACAGGTTGGATTTAATTCCTTCAAATAGCCATCGCGTAGCCGCGAAACAAGGAGTTGCTCGTGGTGAGGTGCCCTGCAATAATTTCCTGCTATGATCTGCCCGTGGGCATATCTGATGAATCCAGCAAGGAAACCTCTCATATAATGTTAGCTATAAATGCAATGTGAGCTCATACAGCGAACGGACTATAGTTCATGCCACAAAAGCTGCGCTGCACCGAGGGGCTGTACTTCTCTCTCGTTTCCCAGAGTGGCTCCTCTGAAGTAAGCTCCCCGAGTTAGGACTTTGTCTTCAAGAGATACACCTTGCCGCATCTTTGATGCCGTAGACCAGTGTGCAGTCAGACCTGCGGGTTGCACCTGTAGGCACGTCTTGTACTAGCAGATCTTCTTGCACGTAAATGTGACCCTCAACAGCTCTGTACCAAGGGCTAAATAAATGTGCTTCCTTGAGAATATACCGGGTTGTAACATAAAAAGGATTATTTTTGCATTTTTTTGCAGAATTCCGTGTTCTCCCCCAGCCCTGTTCTCTCCAGCTGCCCTCCAAGATTGTGTCCTTTATCCTTTGGCGAAGGAGTTGAGTTTGACCCTTTACCACCAAAGGAAATAAGGTAAATATTGTGTTACAGTCATCTCGTGCTGAAAGAGTTAGCATGTAAAGGAGTAGTTAGGCCTTATCGGTGCCTGTGAGTCAAGTTAATTTATTTGCAGAGCTATTGTTCCACGCAGCTATACATTCCTGGACCTGGACATTGGTACAGGCTGAAGGAGTGTTCAGCCTCTTTTAATCCCCTGTGGTTTTTTTCCAGGAAGACTTTCCTGCGTTTTACTCTCCTGCTTTTACTTCATTGCACTACTGCAAAATGTTGACTTTCAACTGATTAACCAGAAGGTAATCATGAGGGAAGATCTTCAAAGCAGCCATCTTTGTAGGACTTTTATTAGGGGAAAGGAATTTTGCTCTCGTAACCTCATGGTTTTATAATAAGCCCTTTCTGTCTTATCAGCTGTGGCTGGTTGTGTGAACTAAAAGAAAAGTTAGTATTCAGAGAGTGCATAATTATTTTTTTTAATGCGCTGCATCACTTCACAGCCTGTGAATTATTCCTTTGAACGCCATGATTTGCAGTAATGAGAAATGAAGGCTCCCAGCTGATTACTGTGCAAGAAGAGGTAGACTGATACAATCAAACGGAAGCCTAACGTAGGGGAGGGTAGAAAGAGTTGATGCCCTGGTGTGGGGAAGGAGGCTGTGCCATGGCTGGGATTGAAGGCAGTTAGAACCGTGGAAAAGGTAACACGGAGTTGCTGCAGTGTGAAGGAGATGAAAACTTCCTTCTGCAAACCAGGCATAGAGGATTTTCTTGCCAGCAGTGTTTGATGTGCAAATGGTAGTATTTTCCTGCCAGCTGAATCTTCAGAAGTTTGCTTTCAGAGAGTGCCCCGTGCTGGGAGCGATAGCAGAGGACTCCTGTGTGACTCTTGGCAGAGGAGAACTGAGAAAATAACGTGTGCTTCCATGGACTTGAGGAATTAGGATGCTTATGTGCAAAGCCTAAATGTGATCTAAGCCTCTGGGTTTAGGCACTGGAGTTTGAAGGAGGTTCTGAGGTTCATAGGGCTCAGGCTTAAAACAAGGGACAGGAGGACTGAGATGTTTGGTAGTGCTGGCAGCTGGACAAAACAGTGACAGAAAACAGTGACAGTGCCGGGTGTGCTGCTAACATAAAGCTTTTTCCTCTCCCCATAAATGAGTAAGACACCTGCAGACAGTGTTTGCCTGATGTGGCTGTTCCTGGGTTGAGGTGGCAGGTGCGGGGCTGAGGAGCCACCCCGGTACCCGACGGCTCTGCTTTGCAGAAAATGTGGCCTGCTGTTCAGAGCAGAGCTCACGCGTGGCCCTCTCCTGTGTTTCAGGTACACATCCTCTGTTAAATACGACTCGGAGAAGCACTTCATCGATGATGTCTATATGCCAGTGGGCTTAAGCGTTTCGTCTTGCAGTCAGACGGTCATCTGTGTCCCAAACTGCACGTGGCGCAATTACAAATCGGAGGTTCACTTAGAGCCCCGCAACAAGCCCCAGCGTTTCACCAGCACCACCATCGTCTACCCGAAGCACGCCAAGACTGTGTACACCACTACGCTGGATTACAACTGTCGTAAAACCGTGCGGCGGTTCCTCTCCAGCATAGAGCTGGAAACGTCGGAGTACCTTGGGAACGACTGTGTCCTGGACGGTTGCTGACTGACAGCTGTCTCTCTTGCTCTGATCCATCCCAGTCCCGTGTAACGTACTGTGCTAACTCTCCGCTAGCTAAAGCAGGTACAGACCCTAACTTTCCGATCAGGCTAAGGGAACCTTACCTGTCGCCACCTCTTTCTCAGCTCTTAATTCCTGCTTTAAGCATCAGAATGGCCTGAATGCAGTTTTCTGTGGGAGTGCAACTTAGTAAGGAACTTGTTTCTTCTCCTTTAAAGTAATGAGTTCCCTCTCCTTCCCTGCAGTGCAGTAGTCAGATGAAAATAAGGGGAATTATTGTACTAGAGAAAAAATGGACAGGTAAGAAAGAATGTGGAATAGTGCCTGGCAGGTAGAAATCCATTTGATGCTTTGTGGTGATGTGCAAAAATAAGGGCGGTTCGCTCTCTTGCAGAGAATCTACCAGGTCTTTTGGTTACAGATAGTCACAGCTGTCATTCGTTCCAGTTCAGACTGCGAGACTGTTTTCTCTAGAAAAAATATCTCCTGGAAATTGCTGGAAAAAGCTAACAGAAAAAATTGGAATTCTGCATTTAGCAGAATGCAAAAATGTTATGCTCATGTCTGGTTTGAAGGTGTGAGTTGGAAAGAAGAGGAATTCTGAGTAGAGCAGGAGATAAACTGCTTTTGGAGCTCCAGGCAGCAGAGAAAGGGTCAGGTAATTCAAGTTCTTTAGACGAATGGTGCGATGTATCTTCTGTACTTATAGTGACTTCTTGCAGCGCTGTAGTCTGTGTAACAAGCTAGCATTTATGTGCATGTAGTAGGACTTGTAATGAAGAATATCAGGCCAAAAATTATCCATGTATTGTTGGAAAGTTGGGTCTTGACAGTGCGGTGGTGGAAGAACACCAGTGCCTAGTTTTTACCGACGTTGTACTGTCTGCACTAAGGGAGTTGTAACTAGGAAAATTTCAGAAAACGCACCGTGTATACAGGGACCTAGAATGGAGGAGGAGGAGACGCTGGGATCGGGTGTGAGATGCTGTCGTGGTGGGGGTTGTGAAGAGGTAGATGATAGCAAAGGACAGGCAAATTTTTATTGCATAGCAAAATCCACAGCTGTAGCTCTGCTTCCCTGTTGAGCTTCTCATTGCAAAGGTCCGTGTCCTCTCTGGACTTTGGTATTCAGGACGTCACAGGGATGGGGTAGCATTTGCCTGTCTGTAGGCTGCTGAATAACCCCTCCAGTGCCAAGTGCACGATGAGTTTGGGGACCAAAGGGAATAACTTCAAATGCTATGAAAGTCTATCTGGGTGGTACATGCATTAGTTTATCATGTGCTTTCATGAAAATAAGATGGAGAGGTTTCTTACTTTACCCAGACGGGGTTTTTTTCTATATTGACAGAGAGCAGCATAGTGTGGAGAGCATCTGCTTTTGGGAGTGTGGCTTATGTTGGTGGCTAGTGTGGTGTAGCAGCTCAGAAACTCTTGGTAGACTTGACTTAGCTGGACACAGCTTTTCCATGTATTCCAAAGCTCCTTTGAGGTGTGGGTCACCTTCTGGTGCAACGTCAGCACTGAAGGGGCTTTTAAAGAGAACTTCACTAGTGCATAGCCCCAGGGGTGCATTTGTCAGTGGTGACTTAGAAACTGGGAGCCTGTTCTTGAGCTGTACTTCATGCGTGTTTGTGCAAGTGTGATGAATGGTGTCGGAGTGTATCCTAGTGTGAACTGAAATGATTTGGGAGACTAAAAATGCAGCAGGAAGGAAGGCTTGAGTTTGTGTGGGTTTTGTTGTTTTGGGGTTTTTATGTATTTATTAGCTCAAAACAGAACATCCCTAATCTTTGGTAGTTGCCTCAGAAAACCAGATCCTAAAACAGTCCTAGGATGGCAGAGGTTGCCAAAGGTAGGCATTGCTCCAGAGTTGTTAAGAGCAGCGCAGTCTTCTCATTAAACATGTTAGTTTCAGACTACAGTATTTAGGAGATGTGTCCTAAGTACATGTTGCGATTCTCCCCTAAACGTTGCCCCAAGATATACTTGTTGTGTGACAGAAGGCACAACTCAGCCCCTAAGCGTGTGGGGTTTCAAATGGACCGAACTCTTCCTTGGGAAAGCTATTGCGTCATTGCTTGCTTCGTAGTTTTGTGTACCTTGCTCCTGAAACATCTGGTGCTGGCCACTGTTGGACACAGGACGCTGGAAGAACACGGACCCTGGATTGCTCCGACAACGCTCTTCCAATGAAATCATTTGCAGGAGATCTAAGAGAAGATTATTTTAAGTTGTAGTCATTAATTGTCCCTAGTTAGAAATGAAATTACCCTTACACTATTGTTTTAGGATAAAGCACCTGATTTTTATAAAGCAAACTTAATTATGTACCTCTTAAAAATATTTTAATCGGTAGAGATACCTTTTAAATTATTTATGTTCCAACATTTGCAAAGCTGATTAGCTCTGTGCAAGTGTTCTGATGTCTGTGACGTTTCCCCCCCCTTATAATTTTCAATTTGTCTTTTATTTTATTGGTAATAAATGATCTGAAAACCATCATACAGGGGAGTCTCTTTATTTTTCATTCAAAGCTTTTCAATGTTTATTATGGTATTTACTTAGTAATAAATATATAAGATATCCTGCCAGTCCCAGTTCCCTTCTTGTTTCTCTTATATCATGTGTTGCTGTTGTTTACATATTCTAGGAAGGAGTTTCCTATATAAAATTGTGTATTTAAAAAAAAAAAACACACCAAATGTGGGTTTATCAGTTTAAAAGACAGTTGAAAAAGTGCCTTGAAGACAGCTGAAAATCCTCTCCAGTGTATATTTGAGTCTTTCATGTGGTATAGCTTTATTTTTAAAGAGTTTCTGGTATGGATTTCAGGATATCCTGCAAGTGAAGTACTTACACTTTTCAGATGTAACAAGCATTTAACCAGGCAGGAATTTATTTTTCATTTTGGTTAAAAATGTCGATGCTCAAATGCTACCTTAGTAAATACAGCATAAAATAAGACTAGAATGTGTTATGCATTAAACTGTATAAAAATAAAATAGATGGTTACAAACTATTTTTTTGAGAGAAATAATGTAGTGTTTTTCTGCATGTTTAATTTGTTCTTTAAACCTTCCCGAATTTGCAGGCATGCTGATTTTGTTAGTATCTCTGCCAGAGTAGTAATGGATGCAATTGAACATCAGTTAATTAATTCATAATGGGATTTTTTGCTTACTTTTTATTGTTCATCTGGTTATCTGCTCGCAAAAGGTCTAGATTTGCATGTAATGACATTATTGGAATCTAGGGAGCTTTGAAGCGATTCTAAAGCATGCCGCTGCTCCTGCAAAAGTCTGTGCAAGCATTTGAGTATCATGCAGTGTATAAATTATTAAATGGGAGAAAAGCCATATATAAACATCAATTGTTGTATAAAAGACAATCCATTTGAAGAGCCATTAAGAAAAAACTTTTAAAATCAGAACAGTATCTTTCAGGAGGGCTTCAGGAAAAACTTTCTCTCCTTTCAGCTGTGCCATCTAACTTCCAAATACTTCCTTAGTGTGGCCTGGGCTGTTTTCCTTTAATACTGTAGTAATTGTCTGTGTGAAAGGTGTTCCTTTACTATGAGAAGTTGAAGTAGGGGAGTAGAAGGTAGCTCACTGCTTGGCGTGATTTTTAATTCGTATTGGCCAAAGGAGCTTCTAGTTAGCACATACTGTGACAAGGATAACCCCGTTGTTATAGATGTGCTCGATTTTTCCTTGTGTATATGCTGTGCTTCTCCAGAACGTCAAATCTGAGGGTCTGATACAATGAATTTTTATAACAAAATAAAATACTGTACCTAACAATTCGATTACAAACCAGGAGATGAGGACTGGATGCCAATCCTGATTTTGCAGCTTGCTTAGTTTCAAGTACGAGGTAAGTTTGTGTGCCTGCAAATCGTTTTAACCTCCAAAGAAGGCATCTGGTCACTCAGCTGCCCACATTCAGTTTCCCCATCAGCCACAAGGGCTGTGCTTGCTGGTTTCAGGACCAGCAATTTACGACCGGAATACCTCAGGTGTAATGCAGTGAGTATTACGTTGAAATAAAGGAATAGCAATAACTAGGCATGCTCCGGGACAAATAGGCAGTACGGAAAGGAGCACTTTTAATTGTTGATGTAGTCTGAGTTGCATCTATATTTTAACTAGCAGGTTGGTTTGTTTTTAAAATACAAATGTCCTGTTCTCCACACAGATAGAAGACTGAGTAATCAGTATTAAGCTACAGAACTTGTTGAGACATCTTGGGTGACACCACTGGTTGCAGCTCTGAGACTCTGTTAGCTCATTCAGCATTCAGGACCGCTTCACGCTTGCTCCTCCGGAAAATAACTGTAGCAATCTTCTTCACATACTGTGTGATCGCTGCTTGTGCGTGATGCCCTGCAATAAAGTAATGGGGAATGCCTGACAGTTGGGCATGGGTCAGCAGGCAAATGTTGCTGGATATATGATTCGTACCGTTTCCTTCTGTTCATCTTATAGATACGCAGCCTGTCTTCTTCTGCTACGGGATCTTCAAGAATCCCGTCCCATCGAAGGCTTTCATTAAGCTGAGCCGAAAGACCTTGGTCTGTTTGACTAGAGTCCAAAATGATGGAAGTTGATACTACAGCCTTGTTTATTTCTGCATCCTCCTGTTTCTCTCCTGCTTTGTTTTGGGCTGAGTCAGAGTTCCTCCCAGGACTTGGGATGTCACGCAATGGAGGGGAGCGGGTCTGCAGCTTTCTGTTTTTGTGGTGGTGTTTACCTGTTAAAATGGTAAATGTTATTAGCAAAAATGTATGCATTGCCTCTGAGGCTTTCCTGCTTATTTCATAAAAATGACGATGAGACAAGTGCTTGCTGTGCCTTTACGTGCCCATTAATAAGAAACCAAATCTATAAGAAAATATTAATGGCCTAAAAATCTTACTTTTAAGTGGGAAATACATATTTATCTGATTGGCTAACTTAATGATTCTCACACCTGTAAAATGTATTTATTGAGGCTGTTAATGCATTAATAGCACTTCTACACTGGCATCAAGTTCACTGTGCTTGCGTAACTCAATTTAGGCAGGAAATTGATTCTTAGTTGTCGGGATTTTTTTTAAGCTGTTATCCATTAATACAGCAAGCAATGTGATTAACTTTTTTTTTTTATACAGTACAATTTCTGGAAACTTTCAGGCACCTTTTGTATGAAGATCCTGGAAGTAAATGACTGTTCCTTTACATGGAAGATTTTTTGAAATTAACTACCTCTTTCTGTAGCTATAATAGCAACTCAACCCCACTGATGGGAAGTTAGATCAGTGCCATGACTCATGCCCATGGAACGGCGAATATTTAAACAACTATAGTGTAACTCACCAGAAGAAAACCACCAAAAAATTTACAACATCCCAAATCTTAGGCATTTTATGAAATGTCCTACTTCTTGACAGATGTCTTATGCCTCCTACTGCTTATGCTGTGTAGTTACATGTGCTCAATCTTTTTTTGGATAGATTTGTAGCTATATATAAAATGATATGTATAAACAGGCTACAGGTTCAGTGAAAGGTTTTAAAGTGCCACAGATGATTTCCTAGGGATGGTTGTTTTTTCTCTCCATGACAGTTGTCCTGCAGGATGGAGGGAGAACCAAGCACCGCATCCTCTGGCCAACGCAGACAGGTGAATCTGAGCTGCCTTCCTGCTGGTACATACACTCTGGCTGTGCGTCCCTTCACGTCTGTGCAGTGTCAATTGCACAAACATGCCATGTTGAGCAGTGGTCACATACCAGCCTGGCACACACGTGGCTTCGCCATGTCCCCTTCCCTCCCCAGGCCTGCCTGGCCCCTGCATGGGGTGTTTTGGGGACAGCTGTGGGGGGGACAGTGGCCTTTGCCCACCCCTGCCGGTGGCCAGCCCAGCTCACCTGCCCGCTCTGTGGTCGTGGTGGCGGCACTCCTGCGTGGCAGCTGCTGCCGCTTCTTTCTCCGTGGCGGCTTCGTGCCAGGGGCCTGCGGTGGAGGGGGGCACGGGCAGCCCCTCGCCCCCCGCCTCCTGCCCACGCTGCTCTCCTGCCTGCGGGGCCTGGCATGGCTGCCCACCGCCGCCTGCAAGCCTGGCAGGGAGCAAAGGAAGGGAGGTCAGCAGCCCTGGCCCAGCCTCGCTCCTTGTTGGTGACTCCCCGCTCCACCTCCACTCCCCTCAGTGCTTTCCCCCTCCATCTCCCCTTTCCTCAGCACCTCACTTCCCCTCAGCACCTTCCCTCTCCATTTCCCCTCAGTGCTTCACCTTCCCTCAGTGCCTTCCCCCTCCAGCTCCCCTCAGGTTTTGCCCTTCCATCTCCTCTCCCCAGTATGCCTTCCCCCTCCCATCTCCCCTCAGCTCTTTCCCTCAGTGCTTTCCCTCGCCATTTCCCCTCAGGTTTTGCCCTTCGTCTCTCCTCCCCTCAGTGCTTTCCCTCGCCATTTCCCCTCAGCACCTTCCCTTCCACCTCACCTTCCCGCTTCACTTCTCCCCTCAGCACCTTCCCTTCCATCTCACCACTGCCTTCCCCCTGCCTTTTCCCCTCAGCGACCGCCCTTCAGTGAGGTCTCCAGGGCAGCCATGGCGCAGCAGCAAGCCTGAGCCTGCCTGCTTGGCCAGGGGCCCAGCGCCATTGCTCTGTGTGAACAACCCTGTCCAGCACAGGTTTCCTCCCCTGTGCCCTCTGCATGTGTAAGTACTGGGGCTCGCCGGAGGTAATATGGCCACACCAGAAAGTATTGACCCCAAATCCATTGCAGGGAGACCAGCTATCAGCGTCCTTCCACCCCGTCCTCGTACCCCAGCCCTGTAAATGAAGGCGCTGAAGGAAACTCCCCTCTCCCTTCCCTCCCCTCCGCCCTTCCCCACATTGGAGCAGCGAACGTACAGGTGAAACAGCTTCTCAGGTGGCAGTAGCTCTCCTGAGCATTTCGGGGCTGGGGCAATGCTCGGATCTCCTGCCCTTGCCGCTGTGTCATGGTGGTGAGCGTTTTAACAGCCCCACCACCGAGGGAGATGAGTGGGTCTCGTTTGGAGGTGCGCCCGGACACAAAGAGTTCACGGGAACTCCAGCAGCAGTCGCTGAAGCAAGGCACAGCTTATTTGTCCTCCTCTCCCTGGAAATAAAGTGGAGATTTAATCCTGGTTTGGTTGCTTTCTCCCCCTCCCTGCCTGCCTCTTTCCTTCTCTCCTCCTGATCTATTTAGATGTGAAATTTGGCAGACGCTTGTGGTTGCATTCAGACAGGTTGTGATGAAATCAGGCTCCCGGGAGGCTGCTCCCACGGCGGATCCTGGGGCCACAGGCAGCACTTCTCCGACTGCCGCTAATGGTCTGATTTCAAAGTGTCAACAGCAGGGGTTTCGTGGTGATGGTTATTACTAATGCTGTACAGCAGCCAGCGGGTCTCCAAAGCCTGCCTGTGGATGAAAGGGATGGTGACACAGGGCAAAAAGGCAAGGAAAACACGAACAGCAGTGATGGGATGTAAATAATTCATCCAGACTGAAAAGTGAGTACAATATTTTGGGAGAACAGCGACTTGTAGCTAGTGGTGGTTGTAGTTGATTTTATTATGATAAAACCTGACTTGCCAGCCAAAATTAGAGCCAAGTGGTAGCAGCTGGTTTGAGCTACGCACAAAGAAAATCATCATCTGACAGCTCCTCCCTGGAGTACCAGGATGGGTAGGACCAATGTTCTCCCGGTTACCCTGCCCCTTCTGCTGCTGCAGTTGGGCAGGAGGATGCTGCGTGCTGAGGTGCTGCCAGGCAGTGGGTAATTTTATACTAAAGGGGCATCATCCCCAGGCAAATCCCTTACCCTCTTACTGCTTTCTGTCACTTCTTTGTCCCCCTTTTCTTTTTAGACTGAGAGTCTCAAACTACTGTGCCCAGAGCAGCCAGACTTGGTGGATGTTCTACCCCCCAATTCACAGTAAAAACGCTATGAACAAACTTTCCACGATCCTCTGAAGGTTTCACTGCATCTTGAAGGCATATATCTTTTGAAAATAAACATATCATGATTTCATAAAATAGAAGGCCAATTTGTAAACCCTAGCCAGGAAGGGTAATTGCGTTCAAGCAGTAGATGTAATCTGTATGTGTAGGGGTTGTTAGATTTGTCTTTCAATTTGCTTGAATATTCCTGCTGTCCTCTTTAATTTTAGCTTGAGTGGAAAATGAGATAAAGGTACAGTTGTGCTTGTTGCATTGGTGAGACAGGGATGTTATGATGACCGCCCCCCCCCCCATTCAGTATAAAATCTGGGTAATGCAACAGGCAGGTGCCTCTGAGAAGAGATTTGTGAACATGCCTTATATCCAGATTGGAAAAATTAGTAATTTTATAAGCAATTATATAGATCTGCTGACACCAGGAAGGAAACTTGCAAGCCTTAAATTCAAAGCCCAGCCTAAGGTGGTGTCAGACAGTGGATCTTCACAAATGTAGTGTGTATGTGTATTTTTATTAGGACATGAAAGAAATGCCCAGACCTCAAATATATAACCCATGGCTGCTGAGTTCTTACTCCAATGGCTTTTTTGGGGGTGGGGGGATTCTTGGTGCACTTTTGACTTAAAATATAACTACACTGAAAATTTCTCTGTATTTCCTTGTGGAACCAGTTTACTCCAAAATGTGCTTCATTTCCCTGTGCTGTAGTTACACTGAAACTGCGTATAGACCTACTGCAGCGGGCTACTAAGGAAGTTGTCTTGTGAAATGTTATAGTTGATGCTGTAGGCTTACCTTGGGCAAGGAGAACAGAATTAGACCTGAGACTTGTTTGTGCAAGCAAAAAGAGCAGGGGATCAGAATGGGGAGTTTGTCTTTAAAACAGGTAAAAAACCAGCTTAATTTGCTATGAAGCATCACTATTCTTTAAATGTTTCCTTTGTCTTATATATTCTTGATAAGGTGTTCTCTAGAGGGAAGATTATTTTTTTTGTGTTCAGCTTAGGTACTGAATCATTGACCTTTTTACTTGAGGAATGATAATTATGGGGACAAATACAAATTGAATCACTGAGGACCAAATAGCAGAGGATTGCAATCAGAGTAACAGCTTGGAGAAAAATCCTGGCCTTCTCGCTGTGAATTGTGAAGTGGCTCGACTGAGCTGGAGCGGTCAGGGCGACGGGAAGGATGTGCCAAACATCTCTGGCTGTGGCAACTCCTTGCCAGTTGTCAGCCTCTGTCCCCAGGAAATGGTCTTTCAGAGACAGGCAGCCAGCCAGTTTGACCTTTGGTTATTCTATGTGATTAAAATTGCTCATAATCAACACTCTCATGATTATTAATGTATTAAAACATTAATTGTCCACCTCTAATTCGTGTGTCAAATGCTGAACAGACAGGTGGTGAGAATCCTTACCCACAGGAACCTGCGATCTAACCAGAAACAACAGCCAAACAGTCTGTCCTGATTGTCCGGTAGGACATGGCTGAGAACGGGAGCCCAGACCCCTGCTTACCAGTCCAGTGTCCAAACTGGGAATTATTTCCTGCAGCGCTCCAGGATTGTTACAATTAGGATTGTTTTGCTGTGCAATAGGGCTGCTTTTAAGCATCTGTAGTTCTTCTGGAGGACGCTTTGATGCCCATGAGTGTAACATGTTTCCGAAAATCACGGTCTTTATTTTTCATTTCTTGAGAAATGTGCCTGTCCGAGGGTGACACAGAAAGGCTGCTCCCCGGCGTGCAATTATGTGCTGTGCTGAAAGGAGACTGGATCAGCTCGGGGCATCTGCGGTGCAACTGTCAGCATCGCTGATAGGCCTGCAGGAGAAGGTTGCTATCCGTTACAGTCCTTGTCGTGTGTATATTTAAAATCTCTGGCAGCTGTGATCTGGTGAATAATTCAGTGAAAACCCATCATCGATAAAAGAGAGATTTTGAAGGGTTCTTTGGGTGGAAGTGCCTGCTTTCTGAGAAACGAGTGTATTAAAAATTGACTTCATGCTATCAAGATAAAACTCATATTTAGCCTTTTTAAAATTTTAATGTGATGTCATATTTATTCTCTATGACTTCCAGCTACCAAGGCCCAGCCTTGCAGTCAGATTCCGAAGCGTCTGTGGTTCTGTGGGGAACCTGACGAGCAAATTCAACAGCAGAATGGATACAGGCTCCGAGACGTGTGTCATTTCCTGTGCGTATTGCTCCTGCCAGTACAGCTGGTTAAATAAGGTAATTTATCTTTTTCCTGAAGTTGGCTGAACCGTGTGTTTAATTTATTTATATTATTGACTGTGTGGAGGACTACCCTGGTGCGAAATGTCATCTTCAAGTGCTTTCTTCCACAGAAATACAGGGTCTGTATTAATGCAAACACTGCTTCCTCTGATGTATTTTTCAACACTTGTCTAAACCAAAAAGCAAAATATATACTCAGACTTGAAGTCGATTTAGGTAAAAAGTGGCTCAGGGTCCCTAAGCTTATCCTGTGAGGTCTCGTGGAGGCATGGAAATGATGGGGCTTGCAGGGCCACCGGGTTTCTCAAGAGCAGACACTGAACAGGCAGTAAAAGCACAGACCGAGGGTTTATTTTCTCTTCCTCGCTCTTTTCCTTTTCTCTTTCTCTCCCTCCCTTCCTGTCACATGGCAAACTTACTGCATCCACTGGATGTTTAGACAGTAATGAGCCCTAATTTCTATGTTCACAGGGTAGTGCAAAAGGAATAATTGTTTTCCCGTGATTTTTCTCTTGACTTACAGTGTGATCGCAGGCTGTCACTTCACCAAGTGCTTCGCTCCCCCTCCCCACCCTCCCTGTCCTGCATGGGACAGTAATTACCATTTGTACGGCTCTCCAAAATGCAAAGTAAGACACGTTGGGTCCACGCTGTACCTGCTTTGCAACCCTTTCTGCAGGCTGAGCTTCTACTGACGTGGGGAAACCATTTACGGGACCATCCACAGCAGTCCCAGCAAGAATAGCATTACAGTTTTTTTTAAAAAAAAAAAAAAAGGCAACACCAAATTTTTCTGCTGATCCCAAGCAGCCTTGTGTAGCTGGTGGCTGTTATTAGGATCGCTCTGCAGATTTGGGCCCTTGATTTTTAAAAGTTATGAGCTCCCCGCAGTTGTCCCCGGGCCCAGCGTGTCACCTTGCTTGGCTACGGGGTGCTCTTGTGCTGAACTTTATTTTTACCCTGCAAAATTCATTTTTGTGTTGGGGTTGCTTTTGCTGTGATTTTGTTGCTGTTGTTTGTTTCTTGGGGTGGTGTGTTTTTGTTTTTTTTTTTTACTTTGGGGTTTGAGTTTAGTTTTTTTTGCTGGTTTGGTTACTTTTTTGTTGTTTGTTTGTTTTGGCGNTTGGTTACTTTTTTGTTGTTTGTTTGTGTTGGCGTGTGTTTTGGTTTGTTTTGGGGGGTTTTGTGTGTTTTTTTTTTTTGTTTGTTTGTTTTTGTGGGGGCGGGTTTGTTTGGGTTTGTGGTTTGTTTTCGTTTGGTTTTGGGTCTTTTGTTTTTAAGTTGTTCTGGGTTTGGTTTTTATTTTTGCTACCGGCCTTCCTTGTCTGTAGTTTTGTTGGGTTGTTGTTTTTTTTTTCAGTGAGTTTTTATTTTGCTTTGGG
>VZSZ01005133.1:37386-133126 GCA_013398815.1 Ibidorhyncha struthersii | reverse complement strand
GGCGCCGCCGGGGCTGGAGGAGGCGGCGGCGGCGGCGCAGGTGCGGTCAGTTTCCGCGTTGTCCCGGGGCGGGGGCGGCTCCGCGCCGCGTCTCAGCGTGGCCCGGTGGCGGAGCCGGCGGCGAGTTTTGCCGGGGCGGCGAGGGCCGGGCAGGAGGGCAGGTGGGTGCGCCGAGGGGAGCGGGCGGTGGGCAGCCCGCGGCTCTCTGCCGGGAGGGCGCACGGGCGCTTCGGGCGGAGTTTCAAGCAGAGTTTCAGGTGTCGGTACGTGCTGGCTGCCGGGACGCCTGCGGGGAAACCGCCGCGTCCGCCGCCCGTGGGGTACGGCCTCGTCCCCTGACAGGGGAACAGCTTTTGGAGAGGCCTGGGACACCCAGATGCGGAGCTCCGCTGGTGGGAGAGCCTTACCTAAAGTGCTGCTGAAAGCAGGCGAGCAGTACGGCAAGGTGAACTGCACAAGGCGGAATTTGGGTGGAATTCAGCCTCCTGAAGGTAACTGGATGTAAGTGACAAAGGTGCGGGGGGAAACAAACCAGAAATGGGAGGTTGAAAGGGACACGTGCTCCATCAAAAAAAAATTACGAGCTGATGGGCTTGTGCGTGTTGTGTGGTGCAAGCTGCCATGTGCATCTTACAGAGGATAGATTGTCGTGGTTCTTTTGGGCACTCTGGCATGGGGTGATGGGTGCTGCTGTATGTGCAAGTAAGAATGACATGCTGTGCCCACCTCCGGGGTTTTTAGTCTGCTGCAGCTTGGGTCAGGTGCTCCCCAGGCACTGGTCAAACAAGTCCATGGCTCTTGTTTTGTATGTACCAGCAACGTTCAGTCATAAAGGTCTTGGAGTTCATGCTGGCCATGCTTTGTGTTGTTCAAAGGCTTCCTAAAATGCTTAACACCAATACTATAGCTTAAGGATGCTGAGAAAGGGTATTTCATCCTCCAGATGCGATGGCAGGCCTGTGGCTTGGAGCCATGCTGGATAGCGAGTTTTTGGCAAGGCCTGGGGTCAGGCTGCTCAGCAGTGTTTCTCCACCAGCCGTGAACCATGCTTTTCCTGGTTCACTTGAGGTTACCCACGAAATAAGCTGGCATGTGGTTCTCCTGCAAGGGATTCCTTGACAAACACTGGCCCGTGCTCAGTACTTCTCTGCTATGTCCAATTCTTTCTAAGAAACTTGATGCTTCTCTGGAGGTTGGGAGGTGCCGATTCCACCCTGCCAACCTCCAGCCGCAGAATGCCTCCTGAGCTTTTTAGCATATCAGAATAGTGAAATGGGTCTCTCTAATTGGCCATTTAGATGCTAATTTGCTTCTCCTAGGCCTATGCCAGGTCAACCTGCCCCAGAACGTGAGTCAGAAAGAGCCTGCTGTCTTCATGAATTATTCACTTTGCACCTGCCTGGCTGGGGATCAGAAGGAAATAGGGCCAAAGTCTGATAAATAAAGATACACCTTGGCAGGTGGAACAGTGCTGGCTTTCCTCCCCAGCATCGTAGGGCGCTGGGGAGCTGGAAGACTGCTTTGCGTAGGCAAAAACCGGTTCTTTATAGCTTACCATATATCAAGTAGCCACACTAATAACTGCCTCTCATTAATACAGGACTGTTGGTGCTGTATGTCGGTTTTCCTGTAGAGCTGATTTTATCTTCCCACTTGTAGGACTGGCATGGATCTCCAGGGCATTGTATTTTATAAGCTCTTTAACAAGCTCCATCTTAAAAGCAGTTAGACTTCTTGCCACTGCTGCTAGGATTGGGAAGCAGCTCTGGTGCATGGGAACCTTCTTTGTTTCCCCCCCCCAAACCTCATCCTCACTTGCTCCTTTCCAACTTGCCCTTAGGTGATAATGACACCTCTCACTTTCTGTGAGTCCAGTTTGTGTTTACTTTGAGCTGGGCCAACCACATCCGAATACATGGCTCTGAATGAGGTCTTCTCTGTTTTGCTGGCACTGGTACTGCTTAGATTGAGCTTACATGGTGAGACAGACTGGAGAAAGTCTGTCTGATTGCGTTCTTAAGTTGTTGTCCCAAAGCTTGCCAAGGCTTTATGGTGTTTATTTGGACATTGTGTGTTCCTTGTCTCTGTTGGCCCAAGCCGCAGCGATGCAAGTCAGATCTGATCATATTGGATTCCTTGTGTCGCTTGGCTCTCCATCTGCTGCTAAGGGTTTGCACGGTTGTGGGCATTTGTTGCAGTAAGAAATTGCAAGAGGCCATTTCTCAGCCATGCCCCTGTGCCCAGCTCTCTCCCTTTCTGAGAGCAAGGAACAGGAAGGTGATGAGGATTGCATGGCTCTGCTGTGCTCCTGCTTCCTGTCTGCTTAGTCCTAGAAAATGTCAATGCTTACAGTAGGCTCCTTTGCCACTGGAGGGGCTGAGAAACTGCTAGATGTAGGTGTGAAGGGACAGTTCAAAGTGGTTTGTGTGTGAGATAAACTTTAATAAAGCCCTGATTCAGGCCAGCACTTGTACAGGCAGTTATTCCCCTTCTCACGCTCTGAGACTTGGCTGTATCTTCAAAGTCAAGTGTGTATCTTCTGCCACGCTTCCACAGCCCCAAGCGTTACTCTGTCACTTGAAAACAGTTGTGTGCTTTGAAATACAACTGTGGCAGTAGGATCTTTAAAACATGAGGGAAGACTTGCATCTGGACTAAATGGCCTTTCCCTGCCTGCTCGCACTTGTCTCCCTGCTGCGCGACTAGCGTCTGGGAGGAAAAGGGACTGGCCGGAGGTGGGTGGGAGGCAGAGGCTGGGTTAACCTTATCTATCTCCGCTAGTCATTTATCCTCTGTCATAGCAACAAGAGCAAACACTCGCTTAGTTGCTAAGGTTTCCCAGGGATAATGGGGTCTGGTGCGCTGAGCAGAGAGTAATTACACTGCCTCTTTGAGGGAGCAGCAGCTAAAAGGAAAAACGGGCCACCACGGTACCTGGTGCAAGCTGGGAGTCCTGGGGGAGGTGACGCCCTCAAAGCAGGCGAGTTAATTACACTGGCACAGCTCGGCTTGGGAATTGGGAACTTGTCTCTGGCCAACCGTTTAATTTTTATTTTTTAAATGAAGTATTTTAAAAAAAATTGCCTAATTAATTTCCTATAAAAACAAATTAATATAGACATGAGCTGCTTAGCTGAAATAACCAGGCAAATGAAAGCTGACTGGAGAGCTCCTTATGGGCCCGTATAGGACGTTTTTGTATTTGCAGGGCTCCAAGGAATTCATGCTTCATGGGCACCTGTAATCAGCCCAGCTGCAGGAGGGCTCGTGCAGGCTGTGCTTTCGCTGCCGTGAGGAGGTGTTTTCTACTGCAGTGACTACCTCAATGTCAACAAGACCCTTCAGTTTTAACTTTGATGTAGTCAAGGTAAAGTCAAAATGTGTTTGAGGTGGAGGAGTGGGGAAGGGACTTGGTGTAGTAAGATGGTGCTAAAAATGTACATGAGCCGAAAAAGCAAGCTGATAAAGTTGGGACAGAGAAATGTTAAGGGTGTTAAATACAGAGCTACAGCCCGGCTCAGGGAGTGCATGATCCAGGAATCTCTGGAGGCTGGGAGGGTATTCTGGAAAAGTATAGCTGTGTTGTGCTCTGTTCTTACACTCTTCTTGAAGCATCTGCTCTTAGGGCTGATCGGATAGCAGGTACTGTGCTCGCTGGACCTTTGGCATGGCCTGCCACGACTGTGCTGTTATTAAGATGAAGATATGTGATGTTTGTATTGTTATTGTGCTGAGAAAACTAACCTTTCACAGAAGAGCCTGAAATTCTTTGAAGAGCATCATGTCAAAGGGCTGCGTACTGTCATCAGCCAGGGCTAGCTCTGGGACATGTCGACATGGCAACCTTCTGCCACCCCAGCTGCCAGTTGTAGTTGGTACTGAATGTGGTGATTGTTGGAACGCAGATCAGGAGTACACCTAGAAACACCTCCTGCTGCTGTTCTGCTGCTGCTTCGGAGAGGCGTGCCTGCTGCAGGATCCACAGCTGTGTGGCTTGGTGGGGTGGCATGGAAGGGTGCTCACCTCTACCCAGCCTGTGCCTGGGGGATGTGCTGCTGCACAGCCAGCTGCAGCCTGCCTTCATCCTCCAAGCCAAGTGGCGTCTGTCTGGTGGGAAAGATCCTGCTCACTTTGATGTCTTGTGGTCGCTCTGCAGGGATATGGGGCCAAGTCAGCAGTGTGACCCTGCTGCTGTTCCCTTCGCTCAGACTCCACCGGAAGACTTCTCCCTTGCAGACTGAAGTCATGTTCTCAGTTGCCTTGTTCTCTGGCTACAGAGTCCAAGTCTCATCGTAGAGACAACAGAAGCAGTGCTACATCAGAGCTGCAGGCAGAGGTGTGCTCAGTTATGTGTCCTCCAAAATGCTCCTGGCCCCACTCGAAGGGTTGGCTTGCTGTAGGGCAGTGCTCCTTCCTTGCAGTGCTCCCCTTAGCTTCTGTGCCGAGGGCAGCCAGGTGGACTCAGATTTAATGAGGTTTTGCTTCACATGACTTCCTCCATCATAGGAAAGGAACAAACAGGTGGAGGGTTTTTAAAGCAGGTCATAGAGTATCGATAAGAGCTCTCTTCTAATTCCTAATTCAAGTAAAATGCAGAATCTTGGAGTGGGAAATTTTCTTTCTGTAACACTAAGTACTTGTGCTGCTTCTTTATTCTGTATGCAGTGTACTTGCAGCAGGGCCAGGAGCTGTGAATTTCTCTTGCTTTCTCACTGCTAGAGACTGGCTACTTCTGCCCTTTGTTAGCTTATTGAGAGGAGCGGAGGAGAGGGAGGGGTTGGCTCGGTGAGGTAGGTGCTAACTGGAGTATTTTTGAGAGAGAACACAGTAGAGGCTGACTGCAAGAGAGGGGTGTTTCACCACAGTCCATAGAAATTACTCCCTGGCTGGCGTGGTTTTGCTATCTTCATGTTTCCGATTAGGCTGATTCCACCGTACTTCTTGTCCTGTACAGAGATAACAGGGAGGACGCTTCACGCCTTCCAGATACTGGTACCATATCTCTGGCGTCATTCCCATGGCCATACAAGATATTCCTTTCCCTCCAGTCCTGCTAGTGCTCCTGTTTCTGCCACAGCAGACTGTGGCCTGCGGTCCCTTATCATTCTTGTTTCCTTCTCCGAGGTAGTTGTGTCAAACCACACCAGGCTTTTCTCCGAGGCAAAGGTGCAAAGCCACCTGCAATGCCAGTTTACATCAGAGGGAGCAGCAGATACCCAATGCTACCGAAAGAAAATGCTCCTGTAAATATTTTAGGGAATAATCTGTCTGAAGACTGTTTTGGGATATGATGGATCTGTAGGCTGTGTTTTGTTTTCCTTCTCTCTTTGCAGATGCTGCTCAGGGAATGGTGGAGAACAGAAAGCGTATGCTGAGTAACAAGAGGCAAAAGAGCATGACATTGCTTGTTTTTGTTCAGTCATGCTGAGAAAAGCGCACTGTGGTATGAGGCTGGAGAATGTGTTTAGGTCTCTCCTGAGAAAAATGCTTAGCTGATGTGCTCTATTCTGACTTGCCTTCAGCTCTGTTAGAGCAGATAAAGCTCTGCAAAGGAGGGGCAGATGTATTCAGCACTGCTTTCCACCCTGAAAGCACAGCTGCTGGCAAAGCAGACTCCTCTGCCCTGACCATGGTATGGGGCTCATCTCCAGCTCTAGCTTTTATGCTAAACATCCTACAGCTGCCAAGAGCTGGTCACGTCAGTATGGTTGTGTGCATTCAGCCTCGCCAGTGGACATTGAGTGCGTGGGCTGTGCTATTCTTCAGGTGTGTGTGAGTGGGAGGGAAGAATACGTGGTATATCTTGAGAGTAATTTAATATATGCATTTGTGTGGGGGGCTACATGTGTGTATCCTGTAGCAACACATCACAGACTTGGAAAAATCTCCAGAAAATCCCCGGTCAGCCATTCTATGTGAAATTGAAGCTTCTCTCTGCTTCTAACACTAGCCCGGGGGCGGGAGCCTCTGTATTCTTTTTCTGTTAATGCTTGATTGCTCCCCTGTGTGTGAGCTGCTGTGGGACGTGTGCGGGGACTGCGTTCTCTCCTCGCTTGAGATCGTGAAGAAGATGAAAAGAGCAGGAGGTGTTCTGGGACAAAATGGAAATGCAAACCCACAGCTTGTGTGGCACTGAGCAGAGCGGGGAAAGTAGTTGGTAAATCAAAGATGCCAGGGTTCATGGATTTCTTCTAGGGATGATTCCTTTCAAATGCAACCACCTTAACTACATTAGTAAAGGTTTAAAAAATTGCGTGCGGCACTTCAGTCTGTCCTGCCTGTCTCAATCCTCTTTCTCTGCTGAACCTTTTTTGCAGCCTCCCATCTCCTCCCTGCCTCGCTTTGCTGTACAGTCAGTCTGTGCTGCTGAGCATTATGCTGAATTGTTAGAGCCTCCATTCTTTTTGTACATCTATCCCACTGCACTGAAAGAAATCTGTGCTTTGTGTGGAATTCCTCCTCTTCTCTCCTGCCCGTTGTAAGCGCTGAGTTTTCAGACCGTCTCCAGAAACTGGATGGTCAGAGAGGAGGAAACTGGTTCATTGCTTGTAACTGTTCTGGCTCTCAAGGCCCATGTGGGGTTTGGCAGGAGATAGCTGTCAGTTCTCTAACATGGGTTAGTGTTTCTGTGCCGCGGGGTGAGTGTGGCGTGTGTAGCTCAGCCTAGGGAAAGAGACATCGATTTGCACAAGCTGCGTGCCTGCCTGTGTAAGAGGGCCAAGGCCGTGCAGCTTGTGATGCCTCCGTGCCTGGCACAGAAGCAGAAAGCTCTGTGTGTCAGCAGTAGATAGCAAGCATAGGTGCAGCATGCTGAACCACGGGCACTGCTGGGCTAAGTGTGCTGTGGATTGAGACTGGAACATGTGTTTTCTTGGGAACTACTGCACAGTTGGCAGGTGATACAATAGCAGGCAAGGTGTATCTGATTTGTGTTTGCCAAACAGCATTAAACATGTTATCTCTGCCCAGCAGGTACGGTAGTTTTGAAGCTGGCAAGTGTCTGTTCTGGGAAAGGTAAGTATTAATACCTGGAAACTTATGCATTAGGGTTCATGAGATGCTTGCTCTGCTGGAGAGCAGATCCAGCTGGAGGAAAGCACGGTACCTCAAGCCTAGTTTTGCTGCCACTGAAATCTTCTGGCTGTCGGTCTCTTGGTGCTTTCCGTTCATCTGAGCTGCTGGTAGAACTCAGAACTGCTTAGCTGCAAAGTCTCTTTTGGAGATGCGTTTCTCCCATGACTGCATGGAAGTTTGCTCTTGCTGCCTTTACTGATCAGTTCACGGTGAAATTGTCATTGAACACAAGGAATCACTGCTGTGACCATGCTGGTTACAGGAGCTGCAGTAGGAGATCTGCTGCAAGAGGTGCTGTCTTAAACATCAGAGAATGCAAACAAGCTGCTATTGTAGGCTGTAGTTATAAATATCAGGCTATTATGGAGACAGTTTTAATGAACGAAATGACTTGCCACTATTCATGCTGATTGTCGCGTGGGTTTTTGTTTGTTACCCCATTAAGAGGTTAAAAAAAAGGCAACTGTAGCTTCTTTGTGTCCTTTAGAGTGGCTTTCTCACTACTGCAGTGTTGGGGCTCTGGAGGTGATGGGGCAGAGATTATTCTTACAAACAATGCTTTTTTCTATTTTGAAATGAAAAATCAGAACTGACAATGAGTCTCTGCCTTTTTTCAGAATACTGTAAAATCTAAACTTCCAGCCTTGTCTTCAAGGTGTTTGAAAGTATTTATTGGTTTATATTTTATGAGGATGATGGTATGTTTTTATCTCTGTCTGTGGGTGAGAATCTGTCTACTTCCACTGTGTGCGACGCCAGCAGATCACCTTTGTTTTGCTTGCCAGAACAGTGGCCCTTCAGGATGATTAATAAGGCTGTGCCAAGTGCTGCCCTGTGCTTTCTGGGGGTGGGATGGCAGCTGTGCTCAGTGCTGGTGTTTGTTTCTTACAGGTGTGATCCCTGCCTCTCTTCCCCAGCCTGGTGCCATGGCTGACACAATTTTTGGCAGCGGGACGGGCCAGTGGGTGTGCCCCAACGACCGTCAGCTGGCACTGCGTGCCAAGTGAGTCCTCACCACTCCCCTCTTCTCCTTCCAGCCTCAGCTTTGGCCTGAATGGTTTCCCGAGATCTCTGTGGAGCGCTGGCCCACCAGCCTCATCCACAGCCTGTTTGGGAGGCCAGGAGTTTGGCTGTCACACAGACCCTTCTGTACCCTAGAAGTGTGCTCCTTGGGTGGGACAGGAGCCTGCTAAGCTGGGGCTCAGTGCTTGGCTGCTGCTCGGAGCTGCCTGCAGTGGAGTTTGCAGCGTGGCTGATGTGTGGTGGGAGTCCATCCCACCATCCCTCCCCTGGGTGAAAGGAAGGGCTTGGAGGCAAGCTGGTATCTCTGCAGCACCCTAAATATAATTGATAGCATCCCCCAGCTGCCAGCACTCTTTTGTTTTAGGAACTTGTCATTTGATCTCATTTTCCCCTGAAGTTAAATTACTGCATAACCTAAAGACAAAAGGGATGGAGATGAGTCAGGCACTAGAATTGCATTTGTTTCTTGGAAGCTTTCCTTCTCTGGCGGCCACTACCCTGCCACTGCCACCCCTGTGCTTATCTGAACCTCTGGGGTCAGCCTGCTGCAGAGTGTTAGAAAATAAGAGGTCACCCTATGTCTGAGAGGACTGCCTGAGAGTGAACAGTGTACACCACTGCCACTTCTCCAGCCTTCACCTGAAAGCCTCATTAAAACAGCTCTTTCTGATAGTCCCCCTGCATTCTGCTAGCAGCCATGACTTTATCCAGTGACCTCTAAACCCCTACTGAATGGTAATTAATTGAGCTGTGAAAGCTCCTGCCTGTCCCCGAGTGAGCTAAGGAGAAGTGTCAGCTGCTGTATGTGAGGCACAGAGACAAGTGGCTTGCTAAAGTCCTCATGCGGGCCTGGGTTAGACCAAGGGAGGAAGCTGCCAAATTTATATTTCCAAGCGTGCCTGGTAATTTGTGTGTTTGAACTGAGGACCTTAGAAATGGGTGATCTGGAGGGAGGAGGGTGCAGGTAATGCCTTTGTTCAGGAGTCTGCTGTTGGCATTTGTGGTGTCAGACATCAGCACCCATTTCTTGAAGGGTACCCCAAAGATAGCCAGGCCTAGGTGCACTAGTTTTCTTTATGGGTAGAGCCAAACAAGAGTGAGGATGTGGAGTGGTAAAATACAAACTGGAGCAGAAAGGGAAATGATAGGGCAGGGAGTGACAGCGCAGCACTCAGTACTGCTGGAGGAGTGGGGTAGTGATCTGATCAGTGAGAACAGACTCCCACTTTGGGTGTTAGCCAGTCTGTTAGACTTCTCTGGTGGAAGGCTGATGCATGGTCTCTGTACCTAGCAGGTTTGGCATGCGGGGCAGGGCAGGGGTTTTGTGCTCTCCTTTCACAGCTTAATTCTGCCCTCCACCCCTTCCCACAGGCTGCAGACGGGCTGGTCGGTGCACACGTTCCAGACGGAGAAGCAGAGGAAGATGCAGGCTCTGAGCCCGCAGGAACTTGAGGTCATTCTGGAAGTCATCCGCAAGGCGGAGAAATTGGACATCATCGAGCAGCAGCGCATCGGGTACAGTCACGTTCATTTGTCCCCTTGCCTCAGAAGGAAAGGTCAGCGCAGACAGAGGAGTGGCTCTCCCCGCTGCCTGAGCTCAGCCTCCATCAGTCAGAGCATCCCTTAGGTCAGTTATTATCCCCTCCTGTGTTGATTGTTTGGAGGTGATCAACACTGTGAAGGATGTGATGCTTTCCTTCTCTCCATGTCTCAAGCTTTTCTTGTGCCTTCTTTGAGCCTTGGGGCTTGCTGTGGTTGCAGCCACTGATGCAGTCCCAGGAAAATGCAGCCTGTGCTAAGGCAGCTGCCCCAGTGGCTCTGGAAGAGGCTGGGGAAGATGCCGAGTTGTGCAGCTGCACCCACTGGTAGTGGACAGCATGGCTCAGAAAGCACTGCTGGCAGCGCAGTTAAGTTTTCCCTTGTCTGTGGCAGTCCCCTGGGATTTCGCCTGGAGAAATGAATGAGTTTATGTTCTAGCTGGCTGAGCCCTCTGGAAGGGGTTTGCTGGCTTGAATTATTTAATTTACGGGCATCCTTTTGCTGCTGCAGATTTCCATTTGCTTTCAGTCCTGCTGGAGGTCTGGCCTCAGCTGTGTCTGTGGTCATCCTAACACTGCCTTTAAAGCTGGGGAGTTTGGCATTCCTGCAGCATTTCCCAGCAGTGTTTCGTGTTTGCGAGACAGGAAACCCCAGTGACTCCCAGCCCGTGTCCAGCAGGCTCAGCCTCCTGCCCCCGTGCTTCGCTCAGTCCCTGTGCAGTGCACATTAGTGAGTGCTAACAAGAACTGACAGTGACGTTTGTGTGAGACCCCAGCAGCCCCAGAAGCAGCCAGTGACCCTGAGGGGCTGATTGTTCCTGTGCGGTTTTTGGTGTAGCTTGCAGAAAGCAAGAGCTTTGCTGTTCCCATGCTGAAGCATTCTCTGAAATGCCTTTGTTAACTCCTGGGAGTTCTCTTGTGCTGAAGTCAAGGGTCATAAATCCAGTAATGATGGCTCAGCCTAGCTGTGCTGTCTGACCTCATCACCATAGGCAGTACCTCTTTCAAACAGACCTTGCCACCTTCTCAGTGCGGGACTTGGTTGATGGGACATTAGCGATAATGAGAATGGGGCTGCATGGGTAGCAGGACTGCGTTTCCTCCCTGAGCCACACGCACGCGCATGGCTGTGGCTGGTCGCTGCTTCTGATAAATGGCCTGGCTGTTATCGTCCCTATCTACAAATGGATGCCTGAGAATTGCCAAGCAGTGATCTCATGACAGCAGCCTTGCTCTGCATGCTCTCCACATCCTGCATCCTAATTGTTTATCCCACCTTCCTTTCCTTTTGTAGTCCTGCTGCTACAGACATTGTGCACACATATGTGCTTCCTGTCTTCCAAGCGGGCTGTTGAATGAAGCAGGGAACAGTTACTGGCATTCCTCTACTGCAGCCAGGCTCATTCTGGTCTGATGGCTTCAATCTGGCCTTTCTGCTTCTAATGTGGGCAAGTCATGTGCCTGCAGTGCTGCTTTCAGGAATTATATGTAAAAATGGAGCAGGGCTTGCTAGGTCTAACTCCTCTGCTCTCTCCCGCTGCTGTCTGGCTTGCCCTGATCTGAGCACTAAAGGCTTTTCCTCCTCTACAGGCAGAAAATCATTGTGCTGTGGGTGTGTGGCCCCAGTGACACTGAGCTCCTGAAGGGTGTGGGATCAAGCCCTTCTTGTTCTGCCCTGCACCCACTAGCTGAGTCAGGCCTCTCAGTGGTATTCACAGTTTTGATTATTCTGGGGCTGGTGAGTGTTGGTAGCTGGGCTTATAGGGGTTTGTATCAGCTGAAGACCAAGAGCCAGTTGATAGGAAACACTGAATACAAAGACTGAAGTGAAAGTACATATGGTCCCAGCATGGGGCCCAAAACTACACAGAAGAAGCAAAGGTAGGCTGGGTCTGGAGCACATGCCTGCAGGTTTTAAGCATTCCTCAGTACCACGTGCTTCAATTTCCAAGGTGAGTGCAGTGACCTTTGCTCTGCCTCGTCCCCTGCAGGCGCCTGGTGGACCGGCTGGAGAACATGAGGAAGAATGCAATGGGGAACGGCCTCTCGCAGTGTCTGCTCTGCGGTGAACTGCTCGGGCTGCTGGGTAGCATGTCGGTCTTTTGTCAGGATTGCAAAAAGGTGGGTTTGGTCACACAGGTTCCTGCCTGTTCCTGGTAGCAGATCTGTCTAGGAAAGGCAACCTGGAAGCTGGATAGCTCTGCAGAGATAACTTACCTTACCCCTACTTGTCTAGGTCGGTGCTGTCAGACCATCAGGTTTTCTCTTGCACCTCGGTTATCTTATTTCTCAGGATCCTAAAGTGCCTAAACTGCACTTAGTGCTGAGATGGAGTGCATCAGTCCCTCTGCATCTCCCACTCAGGGTTTGCAGAGCGGGAGAAGGAGCAGAAATGTACGGCCATCAGAGGCAACTCATAAAAGAGAGTCTGTGTGCTTCACTTACTTACTGCAAGGTCTGCCCTTAGACCTTCCAGTAATGCTTCTCTTCAGAGGACTCAAGTTCATCTTCAAGTTCCAAACCAGTCTAAAGTTTCCAAGCCTGATACATAAATTAGCCTGTGCATTAATGACTGCCTGTGTTTGTGTATGTTGTTGGCAGGACTGCACGGGTGCTGTTTGAAGGGCAGCATCAGTTTTCAGGGAGACTGCTGCTCTGCCAGTGCCCTGGGGGATGATTGTTGCTTGTCTAGACTCTGCAGCCAAGGGGTTAATCTGTATTGCTGTGGAGATGATGATCTCCAAGGCAACCACCTTATCCTCCCTCTGCTGGGAGGCTGTTTTTCCTGCACTTGAAACCCATCTTTCCCTGGGGAGATACCTCTGTAAGTGACTTTGCCTCAGCGTGTTGCCTGGGGAGAGGTGAGGGTACCTGCTGGGTGCAGGAGTGTTTCTGACTTGCGGGTGGTAGGGTGGAAGGAAGCAGCCTGTGCTAGCTCCATCCCTGGTGGGTACTGGAGCCAAGGACACTCTTGTCGGTGTCACCCACCCTATCACTGAGGACATGTCCAGCAGAGCCCACAGGACAGCACTGAGTAAAACCTGCTCCTTTACTGTGGAGTGCTGGAGGTGTTGGCACCTCTGTGGTTAAGCAGCCATGCAGGCCACAATGGAGGGTGTTTTGTGCTGGCACTGCTGGAGTTTATGAGATGCAGTTCTCATGCAGAGCAGGCTGCCAGGCTGGGCCTGCATGCGTCCACAGTTGGCTGCAGCACTGCTGGCCTTAGAGCTCTTGTAAGAGAGAGAGGAGGTGGGTACCGAGGTCCCAGCATCCCTCCATATGTGCTCGCTGGGCAGGGAGTTGCTGTGAACTCTGCTGCCTTTGCTGTCAAGTGAGTTTCTCCGCTGGATCCAATTTGCAGAACTAGCTTGACCGCGGCAGGGGTTATGCAGAAGTTTGCTTGTAAGGCAGTGACCAGGGAAAGTAAATGCAAATCTTTGACACTCTGGGTCCTGAGCCAGGGAGAAGGTAGCTTTTTAGGAAGGAGAGGGGAAGGAAGTAGCAGTAAGGTACTAAGTGAAGGGTCTGGTTTGAATGGGAGCTACAGAGCAGCTTTCTTGGAGAGGAGCATGAGCTCTGTGCACGCGCGTCTGTAGAGAATAAAGGGCTGGGTGGCAGACAGGAGACGACTAGCTGTTTCCTGAATTTCAAGCATGTGGAATAACAGGATGTGCTGTATTCATATGTTCTTCCCTTGGCAATTCTGCTCTCACCTTGTCCAAAGCTAGCTAGGTCACATTGCCACAGTGCTTTCTAACCTGCTTCCCGTGAGCCCTGTACACTAATGAGGAGGCAAAAGCTGATTCAGAAACTTCCATGCCCTGGGCATTTGCAGTTGCAGGCAGTAACCCCCCAGCTAGTGAGGCTCCGTGAACCCAAAGCTCTGGGAGGGCTGTAACCAGAAAACCCCAGAGAAAGGCTGTTTGGTTTTTTAATGGTTATTCTCTTTTTGTCTGGACTCTGTTGGGCAGTTCAGGAGCATTCATATCCAAGTTGATTTAAGGTGATACCCTACTTTTCCAGTGTGCGTTTTGCAGCTGCTTTCAGCTTGGCTGCACTTTTCAGCTGTGTGAAAGCTCAGGGCAACGCTGACTGGGTGCCTGGGGCTTCTCCCCTTACTGCTTTTTAATGTCGTAGAGTGAACTCAGGGAACAGTCAACCCTTCAGCAGAGCACACAGAGTGGACTGTTACTTTAAGCTTGTTCCCTCTCGTCCAGGGATATCCATCACTCGTGCAGTGCTGTATGCAATAAGCAATGACTTGTCAGGGAATTATGGATTTTTTTAAAGTTCATATTTTTCTTGCTAGCATTGCTCCGTTACTGTCTCATTGCAGCCCGTTTAATTCAATAACAGGAACTGTTGTAATGATGCATCTGAAACGTAGCAAAGAACTTCAGCAAGTCCCTTCTGCTGAACAGAGGCTCTATATTTCTGATAGCCTGATGGATTTCCTAAATGCCACTTTCTGTTTTATGAAAAATGTTTTTAATATTAGTTTTTATTATCTTAGAAATAAATGCATTATGGCAAGACAAAGATACATGCAAATCCAGATGTGTTAACAATAGCAGTAGCTAGACAAAGCATAATGTGTCATTTACCATCCAGAGGGTATCAGTATCCTGTATAAAAGGTGAAGTATAAGTAGGAGAAGAAAGTGCTTTATCTTGTATTTAATGAGGAATGGGGCTGCGTTTAATGTCCTTGATTTTTATGTCTTCTTCTGAGGGCTTGTGAGTGATGCTCAATTTTCCAGCTAGTCTGCAGGGAAGGGGAGGAGGGAAAGCACAGCTTTATATTGGAACTTTCAAAATTTATGGCTGGGGATAAAATTGCTTGGAAACTTCCACTAGAGGGAGTGTTTGAATGTGCTATACATGTGGGGATTGGGATCTTAGAGGAGGGTATTTAAGACTGAGTTGCTCCCTCAGTTTTCAGTTTGAGGAGGGAGAATTTGGGGTAGTTCAGGTGGTGTCTGCTAATTGTATCTGCAGTCCTCCTTGGCTTGGGTAGCACCACGTTGAGTATTGATGCACCAGACCCAATGATCTGTTCCTTATTTCTCTGGGAGGATGAGGGTGAGGACAGGAACAGAAAGATGGAGAAGAGCACCAACCTCTGTGGAGCTGCTGATGCTGCCTCCTGCTTTCTGTTCAACATGAGTCGGGGACAGACCTGCCTCTGGACTACACTGACCAAAATAGTTGGGTGCATTTATTCATGCAAGTAAGCCATTGCCTCAGGTACCATCGTTCTGCTGCTCTTTTCCAGGCATGGGCACTGAGGGCTAAGTGAGCCACTGAGCCTTTTGTCCCTGGATGCAGACCACCTGGCTCAGAGGAGGAGCAGCCTTGTTAGGGGGATATGTAAAACCTTAGCTGGGGAGATTAAATTCACATGTTTCTCTAAGCAAGGTTTTGCTCTCCAGGGCCCTCTTGTGAGTGGCTTTTGCTCTGTGAGGATCGAAGAATTCATCCAATTTCTCATTCAAGCTGTAAGCCAAGCCTGATACATATCAGCTTCATTATATAATATTAGGTGATTCAGGTTGTAAATGGCTTGTAATGCCAGCGGAGACATGAAAGTTCCCTTGCGCAGCAATAGAGGCCGTGCAGCGCTATCAGGCATTCTGCTCAGGAAATGTGCGTGTAGGCATGGTCGTGCCCGCTTCCTAAGCAGCCACAAATCAATAGCTGCCAAGCACGTGCTGAAATGGAGGGGAAGCCATGGGGTTTAAAACTACATACGTGAGGGAAGGCAGAAGAAGATTTCCAGTCTTGCACAAACTCGCGCTTGTTTTGTACTTGGTTACAGCTGCTTTCCATGCCACAGTTATTCCTCTAAATCCTAAAACCTAATAAAAAAACCCAAACCACTCTGGAAATATGCCACTGGTCACGGGGTTTGATTTGCCCTGTCCAGTTCTCTTCTCGCCCTGGAGTCAAGCACTCTGCTGTAGATTTGCCTTTGTCTCATGTCCATATAAACCTGAAGCAGCTTCCTGTGATCAGTGGTTCTCCAGGATAAATAAGAAAATTGTGCCATGTTTAGTTTTTTAAAGAAAGCAAAGCAGAACTGTTGGGCAGATGCTTCTCGACCTTCTGTCTCCCAAGGGNGGAGCCCAGAAACGTCCTCTTTGGTTGTGCAAGATCTGCAGTGAACAGAGAGAGGTAAAATACAACTCTGGAGAGATGGGGCTCAGCAGTGTGCACCTGCCTGCCCCAAATCTGTGCTGAGTGTACGTGGGCTCTTCCCTGTGCCTGGGCACTGGGAGGGGAGCTTGGGATTGGGTTTGGGAGGCTTGGCTGGAGGCCGGGTAGGCTCAATGAATACACACAATGGTCACAACTTTAGTTTATGGGGCAGCGGGGCAGGAAAAAAACACACCAGCCCCTGCAGCCTGTGTGGCTTTGTGGAATTTTTCTAGCTATGATTATAAAGAGACTGATAACCTTTTGCTGCTGCACTCTCGCTCCTAGTTGTGTGGCAAATAAACTTGGCTAACACTGGTTCTTTAATACAGCTGGAGAGATCTAGAGCATAGCTGCAGTATTTGTCCTCTAAAAATAACTAGGATTGCAGATTTTAAGTCTGTTTTCCTCCCTGCCTGCAAAATCCCATAACTTGCCAGTGTGTGAGACTTCTAATGTAGATCTCTAAATTTTTATATCCTTCATCCTTGACTTTACACTGCAAAAAGTAATGGCCTGCCTCAATTCTTGTCTGCCAGCCAGCATCCAGCAACATCAGGGCTCGCTGCTCTACAGTGAAGTGAAGTCAGTGAATTTGTTCTGTGATTACAGAAGGATTTTCACTTGTTCCCATCAATTTATTTTGGGCTTTTGCTTGTGGTCCTTGAACATCAATCCAGTGCAGCTGTTCCTGACCACTGCAACCAACTGTGAAACCTGGGTGCTCCGCTAAATCAATTTTTGAAGTGTAGTGAGAGCATTTGTGCAGGTGTTTGAGATGCTGAAGTTTTTTTTATGCTAGTTCTGGAAACTCAACATTGCTTAGGTTTTACATAGGTGGGGATTATCTGTGTGGGAGCACTTGCAAATTTCATGTTCAGGTAAGATGAGGGGTACGTGAATGCTGTTGGCCTTTAACTTTTGAGCAGCAGTGTGGGTGTGGGTAGGGCTGGCACAGAACATTCCAGCTCCTTGGATATTGCGAGTAATTTGGTACACTGAACCATCCAGATGTTTTGAATTGCAAATGGAGGTCCCAAAATGGAGAGTGAGGCAGGTCAAGATATTTTCGGTATTCTGCAGGGAGGTGGGTATGGGACTAAAATTGATTTTATTTCTTTCATTCTGTTCTTCCTGTACTTTTTCTCATCACTCACTGTTTAATTGGGTTTTTTTTCTATTTCTCATGAAAATAATGAGGAGCCGTGGTCACTGGACAGAGAAGAATATTAACCTGTCCAGTAAGTGTTATGTGTGGCCAGTGTGTGAGGGTACAGTAACCTTCAGAGCTCACGCTCTCCCTGAAACCTGAGATACAGCCAAAGTGCTTCCCTAATGAAAATGGATGGAACTTTCCCTCTTAGACTAACTAAAAAATAGCCTCATCTTACCTCCCAGCTCTGAGCTTCATCTTTATTTTTTTGATTCTCTTTAAGGTCGGTTCAGGTCTGTCTCCTTTCTTGTTGCAGTGGTGCTGGTGCCCCAACCAGGAGAAGGTTGGAATGGTCACAGTGTGGACATGCAGTCAGGCATCAAGTCATACATCCCCTCTGTCTTCCCACATGCTCTGCTTTTATTTTCAGGGAAGGCAGGGAAGCATTGAGAATTAGCAGAAGCCTTGAGGCATGTCAGCCAGGGCAAGGAAGTTAAGACAATATCAGAATAAATGTCTGGAAAGTGGCTTTGATCAGGTCCTCCCTAAGAGTCTGCGTGAGGAAGAGATGAGGCTTTTAGGCCTCAGGCTGATGGCTGGTACTAGTGCAGTTCCTGAAGCTGATTCAGGTGTCGTGATATTACAGGGCATGCACTAAATTGCCAGGTTTCTTTTAAGGGCTTGTGTTCACAACTGGTTCCTTGTTGCCATCTGTTTCTATGATCTGGATCTGTCTTGTATTGCCATCTGCTCTGGACCAAACCCATTTGGCCATGCTCTTTGCTGAAGGTTATATTTGCTATCAATGAGTGCAGATGGATGTCTGCTCTTTGGGATCAGATATTCTCATTTCTGTCTCACCTGCACAATGAGTAGATATCAGCCCCATTTTATTTCCTGGGATCCAGGCAGGGAGCTTCAGGAACCCACTGAGGCACTTTGGGTTGTGTGATGCAGTAACCAGCCAATACAACCTTTCCCCTTTTCAGTGCACAGCATGACTGAGCAAAGTTTTTCTTTAGCTCATGCCAACGAAGCACATGCTTAAAATGTGCTTGTCCCAGGCCACAGAGCTCTGGCAACTCCTCCCAATTTGTCAAGCCATGATCAGGCCCCTAAACTTGGCCAGCTCTAGTGGGTGAGTGTTTGATGCTGGTCCAGAGTGTCCCCCCCAGCAGGTGTGATGAGATGTGGTGTTTCCAAGCTAGGTGATTCCCTCCACATCAGCGCTTTGATCGCCGTCTGTAATTTTCTGAACCACCGCTCAAGCTATTTGGGCATGATATTTATGAAGCTCTCAACTCAGTGAGAGACTGTTAGGCACTGAAGTGAGAAAGGGAGGTCATTCGGAAACCTGGATAGACTAAATAATGTTGGCTGGAGTTAATAAGTGTCATCTGGCTGGGACAAGAGCCTAGGACTATAATTGTCCCCTTTAGCCTCTGCCATACACTGAGTGAGCACGTGAGTCTTGTGGCCCACCAGGACCTCAAGCCAGGGTGGTGGAGTTGGATGTTCGCATGTACCAGCTAACAGCTGAAGTGTGCGGCATTGTGCATACACGCTAAAGCTTTCATCCCTCCACCTTCCTTGTTACTATTTATCCCTATAGGCTTGATTTAAGCTAGTGTAAGTTTAGTGACATGTGGTAGTCGTCTTCCCCCTTTTGCTGTGTGGACAGAATCTCTGCTGGCTTCAGTTATGATTAAATCATCAGTATGCCTGGGTCAAAATGAAGACCAAAGGAACAATCTATTGTTTACATCAGTCTTTCAGTTGGAGTAGAATGTTTGATGCCTGTGGATCCCCTTGGGAATCCCAGCTTCAGCCATTCAGAAGTGTTCTTCGCTGCTTTCTGTTTCCTTGAAAACCTCCACTGGGAAGGCTGTGCTGCATAGCAATGAGGAGTGAGTTGCTCTGACACTGTTTTATTTCTGGAGAGTGGAGGTGATTAATGGATTCTGCCTGCTGCTTGCGTCCCAGTCATCCCGAAGCAAAACAGCGTGTTCGGCAGCGCTCGAGCTGCTGAGCGTGGTGTGTACACATGCAGGGTGAGGGTCTCTGAGCTGCCAGAGAGGCACTGGGAGGAAAGTGCTGTGTTCTAATATGGCGGGGCTGTGACAAGAGCCTGGATGTTCCTACTGGCAAAGAGAACATCCCCAAGGACCAGCAGACACCCCTGCATCATAAGTGCATCTCTTCTTCCTGAAATAAGATAGGCCTCATCTGCTTTAGGCCAGAACTAGCCAGCTGGAGATACCACTTGTCCCAGCTGTTTGCAGAAGCATCTACTGAAAACCCCCTTTTCTTCTTCCAGGATTCTGTGGGCGTTTTCCTTTACAATGTCTTCTGAGGGTGGTGGAATTAAAGCAGTTGTGGATTGTGTTTTATTGTTCCTGCAAGCAAAGGTAGAAGCAAATTCAGTCAAGCTCACATTCACTTTCGAGGGCAAGAATCTCCCTTCCTTCTTCCCTCCTCCATGTGCTGCATTGCCTTTCTTGGCTTTGCATCTTGCATTGCCTTTCTGGAGACTTGAGTGTGGAGGCTGATCCTTCTTGGGGCAGTCCCGTTTCTCCATGCGTGTGAAGTCCTGATGCCGATTCCTGATTGCAGCAAATGTTGGCCAGAGGTTTGCAGTGAGCCCGTTTGCTAACTTAGCAGTGATGCACCCACAGGAATGAGGGTGCTGGGCAGAAAGGGAGCAAGTCCTCCAGCAAACGGGCTTATTGCAGCGGCTGTCAGAGGGGCAAAACTGCCTGGGAGGAGCTGCGGTGGGCATGTATACAGCTGGAATGATTCCCTGCTGCCAGGCCCCTGGCAGAGCACGTGAGCTTAATAACAGCTTGGGCAGCAATGCCTATGTTGAATTAGTTGTGTGTGGCTGAAGTCTGCCTGTCACCTCCTGGCCTGAAGGGGAAATGGGACCTGCTGTGTTTCGTCAAATCCCTGCCCAGCCATTTAACTCTCTGCACAGCCTTGTTTTGACTGATACCACCAGGTTCTGCAAAGCACCTTCCTGAATTACCACTTTATATATTTTTTTTTTTTCATATCCATAATTAGCGATGCTATCATCGTAATTAAAATCCTCTTGGAAACGTTCGTGCACATTTACATTTGAATTGACACATCCAAAATTGTAGCGATAATGAAAACAGTTTAAGCAGGGTGGGGGGAAGATAGCTTTTTTTAAACCCCATCGAATATGAAAGAGAGTGTCAGCTATCAGGGACCTGTTAAAGTTTTAATTTGCCCCCTCTGCTTCAGTTTCCCTTTAATTTCTTCTCCCTCACTAAACAGCATTTTCATGGCTGGCTGCATTTCTTGGTTTATCACAATAAACCGTGCAGAGGAAGAAAATTACTGTGCTGGAGGAAAGGAGTTGTCTCCTGCCCTTTTGCCCCCAGGGCTTCCCTGTTCATATATACATTCATACCGTTTTGAACATTATAAACCAACATAGCCCAGGGTTATTCCTGCCTGGCATGATGATTTCTTGGCAAAATACTGTACTGATGGAGGGGAGTGTTTATTTTGGGTGACTCTGGATTGAATCGAAGCGATGTGCACCTGTTTGCAATTCAAAGAACTCATCAATAGTCTGCCATATTATTTTGGGGGGTGGTAGCAAGTGGTTAGACTCAAAATAGTGTCCTCTAGAATAGAGCCACGGGGAAAAAAGAGGCCTGATTGAGAGGGGAATGATAAATCGTTGAAGGCTGGCAGCCGTTGCAGCTTGAGAAACGTTGGGGTCAGAGGTGCGATAGATTTTGCTATTCCGGAAACAAAGCTCCGAATAGCAATTTCACTGCCTTTTAATTTTCTTCATCCTCAAGTGCTGAATGTGGGAGTTGACAACAGATTGCTGTAAATAATGTAATTGGAAATCTCTGTGTTATGGAAAAGCAGATGAATGCAAATAACGAAGCTGAAGAGCGCTTGCTCTTTCTCCTTGCCAGTGGTTTGCAGCGTGCCAGAGCCATGGTGGAGAGCTGGGACAAAGTAAATGTGTGGGCATGTGCTGCGTGAGGACAATGGCAACGAAGTCCTCCCAGGGTGGTTGCATTTGCAGGTGCCTTTCTCTTCATTAAGCGTTGTAGCCCACAAGAACCTGCTCCCCCGCCTTTTGGCTGCTGGGGGATTGAGCCAATAAGGCCGGTGTCAGCATGGGAAGCTCAAGGTAGCTGTTTTTCTCTCGCACAGCCTGGTCCGGGCTGCAGAATGAGAACAGCTACTGCATGGCAAGCAGCAGGTGGTAGAGCAAAATGTGGCTTTGCAGCGAAGAGCCTTTCTAAGCATCTCTCTACAGGGGACTTGTGCCTTGGTGAAGTGAACTCTGGGTGGGCTGCAAGTGTTTTTTACGATTACTTCAGCTGTGGTCCCATCCATTTGTCAGCAAGTCCTAATGTTTTCTCTGTTTAGGAGCTTGTTTTAGCACTTCTGTGTTCAGAGAAGAAGGAGGAGGGAGAAGTTGGAGCAGTAACATGCGTTTCGCCAAGGCCTAGTGATACTCCTGTAGGTGCCATTTACAGGCTGCATTTGAGTGTGCTCGATAAAAATACGCACCTGCTTCTGACTGTCTCATCCTGTAGCTGTAATGATGGCTTGATGCAACTTTAATAGGAATATTATCCGGGTTATAAAAGGTATTGAACTCTCTGGACTCATCTCAGCCATGGCCGTTGAATTGGTTTGAAGTAATAAAAGGAGGAGTCTGTTACTAAAGTAGCTCTTCTCCCCTGTGTCTTCTCCCACAGAAGGACAGGAGCCTGCAGGAAGTCAGTATTTAGCACAGATTTTGGTTGTGTTTGTCTGGGCCAGTTTGAGTGCAGTGGGCCGGGTGGTGTGGCTGCTCTGTCCTGAGCCACACGCTGGGCCACCCCGTCCTGATCTGGGATAATGCAGACACAGATCTTTGCTCCCCTCTGTCAAGCACTTAAAGCAAGAGATCACAGAATCCTTGGGTTGTTGCAAGAGACTGGCAGTGCTGGCTGTCCCTCATGCTGATGAAATTCCAGCTCCACCCAAAGTCAGGCTGCTGCGGGGACAGGATTTCACCTTATGTGCCCACAGGGCTGGTGGGAGCAAAACTCTCTGCTCCTTGGAAAGAGCTAACTCCTGCTAATAAACAGGAGTTTTATTCTTGAATCACTATTATAGATTTATTAATTTAAAATCAAGCAAGAACTTTGCTGTCGGGCCATTCTTGTGATCAATGAAACTACCATCAATAGCAGTCAGCCACATCGATTTGTTTTGATGCATGGATGCTAAAACTAACCTGTGTGCCCACATGCAGAACAGAATGTGAGCTGCGGTCATTTCAGATGGGGCACGCTGCTTTCCTGGGGGGAGCGAAGGTACTAAATTAAAATAGGGGAAGGCATCTTGCTGCAGTTATTTTAGAGCTGATCTCAAAACAATTTCAGTACTGCTGTAATGAGACCAAACTCTATTAGAAGCACCAATTTAAAGTGAATATATATGCATAGAATCATTTTTATACTAGTATTACTACATCAGAGCTGGGTGTATTATAGCATTAACTCTTTCTATAACTGGACTTGCCTTGGGTTAGTGAGAAACCTGGGGGTGACCAGCCTTTTCTTACAGCAATCCTTGCTGTGTCTGATTGGTTTTATGGTGTGCCTAAATTGTAGTTCGCCTGAAGATAATAGGTCTCTTCAGTGCTTCAAATTAAATTACGGATGTTGCAAGGTCTGTTCAGAATACGACTGTAAGAAAGGGTTGCTTCTTCCCCGGCAGTTTGTGTGGGGAAGCTACACGTGCCACAGCTACCCGGTGTGCGGCAGCAGATGGACAATCTGCCCTCCTCAAGGTACAGCACTGATCAGGGTGCAAACCCTATGGCTGCAGCAGTCCCTCTCCTGCCTGCTGTGTCCTCTATGTGCAGCTGTCCACGAGGCCACCTGCCTTTCTGAGAAAAGGGTGACCAGGGCTTGCCCAGCAAGCAGCTCCTGCGTTGTCTGTGTTTACCTGAGTCGCAGTGGGCTAAGCTCCATGTAGAGACATCTGTCGCAGATTTAAAAAATGTGTTGCGTTTCCTGATTCTTGGTTTTATGGGGATAGCAGAGCATGTTCCTCCAGGATCTCTGTGCTGAACTGACGAGTGCCGTTGTACAAGCTGTACCAAACACTGCGCAGTCCCTACATGCTAGCAGAGAGGACAGAAGGAGCTGTGTCAGCTTGTGCCTTGACTGGCTGGGTCACTGTTTTGGCTGTTTGCATGCTGGTGAAGTGTCCTGCGTGCCAAGGCCCCCTCTGTAGAAGAAGAACGTGCAGTCTTCTCTTCTTTGGAGAACTGCCTTCCAAGCTTTTTGCTTGGTGGTGGGCTCAGTGTCCCGCTGGGCTGTTACCCAGCAGGAAAATACTGGTGTAATTGCAGGGTGCTCTCACCTCCTGTTTTCTAGATCCTGCTGTGGTGCACACAAGCATCTCTCTTGCACCCTTACAGTA
Organism: Ibidorhyncha struthersii; assembly: GCA_013398815.1. Taxonomy (NCBI): domain Eukaryota; kingdom Metazoa; phylum Chordata; class Aves; order Charadriiformes; family Charadriidae; genus Ibidorhyncha; species Ibidorhyncha struthersii. The sequence goes on along the minus strand of VZSZ01005133.1, from coordinate 109,667 downwards.
ACTGACGTGTGCTGGGTCACAGCAATGTTCTGCTTTCTTCTGCAGGGTGCTCTTCTTTTAAAAAGCATACTTCTAGGTTGCCCTCTGAATTCAGATCACCTTCACTTGGCTTTCAAGACCCCAAACACAGAGATTTTAGCGCTCCATGTTGATGGCTCTGGACTAGGAACTGGGCAACCTGCTGAGCAATCTCCTCCCATCAGTGAAATGGTGATGGTGGTGTCCTGCTTTTTGTGCCTGCATGAGAAGAACTTCTCATGAGTGCCAGGTGTTGTCACTGCCCTCTGCTTTGATTAAGCCCTAAATGCAAATTGCAGACTTACTGCTGTAATTAGGGTTATCTGCATTTGCACCCATTGCCATCATGGTGATACTTTATGCAAAATGCCTTGGGAACTTGGAGTAGAAACACTTCTTCTTCACTCAGAACAGAACTGCAAGGTTTCTCCCCCGCCCTGCATGAAATAGAAAATGGTATTTTTACTATGTTAACTTATTTTTGCCCTGGCTGTCTCATTAGCTCATTATTAGACTGCTGGAAGGCACAAAAGAATTAGGTTTTTAGAGGCCATTTCTCCTTGTCTGAGCTGCCATCCTTTTCCCTTCCTCTGGCTCACAGCAGGCTTTATATTAAATATACTTAATAGAGCTCCTTCATCATAAGCTGCATTAAAACTAAATTGGAGAGTAGAGGGCGTTCTTACAGGAGATATTGCAGTTTAGCGCTCATAGTCCGTTTCCTGCTGCAGGTTCAGGTTATTTGGGTGTCATTCTTCTCGTTCTGGGGTTTTCAAGTACACTCGTAAAATGCTCTGGCTTGGCCTGAATTGCTCTGTGTAATGAATGCCATGGTTGTGCCATTCGGTACCACAGGAGATGGCATTTCTGCTGTCCCGGCATTGCTGCCTGTATCCTTCAGCTGCTGCCAGTCTTTGACTCTCTCGGAAGTAAAGCGACCCAGGCTGAGGAACCTGGTGCAGGAGGAGAGACTTGTCAAGACTTGCTGCCCCTCCAGTCAGTACAAGACTTGTTTTACTCCAAGCAAGGGTGTGCTTGGGGCTATTCCCACCCATGGCACACGCCTGCTTTCTCCCGGAAGCTTTTCTTTTTGTGCATTCCCAATGGGAAAGCAACAGATGCAGAATCTGAACTGCCTGCTGCTTAGCGCAGGCCAGGGAACTTGGTCCCGATATCCTTGTAGTAAGCCTGGGAACATGCGTTTGACTCAAGCACAGCACCAGAAAAACATGTAGTTTTGACGCCGAGAACGTAAGAAGCTCCGTGGTTTGCACGCTCACCCTCCTTCAATCTGTGCCTGTTGTTCATTCAAATTTGTGATTTTTTAAGTGGTGGAAGAAGGACTGAGGTGAAGCTGAGCTGACAGTATCTGGGGAGGAATTTGGGGTGCTGTGGTAGTTGCAGAGGGCAGGGGAACCATTTGGGTCTGTGAGCTGGAAAGCTTGACCCTCCCCATGTTTGAGTGGGGTCAAGGTAGCTCAGAGGGGGTGGCTGGGCCGAGCTTGGTGGGGAGCTTGTTTGGTGCTTGCTGTGCTCTCTTGCTGTAAAACCCCAGGCTTAAGGCATTGTGTCTCTGTCTCTAACAGGTTTGGAAGAGGTCTGGTGCGTGGTTCTACAAAGGGCTGCCCAAGTACATCACACCTTTGAAGAGCAGCAGCAAATCTGGTGAGCTGCGAGTGCAGCCTTGGCTAAGCGAGCCAGCCATGCCAGAGGCAGAGAGTGTCGGGACCAGCCGATCCTTCACCTGGGCCAGGGAAAAAGGTTGGTTGTCTGCTCCATGCCCAGGAAGCAGGTGGGGAGGACCTGGCTTCTCCTGTTTCTAGAAGGATTCAGCTAATAGGGGAGGCTCTCTGTTAGAGGCAAGGGATAGCCCACAAGATGTGGTGTGTTTCCCATGTGGGCGATGTTGGGGGTTTTATGCTGTGGTATGTTTTTCAGGTTTCACTGTTACTTAAGTTCACATTGGTGGCCCAGACTAGCCCCGGTCCTCCTGGACTCCCTGTCCACCCTTGCTTTCCTCCATTCCCTGCAGCTCCCACTGTTTTGCTGGAACTGCCAAGGGAGAGACGAGCCGTGAAGCAGACACCTGTCTGCAGTTGCAGTCCAAAGAGCTCCTCCTGCTGAACTACATAGGATGGTGCCACTGATAGACATCGTTGTGCAGCCAAGGCTGACAAACGGCTGATCTCATTCCCTCCCTCCTTGGGGCTGCTTGCTCCTTGCTTCTGCTGCTCTACAGAGCACCATTGGGCAGATACCTCAGGTCACTTTGAGCTGGGTTAGGAATTATGCTGCCAGCATCTCCCTGGGGTCTTCCTGGAATCTGGAGCAAGTGGGTAGAGGTAGTCTTCTACAGTCAGTGGGCAGGAGTGATGCTGTGTCCTTGTGTGCCTGAGCTCCCTGGGCAGGTGAGACCGGCGAAGGGTGAAGCTTCTTCCCCAGGCCCTGGGGAGGGGGCTGAGATTTGCAGCATTGAAAGCTGAAGGCTGAGTTGTTCTTTAAATGTGTCTCAGAGAAACTGTTGATTAACTTAGCCCTGTGCAGGGCTGGGGCCAGAGCAGCTCCCTGCTGCTTTGAGGTAGACCTTGATTGAAGTAGACCATTGTATCACATGTGGCATCTTGGATCGCTGCCGCGTCAGATCCCATTCACAGCGCTGCCCTGTAGGGCTTTTTTCCCCCTCTCTCTTCCATCTGCCCACCCTGTTGTTGTTTGTATGCCCACTCCAGAGCTGTGCCTAGAGCCATCTGGGGGGAAACAACAGCTCGGCATTGAGGAGCTGAGCACTCAGGGTCATTAGCACAGCAGTGGATGGATGCTGCAGAATTAAAGCTGCTGACAGTCTGCTTGGATTTCTCTTAATTTCTTTCTGGTGTGGATTAGCAGAACTGTCTGGCCTCTCTCCTCTTCTGTCTTTTGCTATTAGATCCCCTCAGTTGGAGAAGGCCTCTTCAGCGTACCAGCAGCGTACACTCTTCCACATCAAGATAAATCTTATCAGTAGTGCAGGGGGAAATAACCTTTTAATAAAGAGGACTCAGGAGAGTCGGGTTTACAAACCTTCACTTCAGGCCCCAGCTAGGAAAGCACTCCCAGCCCTACTGTAACTTTTGTAATTGAAGACAAATTAGATCAGCAATAGATGATTGTGCTTCCCTCCAGGAGACGCTTGGAAGAAGTTGTCTTAGGAAATGAACTGATTGATGAGGTATTTTCTGTTCACGTGATACAGAAAACATTACGAGTCACATGTGTTGAGCCCAGACCTGGCCTGCTTTTTAGTTCATTTTTTTAGTTGAGTTTTGTTTTGGGAGAAAGCCTCTCCATAAATACCAGCAGGAGTAGCAAAGGAGCAGGTGGAGGACAGCAAAGTGGCCTTTGGTAGGCTTTGATGTGGGTGGTGAGCTGCCTTTCTCCCTCTGCTCTGATTTTTGGCTGGCTGCTGTTTTATGGATTGGATAATATTAATTTATGGGTTTATTTTCTGGTGCTTTCTTTCCTTCTTGCCTTTCTCTGTTAGGCTGCCTGTCCTCTGGACAGCTTTCAATGGACACTGTGAGCTGTAATTCATCTCTGAAGCTGGGAGCTTGTACATTTCACCCCTCTGTTTAACTCTTTTTCACCTGCCAGTGCTGGGGCTTCTGCTGTTTGTTATCGGAAACCTCTGCAATGTGCAGGGCAGCCGCCTTCCCCCGTGGAGATGATGTAGCTGTGATATTGCCAGTGTGAATCTGTGACTGGGCCTGGACTGAGCTTTACGAGGCCGTGGCTGACAAGGCAGCCTGCCTTACCTCTGCCTGGCTGATAGCATTTGTCAGCTCACAGCTCATACGCCCTCATCTGAACACATCCTTTCGGCACTGAGTAAGGCCCTGTTGCTTGTTTGGCAGGATGTTCTCGGGAATGAGCTCTGGCATTTAACGTGCCTGACTCTGACAGGCTGCTCAGTGGGGTTTCCGTTATCTTGGCCAGCCCTGTTTAACCCCACCACTCACCTCCCGAGGTGCTGAAGGAGCTGTCTCTCAGCTATTAAGGGATTCAAGTCAGGTGGGACCAGCACAGGCACAGCCCTGTCCCGGCACAGCCTCTGGAGAGCCTGGGAAAGAGGAGCTGCGGTTGTCCTTTTCACATCCTCCATGCCAGGAGCCTTTCAGCAGGGATGGGACAAACCTCGTGTCCCTTTTTCCCCCTCGAAAGGAAGGGATCAGTGCCAGCCCCTGGGTACTGGCTGCTCCTGCTGCAGGAAGGTGGGAAGGCAGTGGGACTGAGGGACCGCAGGAGCCTGCCTCTTGGAAGAAAAGCCAAACCCACCAGGAAGAAGTTTTATTTTTACACACCCATTATTTCTCTCGTGCTGACTGACACTGGGATTTGCCGTTGCCTTTAGTTTTTCTGTAATAAACAAGCAGTTGCCATGGGAACCCTGCTATTAGTTAAGGCACAAATGTATTGTCATGGGGAGAATAGCAGTAATATTTCTCGTGCTGGGGAGCAGCTCTGCTCCATGTGGTGGAATGTGGGTGGGTTTCTGCACTGGGTCAGGCAGAACGGGACCATCAGGGGGTGGGGAGCAATAAGCAGCAGGGCTTTCCTTCTTCCAAACTCTGAGTTCTGCAGAAAAAAATGTAAAGCATCTGGGTGGAAAAAAGAAGTGTGATCCCTGAGCTGTTGCACTGTTTGGCGGGAGGGCTGCCTGCTGCTCTGCTTGGTCTCCGGTGGTTTCTCCTGTTGCAATGTGTTCCAGTCCTGTTGCCAAGCAATGCGACACACTGGGCTCAGCGCTGTCGAAGGCACGGGAGCAGTGGCTGGGCAGGGGGATGCAGCGGGTTCGTCTGGCATCTGTGTGCTTGAGGCCACATCCCTGAGCGATGGAGCAGAGAGGAGCATGCTGGGGCATGTCAGGCGCTTTGGAGGCCACCAAAGGGGTCATCCAACTTCTCTACGAGTTTGGGCAGTGCTGAAGCTGCACGTGTGCTGCTTCTGAAAGGGAGAGTAGTTGGGCCTAGTCCTCTCCTCCTGCTTGGAGATAATCCCTGCAACTGCGGTCAGTGCTGGGCGTGATCTGGTGTAGGAGCTGCCCTCAGCGAGACACTTCCTTGTAATAAAAATCTTCATCTCCCACCCGCAGTGGCCAGGAGCTGTCACCCTCCCCACTTCCCAGAGGCTGTGTTTGCAAAGGGTGATGGTGTGGGTCTGCAGGGGAGCGGTGTGCTCAAGGGCTCGTGCTCAGCCCCGCTCATCCAGCGCATCTTGGTTGTGCTGAGCACATGCGGCTGTTTGGAGCTGTTGCTGCAGGGTGCCCGTGTGCTGCTTCTGTATTTTGTGGCAGCTACAAGAAGTGCCAAGCTTTGTGTGAGCGGGGACTGACCTCTGCCCTGCGGTGGGCAGCAGGAGGGAGCGTGGCTGGCTCTTTCCATTGCAGGCGTGCCCGTGCCAAGTGCACGCATTTAATATTAAAGCTCAACCCCAGCCAAATGCTCCTTTCCCCGTTGCCTCGTCGCTGCCTCCCCACATCCTCTGCTGCTGGGGTTAAGTGCAGCCCTGCAGCTCTCCACCATTCCCTGTGGCTGTCTGTGCCACGAGGCTCTGGTACCTCTGGCTTGGAGGTTGAAGCACGTGTCGGAGGGGTAGTAGGCTCTGGCAGCAGCCACGAGGGTTCAAGCCCTTGATGAATGACCCATTCCCTGTGGGAATACTGCTTTTCTTGCAAGTTTTATTTTGGCATATTTTTTTATGAGCTGCTTTTTTCAGTCAGCTGGAGATGGAGAGGATAAATCTGTTACATTCTCTGAAAGTACAGTTGTCCAACGACTCTTATTGATATATCAGCAACTGCTGGAACACCAGATTTACAACTTCTGGGCTCTGGAAAGTGCCAGCAGAAGGTCTGGGAGCTTTGGGAGAAAAAAATACCTTAAAGGGAATCATTGGTGCAATGGGTAAAATACAGTCTTATTGGCAGCAGAGGAAATGAGAGCAGACAGGGCTGCTCCTGCAGTGTGAATGCCTTCATGTCATTAATATTTTCCTCCTCTTGTGCTAGTGCTCTCTGAACTGCTGAATGGTGGAAGCGAAGGCAGCTAAAGTCACCTCTGCTGATTCATTGGGGACTTCTTCAAATAAATCCTAACTTCCAGCATTTTTAAAGAATTCATGGAGGAAGGAGCTGTTCTAAAGCGATGGATTTTATGAATCCAGGAGGCCAAAAAAGGATGATGACCAAGTGGGACAGGAGTGCATTTGCTGGGGGAATGGGGCAATGGGATGGTCAGAATGACTCTCAGAGCTGAGATTTTGATTTTGTAGCAAAGAGCCTGGTATGTATGGGTTGTTATTAACAGGATTTATATATAGTCACCCACCCCTCCCAGGGAGCTTTGGGGAAGTAGTGAAGCTGTCTTTAAGACAGCAAAGCCCAAAGCCAAACCTTTGCTTTACGGGCTCTCAGCCAGAAGTGCAGCCTCCCTGCTTATAATAGCGCTTCGCACACTGCCCAGCTCAGCTCAGTCCTTTTACTGCCAGGAAAGAGGTCCCATTTCTGATGGTGCCGGGAGGGGAAGGCTGTGGGCGCAGGAGGAGCCGGTGCCCGGGGGAAAGTTGCACGGGCAGTGAGGAGGGGTCCTGGCAGCCTGCCCCCTGCTCAGCACTTGTCATCAGCATAGCATGCGTGGGGAGCTGCCCGCCAGGGCAACTTCAATAACACTTTGCAATAACACTGGCAGCCAGCTTTAATATCCTCAGAGATGTTAACTTCAGCAAAGCGCTACTTTAGCTCTTTTTTTTTTTTTTTTTTTAATAAAATACTTTGTGTAGTACAGATCACTGCCTGAATACAGGAGTGTCTGCCGAGGTCTTTGGCAGAAATGTTTGACGGCTTGTGCTCACCTGTGCAAGGGGAGGGATGCCCATCCTCCTGCCCTGAGCAGTGTTACAGGGTTTGTAGCTCTGAGAACTGCATGTAGTGAATTTTAGGGCTGATACAGAGAGATGAACTGGCAGCCCTCTTTGCTACCCCACGGTTGTCACCTTGTACCGCCGCACCCACATCCCTCCTGCGCCCGGCAGCACCATGAGCTTGGGCACTACGAGTCATGTGGCGCACTGCCAAAGTGGTTTGTTTAGTAGCAGAATGGGGAACTCATTTCTCATGTGAATGTGGGCTTATAACTACGTAATGACGAATATAAAATAGTTGGGGCTTCCCTTTTCTACAGTAGAACCTTTTTCACTGTAGGTTGCAGTGTTGCCTACCCTATATCCCACATGAGCCAATATTGTACTTTCTACCAGGAATTGTGACCCACTGTTTGGAGTGGCTTCTGAGCTGCCAGGAGAGCTGGTATCTGCCTTGGTCAGGCAGAGAAATGCTGTAGGTGCAATCCCTCAAACAAAAGACAGCCATTTTCCCATCACCTTCCTCCTCAGCCCCATGATTTCTGTTCTGAGATCAGGCCATTACAAAAACTCAGGAGCTGAAAAAGCACCTTTTGCATTTTACCCAGAGCAGCTGGCCATCAAGTTATCTTTTACACTGGTAGAAGTGGGAGAGGTGCTTGCATAATTGCATAGTAAACTGGAAACAACCTGCCAATTTGAGAAGTTGTGTCTGGCAAAAATGATGCTCCTTCAGCTCTTGTGGAAACTATGGAGGGTGGAAAGCAGCAGGATTAGGGCCAGAATTCAGGGGGTGGGGCGGGGGTGGGGGGAGAATGAAAAAAAGCAGCTTTGAAATGGGCAAACAGTCTCCTTGAGGAAGAAGAGTGACCCTTGCCTTTTAAGCCTTGGAGGCATAGGAGTAATTTAGTTCTGGGCAGTGTGCTGATGGGATGAGTGTCTGCCGAATGGACAATGAGCTAATAAGGCTAGTTCTTCATGTAATCACTGCAGGGTTTTATATTTGATGTGCTCAGTATTTATCTGGTGTTTTTCTCATAGATCCTGGAGCCTTCACAGAGGCCCTGCTGCACTCGCAACGTGGCTTGGAGGAAGCCAGCCCCTCTTCCTACATTACTGAAATGTGGATGATCTTATGGCAGAGCTGGGACCCCTCCACCTGCAGCTGGGCAGGAACCAGCCTCATACCCAGCCCTGACCTTAGCGTGTTACTCTGGGGTGGGAGATGGCAAATGGCATGAGGAGGGGGCTCGCTGGCATGCCAGCATGGGGATCAGCGGGAAAAGAACCCGGCTCCCAGACCAGCAACACTGCAGGGCTCTTGGCTTTGTGGCAGGGAGCTTTGGCCAGCAAAGCGTGGTGCCAGTCAGGTTTAGGAGAGGAGCACTGGTGGTGTGTGCATCTGCTTCAGGTGCTGGCACCACTGGAGTATGTGCGGTGGAGTTATAAATCATCTGTAAAAAGTAAAAGCACATCATGTTTAAGAGGAAGAGTGAACAGCTGTGGGGGAACTGCAGGTAGGGCTCCTTTTGGAGAGGGAGAACGTGATCAGCGAGTTAGCATTTGTTCATGTTTTATTTGGATCCATCTGGCACCCTCTTTGGTAAGTGTTATGAACATTGTGAATAACTGTCTCTCTCCTCTTCTCCCTCTGATCTTTTCTGCAGTGGTGTCTAGTGACAGTGAGAGCGACTCGGAGTTCAGTTCCTCCAGCCTGGATGACAAGCCTTTACCTGTGGGGTCAAAAGGCTCACGAGGCAGAAAGCATCAAGCAGGACTAGGTGAGGAGTTGCTATTCCTTGTGGCTGGAGGGTGAGAAGTGTAAAGTGCTTCAATGTGTTGCTCTTGTTACTGTGAGTTTTAGCTCAGCTGCTTGCCTGCCCTGTGCAGGTGCAGCCCACTGGCTTTAGCTGTGCCAGGTGGGGATCTGGTCCTTTCTCACTGGAATAGTACCAGTGGGTCAAACTGTTGGTGAGTTGCTCTGTTGCCTGCAGCCTTTCAAGGTCGGGTTCAGGCTGAGAGAGTTGGGGTTTGTTCAGCCTGGAGAAGAGAAGGCTCTGGGGAGACCTTATGGCCCCTTCCAGTCCCTAAAGGGGGCCTACAGGAGAGCTGGGGAGGGACTTTTTACAAGGGCATGTAGTGATAGGACAAGGGGGAATGGCTTTAAACTGGAATAGGGTAGATGTAGATTAGATATTAGGAAGAAATTTTTCACTCTGAGGGTGGTTAAGACACTGGCACAGGTTGCCCAGAGAAGTTGTGGCTGCCCCATCCCTGGAGGTGTCCAAGGCCAGGTTGGACGGGGCTTGGAGCAACCTGGGCTGGGGGGAGGTGTCCCTGCCCAGGGCAGGGGGGTGGCACTGGATGATCTTCAAGGTTCCTTCCAACCTAAACCATTCTATGATTCTAAGGTCTGCCCTTGCAGTTGGGAGCTGCTCCTGGCCGCCTGGCAGCACGACTCTGTCCAGCTCCTCGCTCCTGACTCACTGCAATCACTGGTGCCGTTTTAGGAGCGGAGCATGGGAACTGGGTTTTGACCCCGCTCCTGAGGGTGCCTGGCTGGGAGTGGGGGGGTTGCTTCTCTCTCAGGATCTGGCCCAGCATCTGCACCCACTTCTCCCTCCCACAGCAGCATCTCTCTGTTGTGTCCCTGCAGCACGTACTGGGGAACCCAACCAGGCCACGGGCAGGGCGCTGGGGAGCACCCACTCCCCTGCCCTCTCAGGGAGCCACAGCAGCCTGGGCAGCGAGCAGGGGGCTGCCCTCAGTGCCACAGAGAGCTGCCAGAGCGACCAGCCAGCGGACGGGCGTGACAGTGACAGTGGCAGCAGAGTACCTGGTAAGCTGAACCTCTTCTCTGGGCAGATCCATGCCTTTGGGGCTGACTTCCCTTGAAACACAGCTTTCTCAGAGGTACACCTGGCAAAGCTGCAGCCTGGGATCACCTTTCCCTGCTGCTTTTCTCATGGCAGATGCTGTCACAGCGTTACAACTCACTGCTTCCCTCTTCCCCGCGTGCAGAATCTATTCTGCAACATGAGTAATTGTCTGGGGTGGGAGCTGCCTACGCCCACCTCCAAGAGCAGCAGTAGCCTGGGTCTGTCCGCCTGCAGCGACCCGGAGCTCCTACCTGCCCTGCAGAGGCAGCAGAACAGATTGAGCTTTTACTGAAGGAAAGCAGAAGTCCACCAGCTTTATGAGACTGAATAAAAATTTTCCTAATGTTAGATGACTCTTAAAGGCAAGCATGGCTCTTCCCAGAACTCTGCATTACAAAAAAGACACTTTTTCCCCCTCAACAACCTTGGAACAATTAAGTGACTGTGAGCAGAGGCTGCTATCGCATCTGATCTGGAGCAGCTGAAAGAGATGCAAATGTGTTCTCTCTGCGGTTCCCGCTAATCTATTCAATAACCCCTTAAGTTATCGTTTAGCGCTGCACCCTCCATAGCGCTCCTGCCGCCCTGTGAACTGCCACTCCTTTTGTTCCTGAGCCTGTTTTGTGCTGTGCATGCTGAGGCGTAAATTGGATTAGAGAGAGCAGGTTTATCCTTTAGTGCAATATAGAGTCATAGTCCCCCTCCCCACGCTTCCTGCTAGAAATAGCCAGCATAAAATTGTTTCTCTGCTCTTCCCTCCCTCCCCAAGTTTCAGACATTTGCAGTTTTCTCTAGTTTTAGTTTTTGCAAAGCAAATCAGATGAGTGATACTTCTGCTCTGTCCGTCCTCTCTCTGGATTATAGTGCTGCCCTGGACGGGGTTTATTTTAAGCCCCAGTTGGCTGTGGCATTAGAGACAGATGATTCCCGTTGCGTGTTGGCTCTGCAGCCTGCCGGAGCGGAGCAGCAGGTTGTTCTGTGGGATTGAAGCGGGTGGCGGTGGATAGTGGGTGTGACCCCTTGGGTGCTTTGTCTGCTGGTGCTGCATGGCCGTGCTGAAGTCTGGATGGATGCACACCTGAGCAGCGTGTTTGTACAGTGCTTAGCACTTTGGAGCTTTCCTGCCAGCTGTTCGAACTGACTGCTGCAAGGCTATGACAGTGCAAACAATATCTCACAGGCAGAAAATGCTTTTTTCCTGCCAAAAACCTTGTATGCAAAGCTTGGCACAAGGGGTCAATGCTTTCCAGTGGGATCTCTCCTTGCTAGGCGAGGGGGAGAGAAAAATGACAGGCAGCATGGACATATATTTAAAAAATGAAAACTATAGCAATCTCATGAGCCCAGTTAAAATAGTCCCTGAGATGCAGAGAGGATCCTGCTAAGGAAAAGGTTAAGCCAGGTTGGCTGACTAGAGAATGTCTGTAAAGATCTTTATTATGTCTGGGGTCATTTATTTCCCAGTCTTCCCACAGAAGGGACTGCTTTGTTCAGACCTGGTGCTTGCAGCAGCGAGTGCCTTGGTAGGAGAGTTCCGCGGCCCCCAGAGCTGGGGGAGGGAGGTAGAGAGACTGCAGCGAGTTTTTCTGCTCGTGTGTGCTGGGAGGGAGGGGATGAAGCTGGTGGTGTTTGCAGTGAGCAGGCACGGGCTTGGAAACTGGTGGAGGGTGGTAGCAAGCAGCGTTCTCCACATTGTGTCACATCAGGGAACCAGCCACCAGCCAAGCATCCTCGTGGGCCAGGGAGCTGCTACGGGCTCACAGGGAGTTAGATGGCACTACAGCTATGGCTCCGTGGCCGTGGGAGGTGGCGGGACGGGCTACAGAGCGCCTGGCCTGTCTTCGAGCCTGTCCTGTGCCAGCAGTAGATCTCACACTCCTTTCTGCAACATGAGGGCTGGTGTGGCAGAGTTTGAGACTTTACCAAAGGTCTCTGTGAGGAGGTGGAGCTGGAACCTGAGCATGTTGTGGGAGGCACATGATGTGCCCCTGTGGTGTTCGCCACAGCTGTGTGCTCTTTCCCACAGTGTGGGTCAACTTCAGCACTTCAGGGTGGGGAGGAGAGAGGGAAAAGTGAATTTGTTTTCCCTCCGATGTGTTTGGGATGTGGTCTTGCCTCCGTGCAGCCAGTGAGCAGCAGGGGTAAGCGTGGTCAGCATTCATTTACTCTGAGAGCACAACGTGCCCAGCTGGAGAGACGCTGCCACGATGTGATCTGTGCAGTGAACTATTGGCAATCACGATCCATTACATATGAATTTAGTAGTTGGCATTATGCAGTGATACAACTTGTGCGGCCCCATGTTCTGTGCAGCTCTGTAGCAGATGGTTAGAGCAGACCAGACATCCAGGAGGCTGCAATACTGAATGCCCCCATGCATTGCCAGCAGCCTGGCGAGAGGAGAAAATAAAGAGTAGAGCAAAACCAGCGCTGTACTCCCCTAGGAAGTGTCCTGCTCTGCAGAGGGGTTCACGAGCTCTGGGACGCTGAAGGTCTGGGGTGTGTAAATGCTGGGAGCCTCAGGACAGGTGGCAGTGCCTCTCCCCATCTTTAGATCAGAGCTTCGTCTGTCTGGGGCTTTTCATAATGGGTACCTCTGGAGGATGCCACTGTTTGCAAAAAAGCAGAAGCTGCTCTTTGCTGCATCTCCCTGCCTGTGGGACGGTCCCTATGCTCCGCTCTGACCCAAAAGCAGAGCAAGGGTCAAAGATCCTTTCTCATTTAAACTGCTGATCCTCAGCTGCAGAATGGGGACATTAAGGGGAGATTTTGCTGTAGCTTTTCTGAAAGGATCTGCAACTTCATAACACTGTGTTGGGAGCAATTTTTGCTCATATTAGCACCTCAGGTGTTGTTCTACCGGTGACTTTCTTTTCGCTTCTTTTTCTCACCTCTGCTCTAATTCCACTCTCAAGTGCAACTTTGCAGAGCACTTTAGCATTCTTAAATCCCAAGCCACAGCCAGAACAGGGCTTTAGAGAGTGGTACAGCAAATGCAGCTGCTCTCATAGTCCTTAGCTCTTTAAGCCTGAAGGCCAAGACAACAGCATGGTCGTGTGGCCCAGGGAAAACAAGGAGCTATTAAGAAGAGTTTGCAGGTTTCCAGTGTGTTGCTCCAGCTCCGGCTGGGATTTGGTGAGGCAGATAATGAAGCCTGGGGTTTGTCATAAAATGACTCATTGTCAGAGCTGCATGGGGATTTAGGCAACCTCAGCCCATGAGCCAAAGTTTCGGAAGAGAGTGGTGAGTCGAGAGGCTGCCAATTTTATTTATATTTTTTTTACCACCTGCTTTCAAACCTTTTCAAAAGCATCATTTTTTGAGGGCCTGATGTTTCTTCTTCTTCTGAAGCTCCAGTTCCTGGAGGTGCCCACTCTGACGTGATAGCTGTTAAAAGGAAGGTCATGTGCTGGTTTTCCTGGAGAATGTCATGCGCTGATTGTCCTGGAGAATGTTTTATCTGAAAGAGAACAACATTTTCACACAGGAAAGAAGCCCAATCTTTCTTTTTCCCCTTACTTGCCCCCAGCTAGGGAGGTGACTCACCTTGTTCTGGCTGTACAGCTGATATGTTAAGAGGTGCTTCAGTTAAAAAAGAGCAAAATCCTTAACCATGACATATTTGTTAAAGAAAGGGAATATTAAACAGAATTAAACAAAGAAATCATCAATATCTTACAGTGATTTTCATTAGCCCGTGGAGAGCTTTTAACAGAGATAACATCTTTGAGCTTGGACCTGGCTGCTGCAGGGGGTAAATTAAGAGCAAAAGGCATTTTGCCTCAGATTGGTAGCAAGTTCTGCTTTGGTGGATCCCAGTTAATGTGGTCCTCGGTGTCTTCTGAGGACTATGTCTGAGGAATGGGTCGATCCTGTTTGGCACTCTGTGGGTCACCCGAAGAGCTTGCTGGCAGGGAATGGTGAGTGAGCTTGGCATGGGCTGTGGGGCTGGAGAAGGCTCTAATTTGTGCTTAAAAGAGGAGGTTTGAGAAACAGCCACAAGATAAGCTAATGAATGAGTAGCATACTTCTGAGTGCAAATCACGGCCTCCCCATCTCTGCTTGTTTGCCAGTGTGTTGTTTAAATCATTAATACTTAGAGTGGTACAGCAGCCAGCAGTTAAACAGAGCCACGTTAAACAGTGGTGGTGCCGAGTCTGGGAGCTGAGGCAACGATGGCAGTGCCTGGTGGGGTATAAGAAACATTGTGGCTTGTAATTGCAGGGTGAGACCGGCTGGAAGGACCTCCAGAGGTCCGCAGGTCCAACCTGAGCCCGTCTCCCAGGGTGCTGAAGCTGCAGCTTCTGGATACCTCCGTTTGGCTGCTTGCTTTGTAGCTGTCATGCCGGGAGAGGCTGAGCAGAGCTGAGAAAAGGACCTGGAGCTGAGAGAGATGGGCAGGAAATGCTGCTTCCAGCTCTCCTAATTTGGGGAGATTTATGCCCTGTCTTTCAGGAATTGACTGGATTTCGAAATGAGGTGGTGTCGCGCTCTCTGTGGCTCAGTGCCTCCCTGGCTGGGGTAGACATCAACTTTTGCTCATAAATATTCAAGCTGTTAATACATGAGACAGGCAGAGCCATTCTGCATTATTTTCATGGCAGGAAATTCTCAGGCCATCTTTGAAGTTAAAACGTTAACATCTTTTTTTTTTTTTTTTTCTTTCTTCCCTTCTGTTTCTCAGATGTCTCTTTTGCTCCCTCAGGGACGATGAGGAGGTAACATTTTGCTTCAGTGGGTCTAACTGCTCCGTTCTGTGTAGGAAAAAACAAGTTGTCCTCGCAGTAATTAGGCTCCAAATGGGATAGTAATTTCTTTAATGACTTTCTTCACGGCAGTCTTTGGGGAGGTGACTTTTGTTTTCCTGTGCTTGGTGAGGAAGTTGCTTAAATATTTTCCAACTGCTCCTTCCCTTGTCTGTGTGAGCTACAGCCAGTGTAGTCTTCCAGGGCTGGTGTTGCAGCAGGGCAGAATAGGTGGGCAACCACACGAGGGAGCCGTGCTTACAACCCCTGCTCTTCCTACCTCTGCCTTTGGCCTCTGCCTGCACTGAGGGCACAGGATAAGAAGGAAGGGGGAGGTCAGATGTGGAGGAGAGACCCTCACCCACACCCAACCTCTCCGCTCCAAGCCTCTGCCTCTTGCACCACCTGCCTCATCAATCTTTGGGCACTGCTGTTTGCCCCTCTTTGCTTAAAGATTGCTGCCACTTCCGCGGGATTGAGTTTTCCTGCTTCTAAGGAGGTTGATTTGTCCCTTTTCCACAAAGTGAAAAAATTGAATTGTGCCTTCATGCCTGTGAAGTTTTGAGCCATCTCTATCTCATCGTATTGGTACTGCAGAGCACCGAATGGTCCTGCTGTATTTATAAACCAAACGTGTCTTTGGGTAGTGACAATATTAGGAAATGATTCCAGGTTTGCATTCTAGTTACAATGCATTTGTAAATATGAACTTCAGAAGAAGCATATGGCCCCTTCCATGTTTTAAGGAATTAAAATATTTTTGTCCTCAAGTGGTAGAACCAAAACATTTTCAGCTCTTTTGCGTCTGCCTTGAATTTAAGTGAATAAAGGCTTGAGTACCTAAAGAATAAATTACTTTCACTATTTCTGTAATTCTTTATGGAGTTTTAAATTGAAGACTTTTTCCTTGAAAATAGAGGCATGACAAAGACTCATTTTCTTCCCTCTTTCACTCAATATATCTGGAAACAAGTCTGCTGCTGAAGATGAAACTCCTATTTTTGTGCCTCCTTTCGCATTGCAGAGGTCTGTGCTTTGGTCTTTGATCAAACGGCCTGTCTGGCCTCCTGCCCCCATGTTCTTAGACTTATTTTCTGCCCTTTGCAATACGTTTATTCCTCGCACTTCCAACTTTCTATTCAGCATTTTGCACAAAGCACTGAGGGCAATAGTTGATGTAATCTTTCAAAACAAAGCATAAAGGAAAGTGCATGGGAAGTCAGTAATATAGAAGTTAAAAGTCTGGATTTTGGAGTCTTTGTAAACACATTGAGAGGTTTTACGGCATGGGAGGCTATCTTTCAACGAGGACGTCAGTCAATAGCTGTTGGGAAGAATTTGCAGGACTCACTGTGCCTTGAATGGCAGCGACTAGAAACATCCCCTGTCCTTTCTCCAGGAGTCAACATAATTTGTGCCCCCTTCAATTCAGAGAAGTGGAAAGAAGTTAGTATTGACCCACCACTGCCTTAGAGCTCTCCACATTTCCAGCCCCGCGTGTCACCCCATGCGCTGGAATCAGTGTGTTCCAGCAGACCCTGAGTTTCCCCAGGGACTGCTGAAGTGATTAGCTGAGGTTTGTTTAGTCAACGTGAGCCAGAGTGCCTTCAGCAGCAGAGCGTTGTTGTCCTGCGCCCGTCCCCAGCCATGGGCAAGGGCTACGTTCTGCCGTGGCTCCTGTCCACAGCCCAGGCACATGGAGGGCAGGACGGTCATGTGGAGGACCTGCTCTGTGGCACGTGGATGCTGCCACCTGGTTTGGAAACCTCTGAGAGCTGAGGCTTGGCTTTTTTCTGACTTTGCCGTTTGAGGGAAGCGTGTACCAGAGGACCAGTTCTAGCAGTACAACTCCTTCTTTCTCCTTCTTTCTGTGTTTCTTTCCCCTGTCTTTTCTTTCTTTAATAAAGTTTAATGGGCCCTGACTGCTGACAGTGTGGAGTAATGATGCACAGACGTTCTCTTCATTATTATTTTTAGGAAGCTCTTAAAATGGCACTGAGCGTGTAAAAGCAATGTAAAATAACTTGGTCAGATCTCTCCACTCCTTTCCAAACAAAACCTTTGTCTTTATATATTTTGAAGGCAAACGGTGCGTCCACACGAGAACACGATGCTGATGGAGGTGAGGATGGAGCTGCTCTGCCTGGATCTGGCGCTCGCCCTTTACCCACTCCTGTAGACCTCACTCCAGACGACAGCT
Source organism: Ibidorhyncha struthersii (assembly GCA_013398815.1). Taxonomy (NCBI): domain Eukaryota; kingdom Metazoa; phylum Chordata; class Aves; order Charadriiformes; family Charadriidae; genus Ibidorhyncha; species Ibidorhyncha struthersii. Next base: position 92,931 of record VZSZ01005133.1, on the reverse strand, counting down.
GCTGCCAGTGGTGACTTTATGATGCCAGCTCTTGGACAGGCATTAGCAACACAATGGCACCTGGGAAAGCGCCTGCCTGTCCTCCATGCCTCACTGACCTGGTTTATGGTTTGGTCTGGTTTCTTCTTCTGCTGACTGACACACACTTTGGGGTGCTGCTTGGAGAGGCGTGCCATGCTGTGAAGCTGTGCCATGGGGTCCAGACCTGTGTGTGTTGGACAGGGCACACAAAGTGCTCACTGGAGCTGAAGAAATGTGCGCTGCCTTCTGCTGTTCCTGCCCTGCCAGGCCTAGCCCTGGGTTCAGCTCCTGTCTTTGCAGTCATCAGGAGAAAGGGAAGTTCACCCCTGTGTCCCTGAAATGGGGTGTGAGGAGACTGCAGCCTTTCTACTGCAGCCCAGGGGTGGATTTCCCTCTGTGAACCCCGAGGGTGAGACCGGGGCTCCCATTTGCACATGGCTCCCATGGGCAGAGGGTGTCATCCCTTGTATTTGTCATCATTGTTCTGGTTTGAGTTGGTATCAGCTTGGTGGGGGCATCCTGGATCAGCTGGTGAAGATATGTGCTCCCGTTCACTTCCACCGAGGTCTCTGTCTGCCATAGGGCTGTCTGCTCTGGGAGACACTTTAATTAGTTAAGAAACACTCGAAGAAGTTTGCTATGAATTTTTCAGTCCTTCTGGCTGTGTACCGGCCTGTGTGTCCTGTGGTGAGGGTGATGCTTTGGCAGTGGGGTCATGGGCAGTGTGTGTGTGCTGCAGCTCCTGGTGCGAGAATGTCCACCTCCCCATGGCTCAGCTGGCTCCCTTTGCCTATCCAAATCTGATAAAAGCTTTCATACTGCTTTATCTTGTTAAGCTCTGCAGGTTCTCCTCCGACACGCACACCTTGTCAGCTCTTCCATGAGCAGGGGCCTTTGTTTTACCTTTTTCTTCCAAGTCTTGGGCATCTGGCTGACTGTGATGGTGTCATCATGAGTCAGGCTGTAGAAAGCTGCGTGCCCTGCTCCTGCTTATTCTCCGGGATGGACAGCTTCCCTCCCAGGCCTGAGAGATGAGAAAAATCAAATTATCTGACATCTCTGAGCAATTACATCTTTGAGGGCCTGAACAAAACCCACAGTAGGCAAGTCTGTGGATTTTTATTAAATGCTTTGGATCTGACCCATCTTTTGCTGAAGAAACAAAGTATTCCAAAAAGTTCCCTCTGAAACAATGGATTTAGAGGCAATTTCTGCCTGTTAATGTCAGCCTTTTCCCTTGGTTATTACTCTTTCATTCTGTTCTCCTTTGCTGCTGGGTGCTTTGCGCGCATGTAGTATATGGTCTTACAAATGGCTGCAGTATGAAGATAAATGAGATTGGGTGCTGGAACACTCTAACAGGAGATCGGAAATCAATCCTTGACTTTCTTTCTAAATGAACGTGGTCCAACAGAGGACCGTTCCCTTACTGCTGTTCCAGTTAATGCACTGTGGCAAGTTGCTGGGAAAATCCTTTCAGCTTTTCCTCCGTGATCTGTTTCTGCCCTTTAAAAACTGAAAACAAAACCTTTGGATGATGTGGGCTCTTTGAAATGGCATAAAGAGAAACCACTGAACATGGGCTTCACAGCATCGGTGTTGAAGAGAGCAAGGGATGAGGTTGTTCTCCACTGAGGGATGCTTTATGTCGTGGTCTGTGTAGTTTAAACCTGGCCATTGAGACTTGACCACCTGCCTCTCTGAAAAGGGTAATGCCAAAATTGTTAGCTGTTTCTGAAAAAGTAAATCCAAAAGTCAGCTTTTGCTGAAATGCCAGGATGATTTCAGAGCTGAAGTCATGCTGTTTCTTCTGCGACCTGTAGGGTCTTCAATTGCAGAAGTGTTTTGCCACCAAAAAAAGTCCTGTTTTGCCTTGGAGCTTTTGACAGTCCTACTGAGGCTGTCTCGCTCGCGCTGTCATTACCACGTGCCTCAGACAGCCTGGCCTGCCAGCCTAAGTTAATTCTATAGAAGAAGGAGAAGGAAAAAGACATTTAAAAATCGACTCCACTTTCTTTAAACCTGTTACTTTCTCATCAAAAACTACACAGAGTTGGAAAGAGTTTTTAAAATTGAGCATGTCATTTCTAACTCCTCGTCTGTTTCTTGTGCTTCATTCCTGGGCAGTGCAGGCAAGTCAGACGTGTTTTCACCCCGACCCTCACTTCTTAGGGCCGTTTACCACACTGTGGTTTGCCAGGTCTGCACAGCAACCTGATAATCCTTGCTGGCTGGCTGCCACTTTGAGGCATAAGTTTGATTTTTAACTGAGACTAGATTTTACAAAACACTCCCAGAGATAGATTTGGGACTGCTCTTGTACCAGTGAGACTGGAAACCTTGCTTTCTTACCTCTGTATTTTACCTCTGTGGAGTAATTCCACCTGAGTTTGAACCAGAAGCATTCAGTCATCTATGGAAGGACTCCGCTTGGATCGAGGGAAGGATCTAGCCCAGGAGAATGTCATCTCCTACATATGAATGTGATAGAGGAACATCCACAGCTCTGTGCACATATTTTCTGTTAAAGACCACTTTTGTCTTTGTTGCATCTCTCTCGGTTGTGTTTTGTAGCTTTGGTTGGAATATTACCCGAAAGCTGTACTAGTGGACTGCCTTTCTCATTGGCTTGAAGTGGGTGAGAAAGGCTCAGTGAATAGTGCTCAGTCTGCTGTGGTCATTTGTGTTTCTTTTATTATTTTGTTGTTCTCGTCTCCATCCCTTACAACTTTTATGTAGTGTTTTACTACTGGAAACAATAAAGCTTTGGCTCAGTAACAAATGCTTGCCATTCTTGAAAGAGTAAAAAGTTTTTTTCCATTCCCAGGTTGCAGATACTCTCCAAATCGTTGGGCTGGGTCCAGCGAGGAAAGAAAATAATCCAGCCAGTGGAATGGTGATTCACACGGCTGGAGCGTAATTGAATTCTGCGCTTGAAACTCGTCTTTTGTCTTGCCCTTCTTTGGTACCTTGTGCTGGTGATGGCAGGGGGCACAGGTCTGCTCCTCAGCCCCTCTGTGGAAGGTTTTCCATGTTGTAACCACTAAGCATAAAGCAGCGCTGCTTGTCATTCTGTCAAGTGCTGTCTCCACGTCCTCCAAAGGTTTGTCACTAGCTCTGGTTTGACAATTGGGGTCCATTTAGCATTGCCTACAGAGAAGCATCTCCGCATTGTTCGCCAAGCGTGTGCAGCCCTGGCTGCTCTGTGTTCCCTTCCACGCGGCATTCAGCTTCAAGGTTTCAAATGGCTTTTTAATCTGTTTTTGCTTTTCCCATTTTAAAAGCGCCTTGATAATTGCTGTTGGGATTGTTTTGCTGGGGAGCTGCCATTAGTCCAAGGATGGAGCATGTCAAGGACTAACCACCTCTTACGTTGTTCCTTCCCCACTCCGCTTGCCATGACAACAACCAATATAAGGGAAAGTCAACTGCAGGATCTCAGAATCAGAAACACTGGCCATGAATTGCCAAGTTTCCATGTTTGCTTTTTACAGTTCTAGTTTGAGGGGAAAGCAGATGCTTTCCTGGTGGGAACCACACGTATTAGCAAATGGGCTACCAGCTGGCGTTTAGACAATGTATTTCTGGCCATTACTGAATCGGCCAGGGAAGACCCTGGACTATCAGCTGGAGTGCTTGGACAGTGACACAAAATGGCAGGTAATCTCTGCAGATGGCTAAAGTTCATTTGTAAATTAAAACTTAGCAGCAGTTGCTCTTCTTTCCTCCTCCCCATCCCCCCCAGAAGATGTTTCCTTCCAGGGGACAGGGCTGGTGGCAGTGATGCCTCACCAGCCCACCTGCTGAGACTTTCAGCAGGCGCAAGGTGGCAGGTGAGAGGTAAGCATCCTGTGAAAAACTTTTATCTTGAGCTGCTCATTCAGATTCCTTTCCTGACCATTGTCTCTTGTTAGCAGTAAGTTCAGGTAACGCTAGAAATGCCAGCGATGCTTGAGAGGCACAAGATGAGGATCTTGCCATGTAGCTCCATGGCAGTGCAGAGACGGGAACACGATGTGTGCTGCCTGCCAGTGACGGGTGGCAGCGCATACAGGCAGCCATGCGCATCCTCATACACCCCTGCCCTGTGCCTCTCTCCTTGCAGAGGTATTTCCTGTTGTTATCTTCATAGCAAAACACGGAAGGAGCCAGGCCAGCGCCCCGGCTGGTGTAGCACGCTGCTGCTGGCCTGTGCCCCGCTGCCCAACAGTCCCTGGAGATGTCCGTGCAGCACCTGAGGGCGCTGCTCTGACCGGTGCCTGGGAGCTGCACCTTTGAGGGATGAATTCAACTCCCCTCCACGTGGAGGGCTGTACACGTTCACCTCCACGCTTTGCAGAGGTTCTGTGGGTTTGTTTGAAGGCATCTGTTGTGTTTCTTTTTCCTTCCACTGATTTCTGTCTGGCACTGGAAGCTGTTTGTAAAATCTTGGAGGGATTATTGCTCTTGTTTTCCCTCTCTGGAATGAGTGGCTCTGCATGATGTATTCGTAGTTTGCCAGGAAAGATGGATTGTGGTTTTAAAGTATTTTTGTTGTGGACTGTATCAGTTTAACAGCAACTGTTACACTCTGAGCCCTCTCTCAGCCCTCATCTATATGCCATTTCCTTCCCAGGTGCTTCCCTGTTACTCTGTAGTTGACCAAATGCAGCAAACAGGCGTCACCGCCTCCCTTTCTCATCAACTCTCCTACCAGCCTAATCACTGTAAGCAATTATTATCTGTGGCTGGAGACTTGCTGCTAATCAGGACCTTATCAGGGCCATCTGGGCAAGGGGTGCTGGCAGAGACACCTTCCCCCTCCTGAGTGTGACTGACTTCTGCTTTCAGAGGTAGCTCTGACTAATTATCACAGGATGGTGGATGCTTTTATTTATTTGCAATTATACACCTCTGCTCTGGCTGTCCTATCCTGTCGGAACAACCCCTCACGTGTAGGAGCTGCCCTGGAGCAGCTGCCTTCTGGGCTTGGATTTTGGGGCTGGATTTGGGAGCTGGGTGGTGAGCTCCCATCTCCAAGGCTGGTCCTTGCTTTGCAAGACAGCGCTGCTTTGTAGTGACAACCCTGCACAGCATCCCCCAGCTCAGCGCTGGCTCTGGGCTGGATATTTCTGAGGCTCATTTACCCCCAAAAGAGTCGCCAGACTGATACGTGCCTGGCCCATGGACGGGGACAGCAGCTGGATCACTGAGAGTGGCTGAGCCCGGCGTTATTTATATTTCTGCTGGTGAACCCAAGCTCAAGAGACCAAGAAAATCTCTGTGAACAGCTGAGCCCCGCTGTGGGAGAGCAGGGGGCAGGATCTGGGCAATCATCACACCACTGGCAGGACAGACCTTCATCTTCAAATGACACTCATGCAAAATTAAACTCCTCCAAGTAATCACACCATGGCCATTAAAATGGTACCTTGGAGGACAGAAAAATAAACTGAGAAACACAAATTAGGGATATAAATCTTTCTGGCTGTGTTTGGGAGGTACCTGTTTAATTAGCATCATTGAGCAGCCTTGATGTAGTAAGTGCTAAGTAGGAAACTTGCCAAATTTTCCTTGTTTTGATAGCAGGTGACTTGTGTTCTGTTTGAATTTCCACCTTGTGATTGTTTTCCTGTACTTGTCAGAGTTGTTGTGTTGTCTGTAGCATGAGGAATTAGCTGCTGTCACCTACGCTAATCAGATGCCACTGCACCAGGGAGGAGCTGCCTGCATCGTCCTGCCTGAGCCCTCTGCGGTCATGGATGTCTTTGCATCTAAGGCCTAAGGGATTGCAAAGCTATTTCACCACAGTATTGTGTGGTGCAGTTCATGTATTTAATCATGTTTTTTGGTTCCTGTTCTCCCAGAGCACAGAGGTCACTCGCCAGATGGAAATTTTAGAAGAAGGGCTCTCCTCCCTGCTGTGTTGGAGGAAATCTGGGGAGGGAGGACAAGCTCCGTTCCCTGCAGAGGACTCAGCCACGTGGCCAGGAGACAAACCCAGCTCCCCTCCAAGGGGCTGAACGTGAGGGCTGCCTCATGTCGGGTTGCTGTGAGCTGCTCGAGCTTTTCCGCACTGCTTCCAGTGCTGCCTTGGTGAGCCAGGACCCCCGGCACGAGGTGCTGAGCCTGCAGAGCCACGTGCGTTGGTCCTGTGTAAGGGATGATCCTCAGGGCATGGAGGAGCCTTCTGCCTTATGTCCCCTCTTGCACAGCTCTGCTGTGGGGTTTGGAGATTTATTTGCGTGATGAGTAAGAGTATCTCTGTGAGGATTTGGGTTAGGGAGTTACTGAGCCTTTGTTTATATATCACCCCCATGTATTCCAGTGCTCTGATGCTAATTGGTACCACTATAACATGAATCTTTTTAACACTGATAATGTTTGTGAGTTATTGGATGCTTGGCCTGGACCTGCCTGGGAATTGGAGGCAAGACATCCAGAGGTGCTGCCGTCTCCTAGGCGTTGCCTTGCTGGGTTTGCGTCCTGCCTGTATTCATTCTGGCAGCCTGTGTATCATGCCATTTAGCAGATCACTGTTACTGACCTGTCACTGTGGGAGACGGTGGGATTAGGATGATGGAGTGGCTGGAGAGGATAAACAATAATGATGCTACATCGGCACAGCCCAAACAATGCCTTTCTCTTTCATGTTTTCTTTTTCTGACGGTTTGCTATTCAAGTGTAATAAGATCAGTGCAGATAATTTGTGTATTCATACAAAACATAATTTTCCCTCCTGTGCTTTACCAGCTGCACTGCAGTCAGAAAGGCAAATATGCACTTTCTTTTGCATGGTTATGAATGGGTGCATCTGTTCCTCGAAGATAGGGAAAGGAGGGTGAAAGGACAGGAAAGGAAGGGAAGAAATCAGATGCAGCCCGTTTCATTGCCTCTGTGGAGAGGGAAGCGTCCAGGAATCAGATTTTTGCAGCATGGGCTCAGTCCCACACTGATGTATTTGGGAGGTGGGTGAGACGCCAGTGTGTGGGAAAGGCAGAGAAAGGGGGTTTGTTCAACAGCGGAACAGCCCATGGAAGCACATCCATCCTGCAGTGGGGCAGGGCTGCCCAAGGGAGCTCAGCCCCACCTTGGTCAGGCTCTGCAAACCACCATGCAGGGACGGCCAGAGCTGTGCGTGGGGCTGGTCCTGCATCTCCACCTGGGCAGCAGCCGTGAGAGCACAGCTGCCTGCTCCCGGTGTTGGCTCTGCTCTTGCGGTGCTGCCTTGCTTTGGCTCTGTGTAGGGCTTGCCTGGGAGTGTCAGGACAAAAGTTGGAGTTGAGCTGGGCTGTGCTTGCTCCTCCCTAGTTGGAAAGCACAGCTGCCTAGCTCCCTGGGCTCTTTTCCTTCCTCTGCCAGGGGCTGCATCCCTGAACTTTAATTTCCGCATCCCCCAGGCTCTGCCTGACATCCCCAGTGATGGCAGGAGGAGGAGGGGGCTAGAGGTTTTACAGCAGTGGACCTAATTTATTGGGCTTTCTTTCCTCTCTCCTTTCTCTTTTCTGAGAGAGGCCCACTAGAGAGGCGAGGGGAGGGAGGAAAAGGGGTTTAATTTTCTCCTGTTATCTGGTGTCTCCAGCTGTGAGCCACACTGACAGCCCTGGGCTGATCAAACACTCGAGCAGCCTTGATTCAGTGTCCCGTGTTCGTGGTCATAAATAATGTAAGTGCTCTGCCCCTGCCTGAGCCCATATCCTGGCAGCAATGCACTGGCACGTTCCCTCCTCCTGTTGCCATGATGTTGGGCTCCAGCCTTCATTGCTTGTGACACGGAGTCATTAGGCATTAGCAGTTGGCATCGGTGCCTGATGACACAATCATGTGCAAACGTGTTCTTCCTCCAAGCAGGATTTTTTCAGCCAGAAACTCTGGTTCTCTCCCTGCCATTGAGATGGAGTCCCTCTGACCCCTCTGCGAGGTTTGTTTCTGTTTCTCACGTGTGTTGTGAGTCCAAAAGGTTCCAGGTATGAGAACCGAGCACCTCTTTGGAGTGAAATATAATGCAAACTACTTAAAGCATAAAAGCTTACCAAAGCCACTAGGAGCTTCTCATCTGCCTTCCAGCCAAGGGTCTTGACATGGTTTTAAAAAGTCTTAAAATGTCCCCATTTAATAGCTTGGGTGGTTAGAGCAGAGGTATGCAAAATGCCAGGCTTTGAAGCTGTATGAGGCGGGTGGCAGTGGTGGTGGGTGGGAGCCAGGAAGAGCAGGGACAGGCCACCTTCCTCACCTTCCTCTGCCACAGCGACAGGGCTGGTCTCTGCTTTGCTGGGGAGATTTCATGCAGCCTGGCTGGCAAGTGCAGGGTCGATCCGGCTGCAAAACAGTATGGGGGCTCGTCTGGGCACAACGAGGCTGGGAATAGGGTTCCCCAGGGTCAGAATCATAGAATGGTTTGGGTTGGAAGGGACCTTGAAGATCATCTAGTTCCAACCCCCCTTCCATGGGGCACCTACCACTAGACCAGATTACTCAAAGCCCCATCCAACCCAGCCTTGAACACTTCCAGGTAAGCAGTAGCTTAATGCTGCTTCTTTTCTTTCCAGTTTCTTCAACTGCAGGAAGTGGCAAGAAACCAAGTGGATGTGAGTTAGTTTGGATGAACAGACCCCCCAAAAAATCAGATTATCTTGTCTGAGCAGTGCTTTTATTTACATGTCAGAATCATTACCTGCACCAGCAAAGGGGAGAGAGGGCAGCTCCAGCTCACCGCATCCCAGCAAACTTCCTATTGAGCCCGCCGCAGGATTTGCTGCTCCCGTTGCTGTTGATTGGTTCAGGCATGTTTAATCCCAAGGGCACTTCAGGATTTAGCTCTGCATCTTGCAAACCAGCACTTGGAGATAAGTCACTGTAATTTGCAAAGCTTTCAGTGGTGGCGCAGCTTGTGGTTACTCCGAGTCTTGATGGAAATGGCTTGGACACCGGCGGGCTGGTCTTTTGTCTGTTTTCATGTCAGCATTTGGAAGGAGTGCAGCAGCAATTTCTGGGGCTGGAGATGCCAGGGGAGTGAGCGTGCACCTCCTGGTCCCTCCCGACTTGTAATTACCGGGCCTGCGAAGGGACTCGGTAACTCCCCGTGCAGCTTTACATTAGAAAAGCACTTAGGGGCATTTAGTCAGGCAGCTGCTCCACTGCCCGCTCAATACCTCTTGCCCTGTAATTTTGTGGGTGGGCTGCAGGACTCTGTGCTCAGATATTACTGCACTACTTTAATGCTGGAGCAGGTTCTGCTGAGGAGGCCAGGAGGGGAAACTGCTTGTTTCTTACAGCCGTATAAATCTGATGTTGCCACCAAATTGTTGCAATGCGGCTTTGAAGGGGTTTTTGCCTTTCTGTGGTCCGCGGTTATAAAGTCCGTATTTCTGTGTTAAGAAATCAGGAATCAAGTAGTTGAATCTCTGTCCCCCTTCCTGTAAAATCAAGTAATTGAATCAAAGATCATGTGATTAAAAAAAAAAAAAAGAGATAAAAGAGTTCTTTTTGGATTCCCTTTATTGGCCTCTTAAATTCCAAGCTTTACAGCCTGTTGGGAGTGTTTTATTGAGCTCTTTTCACAGCTGTGAGTAGGATGGACCTAACTGCCCATTATCCTGGGACCCAGGATCTGGGCTCTCGAGAGATGGCAAGAGTCTGTGAGGACTGGGAAGGGGATGCTTTTAGCCTGGGTGACCTTGATGTTGAGGCTGGGAGTGTCTTGCTCCCAACCCCTGCCAGGGGCATGCCTATCCCAGCTGAGGTGTAACCTGTATGAGTAAGACCCTAAGAAGGAAAAATGTTGCTGTTTTGTTGGCATCTGAGTGGTGTGGGACTGTGCCTGACAGCAGGAGATGATCCCTGGGGTTGAGCTGCCAATGGCCGTGACTGGTCACCCAGAAAGCTGCTGAGGATGCAGTCGGACAAGCTTCATTGGGATGCAAATGGATGTAAATTCATGTAAACATATGTCACTGTGCAGGTAGCGGCTCGTGCCCAAATTATGCAAATGTTCTAATCCAATAATGCTAATGTCATGATTATCTGGCAACACGATGTTCATTAATATGGTTCCCTGGCTCTTACACCCATCACTGTCAACACGATTACACTGAGACAGAGACTTGCAATGTCTCTGGCAAGTGGAGCTGGTCTCAGAGAGGGAAGGGGGCACCCAGGTCATGGCGGGACCCAGAAGGACTGTTCATCTGTGTGGCAAGGCCCAGAGGTGCCACGTGTCCTGGGGAGTCCCCCCTACGTGCCTGGCCAAAGTACCACCTNTCAGAGCAGATTTCACAGTCCCCAAATGCCTGCAGAGTAGCTAAACTAGCATTTCTTAATACCCATCGCTGTGATCAGATGAACAGGACTAGCAGGGCCATCTAGTGACTCCTCTGGCTGCTTAATGACCTGGGAGATGCCCCCTCAGATGGGTACAGTTTTAATGTTTATATTTTGAACCATGCCCCTTTACCTGTCCGCCTCTCCCTCCACCTCCCCTCTTTTTGGCTCGTGGTTATCCGTTGCCCTGTGGTTTTGTTTTCCCTGGGTCACTACAGAGCTGGAAAATGCTTGGGCTTCCCCACGGTGGAATGGAAATTTGTCCTGTGTCGCCTTGGGTTGGGTGACATAAGGTCAGACGGCTAAATAGCCCGTAGATCTGAGAGGAGAGGGATCCTGCAGGCTGGCCTGCCTTCCTCAACACCGCCGGTAAAGCTGCTCTCTGGGCAGGAGTCTGCTTGTCTCGGCTGTGGCCTCAATTTCTTTGCTGCTAACCCGCAGGTGCCGGTGTAGCCGCTTGCCGGGACACTGCGGGGCTTCCTCGTCGCCGGCTGCTCCTGCAGCTTCGTGCCGGCTGGCAGCCATGAAGAGCTCAGAGCTGCCTGCCCCAGGGAAGGGCTCAGCACATCACCCCGCTGCCTCCCCAGCTGGCAGGATTGCTCCCTCAGGTACCTCCTGTGCATCCATGGGGTATTTTGCAGTCCCCAAACCAGCGGGTTAGTCTCCGCGGTGCAAAGACAAGCAGCCCTGCCCAGTTCAGGGAAGCTGGGACTGTTTGCCCCTCCAGCAGCCTGACCCCGCAGTAGATACAGATTTGCCCTTCTTGCACAACTCCAGGGCTTTTCATTTTGCTCTTTCATTTGTATTGCTTTTTGCAACGTAGGTATGATATCAGGATTTGTGGATGGGGCCAGGAAAATGCCCTGGAAGCCTCGGCAGCTGATACCCTCGCAGCTCACCGAGGCTGGTGGAACCTCATGATCCAGGGACAGGCAGGACAACTCCCAGCCCTGCCGGCAGCAGCTGGGAGGAGCAGCAGCCAGGACAGAGCTCTGCCAGCCATTGCAGGGCTGTGACAGGTACGTTTACTGCACTAAGTATCAGCACTGAACGGGGGCTTTGGTTAGATTGCTTTTGACAGGATGTCGTTAGCCTGATGTGTATGTGGGAGAGGAGCAGCTATAATGCTCCCTTAATGCAGCCAAATTGCTCTTTAATTCTGCAAAACCAAGATGTTATTTCATGAATCCCCAGAGCGCGCTGTGCAGTGTCTTGATGCTGCCGGTTATCGGTGGCCTTTTCCCTCTGCTTGTATCCAGTTCCAAATTCTTGGAGCATGGGGTGGGAGCAGTCCTCCCCTTGCCTCCCTGAAGCTTGGCTGCTTTCTGTGTGCGTTAACTCTGGAAGCTAGTGGTGACTCCTGAAATGCCTCCTCCCCCCAAAATGTGAGCAGAAAGTCTATCAATTTCCATGGCAACAGGGCCAGGCCCTAAATGCTGATGTTAACTCTGTTTCTGGACATCTGTAGATCCTGAAGGGTCGGGTGCGCTGGAGGCAGCGGTGCCCAGCCCGAGTGCAGCTCCCCAGGCCAACACTTGCTGCATGTCCCGGCCGCCATGGGGTAAGGTGCTGCTGGAAGAATAAACATCGAGCTTTGCTCCTGGCTGCCTGGAAAGCCTTGAGAAGTGATGTTGTCATCCTCCTGCAGCTGGGAGACAGTCGGGAAGAGGTAAAAGCAGGGTAAAACTACTAAGACAAGTCAGCTGGATAATCTCAGAGGACATTGACTCCAGCTCGGAAAAGCACTGAGAGCAGATAAAATTAGCCTAATAAGAGTTGATGCTACACAGAACTCTCCCCTCCCTTGAATACAAGGGACTTGGTCTGCATTTAGCTTACAGGCGCACAACGAAAAGAGCCAGCGTGATGCGAAAAGGTGGCTTTGCCTGGCCTCATGATAGCAAACCCCTACTAAGGCTCTGGAGTTAGAGGAACACAAAGACCATGAGGGAAATAAGAGGAAAAACTCAAAAAAGGCTCATTCCTAAGAAAATACCCCTGAGGATTGGCCCTGAACAGTGCTGTGTCCCGAGACGGGATGTCAGCAAGGGTGAAGCAGGACAAAGGCATTTAGGGAAAGGGTTTGTGCAGGAGGGTGTTTCGGGGCAGCTGGGGCTCGGGGTCCTGCTTTGCCCAGGGCTGCCCTGGGCCCCCTCTCTCCTGCAAGTTTTGCTTTTTCTGGTAGGTGCTGGCAGTGGCGATATCAGAGTGGGGAATGTGGCTCACGTTTGTGTTCAGGGCTGAACCTAAATCATCCTGTGTTTCTAACCCAGCAGAGCGAGCTGGGTGCTGCCGCCTGCCAATGCAGGGACCTCACGCTTCTTCCCCTCTCTGCCATTGGGAGACTCCCAAAAGCAGCTAGACCAGCCCCGGGGATGCAGGTTTGCCTGCACAGGTTAGATGGGTGCGTGGGATGGGAGTGCCTCTGCTCTCGCCCTGGGTNCCTGTGCAGCTGCGAGCTGCCCTGCCTGCAGGCTGCCCGGCTGCTCCCCAGCGCCGTGACTTTAGCTTCCATGTTGAGACACGTGCAGCCCAGCAACGCTCAGGGGCAGCATACCCTCCTCCCCTTGTGCACCGTTCAGTCAGATTTTCCTGCAGCTTCCCCTTCTCGCTGCGTACAGATCCACCCCTAGTGAATTCGTGTGTATTTAATACGTGCTCCATATAGCTAATATTTACAGCAACTGATTATCTACTTTGGTTGATTTGCAGGTGAATAATGTGTTGGAAATGGTATGTCAGGGTGCACACGCACAGCATGTTCCCTCCCCGAACAGGATGGTAGACATTTCACTGGAGTCCAAAAACCAGTGCATTAAGATTACAAAATAAAACACCAACTATTTTGGGATTCACATCGAAATGGCAACATATGCTACACATTAAACATCAGCCACTACCGAAAGTTTAGCTATTCTGGGCCCATCCTGAATGGTGCTGAAGATGCACAGAGAGCAGATGCCTCCCTACCTCCTCCTATCCTCTTGGAAGCTCCACTGCAGGTTCATCTGTAGGTAACGAAGTGCTGCTAAGAAGGACGCCATGCCCCCTTGCCATAAGTTGGGTGCTTCAGAAGGTCCCTGGGAATCTTAAGCAATGTTTTGAGGGAAGAGGGCTCTTTCTTGCTGGCGTTTGCCCTTTGCCTGGCTTTCTGAAAGGGTTTGTTTGTGTCTGCTTTGTAATAGAGTGTGGGCTGTATTTTACCACAGTGATTTTGTTCGCAGCTAGTAATTGCTGGTTAAATCTGGTCAAATGATGGTTGTTAGCAGGGTCTGTTTGAGCACAGATAACCTCAGATATTATTCGCGCAGAGGAGCGGTGGGGGCCAGGGTGCACTGGGATATCGGCACTGCTGGGGAGCCTTAATCGGCACGGCCTGGGGTAAGCCTCTTAGGATTATTTAGCCAAGTTTCCTAGTTATCATTATTATTATTGCTTTTATTTAGCAAATGCAAAGGGTGTTTAACCAGGTGGGGTCCGCAGTGCACTCGACAGGCTCAGCCAAGCCTCCCCAGCAATCGAGGGCAGAGATCTTTCAGGGGAAGGAACCTCATTACGGGTAGCTGTGCATCAGCCAGAAGACAGCGCCTTGCGTGAGCCAAGGAGCAAGGCACATGTTGCTTTTCAATTAACCCCCTTCCCATGCGCACAGCCATGCTGGAGCTAAGCTCATTTGACGAAGAAATATGTTTCATACCTACCAGCGGGATGGACGGAAGGAAGTGTAGGTCCCGAGTCATCCCAAAGGGATGGAGGAGTCTCTTCCAGCAGCGTTAGCAGAGCTGGGCTGGCAGCGTGGGTATCCCCTGTTCCTGCCCCTGCAGCCAGGTTGAGCTGGCGTTACCTGCTGGCACCCTCTCGTGCCTAAGGCTGTGGGTACCTGCTGTGGCTTAACACAGGCTTAACAATGGCTGGGAGAAAGCGAGAAGAAAGCTAGGGCTGTGCAGGCTGGTGCTGGTGCTGCCTTGTGTCACCTCCCTGGGTGACTGTCAAACCTCCCTGCTCCCAACCTGCACTGGGTCCCCCTGAGTGCATGAGGTCCAGAGGGAGTTTCTCCAAATGGAGGCTTTAATTTGGCATCAGCTCTTTCTGCGCTCTTCAGGCTCGTGTTTCTGTGAGATCGTTTGGGTTTGAGCTGACGAAGTATTAAATAAAGAACCAATGGGTCAGTCACTGAATCTCTGGTAAGCGATGGGAATGAGCAGTCCTGCTGCTGTACTTTTCATTTGGAAAGGAATTGATTAAGCTGGAATTTGCCCTTGTTCTTGCCGATTTAAACCTGGAGTAACTGACAGCAGAATTTGATGCTTAGTGTTTGAAACAAATTTGGTTGAAGTGTGTCCTGAGGACAGCCTGTATTTTTGGATGCGTGTTTAATCTACGTGCTACTGTTTTGTTTGCTGTAGGAATGCTCCTTCTGTTCGCCTGTTTGCACGGCACCAGCAGGACGGCTCCCCGGTCCCGTAAGGAAACTGAGCTGCTGCATGGCTCTGCTCAGGGTACGGGGTGAGTTAGAGGCACAGGCTCTGTTTGGGATATGCTTAAGTCTCTGCTTATGCCCCTCGTTCAGGACAATACTTAGAGTCTAAGCTGTGAGGGCTCCTGCATCCCACATCCCAGCTGTCATTATGGGATGCTTTTGGCATACTAGCCCATGCCCTCCCCTGATGTGAGCAGCTGAACCACTCTGTTGCACCTCATAACAAGCTGCTGAAGTGCAATGTCACATGTGCTAAGCTCAGGATGTTGTCACGACTTGCACGCACCATGGAGAGGAAACACAGCTGTTGACAGGGACGATGTGCTCTTCTCCAGCCTCCCGTTCCTGCTTTGATGTTTACTTTGTGATGGCCACCTTCACCTTCTCTAAAGGACGTCCTCCCTTCCTCCAGGGATGGAGTATCTCCCTGCAGAGCGGCTCTGCTCCCTGCCAGGCAGAGCTGTTGGTCCCGCTGCTGAAAGCAGCCACGTGATGTTTAAACTGTCACCCCTCTTGCTGGGCTGGCGAGGAAGCCAGCGTTCCCCCTTTCAGGGAAATGAAGGCCACGTGCGTGGGCACTGCAGTAGCTCTGAATCACCCTGGCAGAGCGAGGGATCAAATCAAGTCACATTCCAGGGCATTAGACAGACGGTGGGAATTAAAAGCTTTACCTGGAAACTGGCTTTGTATCTCCAAGCCCTGCTTTTGTCTCCCAGCCCAACTCTCTATTTTTGTCCCTTTTACCTTCCGTGTTGTCGTGCGTCATGTATGCCAGTGCTTGGTGCCTGGTTGTGCAGCCAGCCCCAGCCACCTTCGGGGAGCCCTCAGTAAATATTGGGCCGTGCAGCCTAGGAGGAAACATTCAGGCAGAGTGAGATCGTAGGAAAAGTGTAGCTTTTCAAAACCAAGCTGCTTTGGGACTCATTAAAAGCTAAGGAAAGGCTCCAGCTGCTTTCAGCAGGCTTGGGATCGGTCAGAGACTAGAAGTCCCACCTGGGCTATTAGCAGTAAGTCTTGTTTTTGTTTCTTACAGTCTATAAGGTTTGGGGACAGGGTCTCCCTTGGGGACCAGTCCTGCCCTGACAGAGGGAGGTTTGTCTGCCTCAGCTCTCTCTTTGCTTTTCCATTAATCTGGTCCCCAGGTGCACCCCGCCCCTTGTGTCACTGGTTGCTCTCTGCATCCTTGAGCAAGCTGAGCATCTCCCATCAGCATCTCCTGTCGGTGCTGCTGAGCCTTGATCCAGGCTGTGGGGTGTCAGCGGTGTCGGGCAGCTTTTGGGGTGCTGCGCAGTGCAGCAGGAGGCAAAGCTCAGGGGCCTCACCTTAATTCCTGTAGCCTTGATTTTCTGACCGGTGAAACAATCCTTCTCTGTTTGCATCTTGTGCTCTTTGAGGCAACATTTGAAATAATGATGCTTTTGTAATGGCAATAATGACATTAGGCTTTCATACATAACTTAATTTTATTTATTTATTTATTTGCCCTTTCTTAGAGGGAATTGCTGCTATTTTCTGGGCATCGGGCCCAATTTTTGCTTCGTTCTGTCTGAGTCCACACCGCATCCAGGATGCTGCACCCAAAGATGGAGCCTGTATGGATGAGCACATCCAGGCTGCTCTGAGCTCGGAGGCAGCTCTTTATGCCTCCCATGACATTCCCACCCGTTTTCTTGCCACCCGTGAGGTTTACAGCCTCGACCACATGAATGCGAAGCAGGTGGCATTTCCATCTGAATCAAAATACTAGGAGTCCTTGGATGTGGGAAGGGGGTTAAACTGTCTCAAGCTGGATCCGCTGTTGGACCTCGCTGCAAGAGAGCAGTTTGTGTCCTGGCAGAGCAGCACAGATCACCTCTGCACAATAGGCAGGAGCCGCCTCGAAGCGAAAATACGGCAGAGGGAGGAAGGAGTGGCTGAGCAGTCTCCTGTTCTCCCAGGTCATTAGAGCATCCGTGTGCATCATGTCTAGGTACAGAGCGATGACAAGTTTGGATGCTTCAGGAGAGAAATGTTTGCTTCCCAGCGAGAAGTAAATTAGGTTAGTTTGCCTAGTGTCGTTATGTTATGAGTCAGGGACGTTCATTAACATTTACCAAAATCTGAATGAAAACTGAATTCTTCATTAGGCAAAAACATTGGGTGTCATTTTGCTGGGTTTTGGGGAAAATTCACCAGAGAATGAAGCTTTATTTTTAATAGGCATCTGCATAACCAGCCTGCAGGAGACTGCAGTTCTCTGTGCATTGATAACGGGATCTATGTGTTGGCAGGTTACCTGGTGGTATCGGCTGTGATCGGCTTGACATGGTGGTGGGTGACCAGCGTGCACAGTGTGTCGCAGCTTCATGCCAGACCCACCGTGCCTGAGCCAGCAGAAAACCTGCCCTGGGGGAGCCGCCCTTTCAAAATATTTCAGACACGTTCTCCTGGGCAGGGTGGGTTTCTATGCAGCATTTTGTACCATGTTCTCACAGCATTTCTCTTCTGGCACTCCTTGCTCAAAAGTCCGCTTCCAGTAGCTTGCAGCACCCCAGACTTACTGATTTTAACACAGGAGGACATTAGGTAAAAACACCAATTTGAGACCAACTCCCTGAGCAAACCACAGCTCAGCATTTACCAGGGAGCTCATAGCAGGCTGCAGGGAGCCTGTCCCCTT
This sequence comes from Ibidorhyncha struthersii, assembly GCA_013398815.1. Classification (NCBI taxonomy): domain Eukaryota; kingdom Metazoa; phylum Chordata; class Aves; order Charadriiformes; family Charadriidae; genus Ibidorhyncha; species Ibidorhyncha struthersii. Next base: position 75,472 of record VZSZ01005133.1, on the reverse strand, counting down.
CCCAGATGGTGACAGGGTCCTGTGCCTGGCTGGAAAGGTTGCCAGAAGAGTGCCGAGCATGGCTGCGCTGGCTGTGGGCCCTGGCCCAGCCCGTTGCTCGCTCCTCTGCGATGCACTATGCTGGCAGCCACAAAACCGGCTGGGAGAGGCTGTGCCGGCCGGGCTCTGAGCAAGTGCCATGTGTTGCTTCAGTCCCTGGTGCGTTCTCAGCCCCAGAGGCTGCGGGCAGCTCGCCCAGCCTGCCCGGCTGGTGCTGAGCTCCGGAGGGGGCATCGCTGTGGGCTGGGGCCAGCTATGGCAGCAGGGCGCCAAACCTGGGCTGCCCCTGTGAGCAGCGGTGTGTCTGGAACTGGGAGCGGGCAGAGTGCCACCCGTGCCCCTGCTCAGTATGCAGCAGAGCACCTCCCTGGCACAGCCCCGCAGCGAGCCGGGAGGGCACAGGGGCTGCCATGGTCCCCAGGGGCTGGGGCAGCCCCTGTGCCCTCTCCGCAGCGTGCTGAGGATGCGACGCAACAGGACAGCGGCTCCTGACCCCGCGCGGTGACCTTCCCCCCCCTCCGGAGGGGTCTGGCGGGGACTGAGCCCACTTGGGCAGGGAGTTGGGCTGAACGGATGCGGGGAGGTGGGCTTCCACCCAACTTCTGCTTTGTTCCCCCCGGGCAGGGTAGGGCTTTGCTGGGATAGGGGCGGGGGGCTGGCTGCCCACGCTGGTGGCCGTGTGGCCAGGGCGGCCACAGCCCTCATTCCTCCGCTGCTGGGTACCGCTTTGTTGCTAGCTGGTGACATCACCCGAGAGCCCACCCCCTGCCTCTTATCCGTCTCTCCGTCTCGCTCACTTATTCACAGGCAGCGCTGGCAGGATCAGGGGCTGTGCGAGAGCCAGAGCTGGCGGCAGCAGCATGCGTGCGGCGTCTGAGGCTCAGGGCGCGAGAACCACGTAAGGTGCTCGCCGGAGCCTCCCACCTCGCCTGCCTCGGCTTCACCCGGCAGAAACTTCACGGCTCCCTCACGCACGGTCCGGGCTTCTCCGGGGGGGCTTGGCACCGACAGCCGCATGCATGACACTCCGAAAAGGAGAGAAAATGACCATAAGTATCCAGGAGCACATGGCTATTGACGTCTGCCCCGGCCCCATCAAACCCATCAAGCAGATCTCCGACTACTTCCCCCGCTTCCCCCGCGGGCTCCCCGCCGCCGTCGGCCGCAGCAGCACCCTGCGCTCTGCCGTCAGCCAGCCCTCCGTCAGCCCCGCCGAAGCCCCCCGTGAAGAGGACGAGGACGTGGACCAGCTTTTCGGGGCGTATGGCACAACACCCACTGAGCAGCCGGTCAAGTACCAAGCACCTGAGGAGGTGGTGGATCCTGAGGGCTACGAGTCCGACGACTGCAGTGAGTTCCTAAGTTTCCTTGGGAGTTTGACGGGTGCTGAGGGCAAGGGTGGGTCTTAGGACGCGTCCCCCATCTTGCAGCCTGAGCCGTGTGCCTTTCCTGGGTGCCGGCCGCACTGTCCATCCCTGGGATTACATTGCAGCAGTGAGAAGCCCTCGGCTGTAGCCGAGGAAGCTGTCACAGCACCACTCTGGCGCTGCCCCTGGGTGGAGGGAGGCCCTGGGAGTGTCCCTGCTGCAGCCAGGCTGGCCGATGAACCCCAACTAGGGAAGTCTCCCAAGAGCCACCAGTTGCTGTGCTTTGCCATTGCGGTTGATCCACTTCTCTGCCTCGTCCCTGCTCGGCTCCTTGCCTCCGAAGGCTGCCAGCTGGGCTCAGACCCTTTGGTTAATCCGTCTCGGTGGTGCAGCCTGCTCCAGCCACCCTGCTGATTAGCTGGCGATGTGCTCCAGCATTGCCCAGCACTAGATTGGGGAGATTTGTTCAGAATGACATCCGCCCGGGAAATCTCTGCCCTCTCCCTCGGCAAACTCCGGCATGTTATTCCTCATCCTCCAGCTGCAGACAAAGCCCCTTACGAGGTTTGAGACCAGGGGGGGCTTTTGAACAGATGGCTTCAGATCTGGTAGATGCAGGTGTTTGCAGTGAGGTTTAACCCCTCCTCACCCAAAACGTCCTTCCCACCCAGCTCGGTGGAGCTTGCAGGCTGCAAAGCAGCTGCCGTCTGGCTCTGCCAGCCACGGTGGCTGGGATGGGGCTGCTTTCCTTGAGATCGGTTAAAACCCAAGGTCTCGATTCAGCCTAGCCTTTAGCGGCCAGATCCTGCAAGGGGCTGAGCACAAAGTTTGAAGCCGGGAGATGCCGAGGCAGGGAGTCAGTGCTGCTGAGTGGTGCTGCGTGCTCGTCCTGGGGGAAGGGGGAGGCTGAGCTCCCACGATGCTGAGCTGTTTACGGCCCAGTGCCGGTGTCTTTCCTTGTGCAAAATGTCACAGCCCTGCCTCGGCATCGCTTCCTCGCTGCCAGGCACTGGGCTGGCCTGGGGTGCTGCCAGCTATGCTAGACCCCGGGGCTTGACCCCAGGGAGAGCTCCCCAAAGGGCTGTCCTTGCTGCAAGGCGCACGGCCACCCCATGCCCCCCTCTGCCTGCTGATCATCAGCTACAGCACCGGGAGAGGCTGGGGCTCTGGGTGCAAGCCCAGATTGACGCTCCCTCCCTCCCCATCCCGGTGGTGGGGTCACACTCTCTTTGGAGGAGGTGAGAGCTGCTGCGCTCCCAGGGAGAACATCTCTGCTAAGCTGTGTTTGTCCCAGCTGGGCAGTTAACAGTGACTTTAACTGGATTTGGGTTATTTGCTGCTCTAATTATTAGATCATCTTTGCCCATCCCAGCAATAGAAATGGGAACAACTGGGCTTCAGGGGCAGCGGTGTGCATGGGAGCTGAAGCGCTTGGGGCTGTGGGGCACAGTGCTTTCACTGGGTGACTCGTGGGGAAATTGCCCAGGGTGCTGCCTTCTGCATTTAGCCCTGCCAGCGATGCTGGAAGCGGCTCGGCTTGGTGCCGGGGGCCGGCGGGTGTTTGTCTCGCCCCGGCTGGTGTTAGGAAGAGTGTTTCTTGCAGCGTAACAGGTGTCAGGCAAACTGCTGAGGCTGTTTTGCCAGATGTGGTGGGTTTTCTGCTGGCAAAGGCACAGTGGTGCCAGGAACAGAGTGGGGAGGTGGGACTGCTGGTGTCACATCTCTGGGAACAGCACAGGACGGTCCCAGCTGCTCTCAGGGCACTGGTTGGCATAAATGTGCAGGATGAGACTGTCACTCCACCATGTTCAGTAGCCAAATCGCAAATCCAGACGAGGGCTCCCTGGCCCCGTTTCCCAGGTGGGGAGCTGAGAGGGGAATTGTACAGCCTGACCTGAGCCATCGGCTACACTGAGGAGTATCTTTCAGCTCCCCCACGTCTCTGGTGGGTGATTCAGGGCTGCCGCATTAGTCACCTGCACTAAATTTCCCCTGGGGAACCTGTCTCTGCCTGTATGGCAGGACAGCGTCAGGGGTTAGGTGGTGTCTGTTCCCTGCGGCGACACAGGGGGTTTGGGGAGTTGACTGAGGTCTCTCAGGATGATGGTTTTGGAGCCTGGCTGCAGCGCCCATGAGTCAAGGACTTGCTGGGCAGGGGTGCGTCCTGCCTCCCTCCCCAAAGATACTCCCAGCACAGCCCCCGGGATTTTGCCATGGCAGGATCCATCGGGAGCAGGAGAAGAGGATGGCTCCTTCCCGTTTGTCCCACCTGCCTGCGGGTTTCCCTCCTCCAACACCAAAGCAATGGTGCTGGCTGAGCGGGGGGACGAGTAGAGCTGCCCCTGTCTGGGGAAATGCAGCATTTGCCTGGGTTTCCCCTGCGCTCATTCCTGCCCAGGGTTACTTTTCCAGCCTGGTGTTTCTGGGTTTCCAGCAGCACCAGTCTGGTGGGTGATGGGGCTGCGTTCCTCAGCCACCGCAGCACTGCAGGGTGGCATCGGGCAGGGGCTGGACCAGAGCTGCCCTGCTGCAGCTCGCCTGGACTGGCTCCCTGCCCCATATTTCTTAATCCTTTGCCGAGTGGTATTCCTGACCCCACCAGCAATCCCGGGAGGTGCCTGCAGAGCTGGCAGGAACTCCCCTCCTCTACGCGCCTCTCCCTGGGACATGGGCAGCCCCAGAGCAGGGCAGCCCTGGGAGATGCATCAGCATCTGCTCCCATCCAAGCAGGGCAGCCTGACCCAGTGGTTTGGCATCCGCAGAGAGCAGGGACGTGTGTGTGTGCACGCGTCTGTCTGGTGCTTTGGAAAACCAAGAATCGCAGGGCTGCAGGAGGCAGGTGGGATCCCTCCACAGGTGGGCAGGGACCCGGCCGAGATGTGGTGGCATGGGAGGGGACCCGTTGCCACGGGCAGATGGCACTGGTCACTGCAGGCTGATGAAGAGGCTCGAGGTGATGGTTCTGGGGCAGATGGGGCTGAGGCCAGCGGTTCGGGGCACCGCACTGCGGAGCCGGGGAGTGCAGTGCTCAGGGGAACTGTGGAGGTGCCGAGGAAAACAAGCGTGGTCCCTGCGGAGCAGCTGTAAGCAGCCTGTTGAATGCAGCGAGTAGTGGGGAGCTGACAGAGCAGATAATGAGTGGAGATGTCGGGGCTGGCCCTGGGAGCACTGGGAATCGCGCGAAGCCGGCCTTTCCCATCAGACCCGCCAGCAGCACTGCTGTGAGGATTTTCAGGGTCGTGGTCGGTACTCTCTGCCGTCCCAGGGCCTTTGGGAGGTCCTTGGGAGAGGGACTTGTCACTGCCCTATGCCTCCTCTGTCCCCACTCTGCAGGGATGCTCCAGGACCGGAGCCAGAGCTGTACAGAGCAGGACTCCTCCCACAGTGGGTTTGTCCCCAGTGGGGCTGCTGAGGAGGTGGAATGAGGCAGGAGAGGTGGGGAAACGCGTGTTTGGTGCAAACCCTGCAGAAGGGAGGTTTGGTGCCGTTGGACCAGCGCTAGCATCTGCCGTGAGCTGAGAGGATCAACCAGGCTTTGGGGCCGGGAAGAGGGGGATTCACTCCTACAGCCTTAGGACACCTGGCTCTCATCTTATCTTTGGTTCCCCTGGCTGTTGCCCGGTGACAGCAGCAGTGCCCTAGCCCCTGGGGTCCCCAGCCACCAGGGATCCTTCCCACCCAGTCAGGCAGCACAGTGCCAGGGGAACTTGTTTCGCAAAGAAAATAAGCAAATGCCAGCTAGATGGCAATGTGCCACCTGTGAGGAGCTGGTTCTCGCCTCCCATCTCCCCCGATTCCACACAAATCGCTGCCCCTCGGGTGCTTGTGCTTTTATGTCCACAGCACCAGCGTGAATTTGTACTGGCCAGATTTTTAAAGGTCTCTGAGATCTCTGCACAAGCAGTTCAGAGGTAGAAAAACATGGTCCCTCTGAAGGAGCGCTGCCGTGGCTCCTCTTACTGGGGGACAGCACTGGAGGGAGCGGCCATCCTCTCCTGTAATGTGCAAGCAAGTTCCTAGCCCCTGAAGAAATGCTCCATTCCCCATAGCTGCTGTTTGACTTTGGAGTGAGACGGTGGCTGGTGCTGCAATTTCCTCCCTCCTCTGTATGGGTTTGGCTCTGGGTTTTCGGATGGGAAAGCAGCGCGGGAGCAGGGGGATGCAGTGGGAGCTGGCGTTTCTGGAAGAGCTGCCCCATACTGTTCCTGCCAGTGCGCTGGGGCTGTTTATATATGTACAAACCGAGCCAATTTTATAGCGTGCCCAGCTTTATTCATGGGAGGAGCAGGCTCGCAAGCTCCCAAGCTGCAGCAGCATAAAAACAACTTCTCTAAACTACAGCTGAGAGGCCTGTCCTGGTGCACGGCTGCTCGTGATGCCTGCTGCAAGCAACGCCACAGAAGTTATTTAGGAAGACTCTTATTTTGAGCAAAGAAGATAATTAGGCAGGCAAAGCCGTCATGCAGATATTAATTACTGGCTGCTTAAAGACGTAAAGAAGAATGAAGGTCCTAAGGGGTGCCGGGTTTGCAAGTCACCTGGCAATGCTTTTGGCCAGACAAGAGGAGGCGGGAGAGATGACGAGGGGAAATGTGCATTAAAACGACGAGGTTATTTACTGCTGAAACGCAGCTCCTTAGCATATGCTACCACTGCTATTTATAACCTTTGAATCGTCTTTTCAATCCAGATAAGGCCAAAAGAAGTATTTTTTACTCAGGAAACTAAACAAACCACAGCTGATTTCGGCAGAGACTGGAGCACGGTTTTGCCAACTGTACCACGACCTGAGCTGCCTACACCAAAGAAGTGTGTAGAGGTACCAGGCGGTGTCAGACCTGAGGTTTAAGGGCATCAGGGAGCTTGTAGCCCTCCCAAGGGGGACGTGAGGTGTTAACCGAGGTGACTTTGGATTAGTTCCTGTCTAGTTTCCCGCAGGATACCTGGGTATCAGGAAGGTGCTGGCATGGGGGAAGGTCTCACCCTCTCCTGCCGGCTGCCCTGTTGGTGGTCCAGGTGGAGGCTGCGCATCAGGTGCTTCTGGCCCACAAGGAGCCTTCAGCCCCTGGGGATGCTTGTTCCCAGGGGGTGGCAGTAGCCAGGGACACCCTGAAGAACCCTGTAAATGCGCAGCACCCGGTGAGGCCAGCACGTGAAGGTGAGCAGGATCTGTCTGGGCATCCCTCCTCCAACAGCGACGGAGGGAGCATATGAGCTGTGGCCTCCAGCGTCTCTGCTAATGAAGGAGTTGCACGACTGCTGGTTAACGAGGAACACTCCTGCCTGGCTCCCTACCTCCCCAGTCCTTCAGCTTCCTCTGGTCCCAGCGTGCAGGAGGGGAGACGATACCTAGCTGGAGGAGGGAGCCTCCCTGCCCCGCTGCAGCTCTGCGTCCTTATCCCTTCAGTGAGACCCCTTGCTCCAACACGCTCAAGCCCAAGGGGTTCCCAGATCTTTTATCTTTGTATTTAACACTGAAGGCAATTTTGGGGGGTTGTTAATTGCAATACTGTATTTCATTAAAGGGAGAGAGAGGGAGAGATTTGAAGGCCATCTCTAAATTGAAATAGCTGAAAGTCTAATTGCTGCTGACATCAGGGACCATTTAGTGCTGTAAAACATAATTGCATCTCTGAACTGTTCTGAGCAGATAAGTGTTCCTCTGAACACTCCTCCTGGAGAAGACAGAAGAGCTGATGAGCATCCATCAACCAGCCTCGTGAAGAAGCAGCTCCCTGCTCCGGAGCTTGCCAGGGGCTGGCGCTGTGTCTCCAAATTGAAGAAATATTAATTGCTGTAGATATTAAGTGAAAAAAAACATGATGAAGCAGGGAGCAGTTGCAAGAAAGAAAAGTTGTGCTTGTTCTTCACTCCTGGTCCTGTTGAATTCAACCACATCCGTGGAGGTCCCAAGGAAGGAAGGTCTCCTGCCTGTGTGCTGGATCCAGTCCCTGCTGGCTTTTTTTGTAGGACTGGGAGCATCCTTCCCTGCCTGCAGCAATGGACCAGAGTCCCACAGTGCTGCCACCTTGGCACCACATGGTTCAGGTGCTGGCAAGAATGTCCATGTCCCAGCGTGATGTGCTGCTCCTGGGACATGTCCCAAAACTTTCCACAGGACACGTTTTTCATGGAGTAGCTCATGGTGATGCTGACCTTCAGAAGTGTCCCATTTCCACCTGCCTTCACCACCTTCCCGGGCTGATGCTGAAACCCACAGCGATGCCTGTGGCTGTAGGTTCATGGCTGAGGTCAGTGCTACCATCAGACCTGGGGGCTTGCAGCTGTCAGGGTCTCAGCACCTTGTGGGATCCAACCCTGACAGGCCACGTGCCCCCTCCCTGCAGAGGCACACGAGTCGCAAGCAGCAGCCCAAGCAGGTCTGTGCCTGGACAGGGAGCGCTGCAGATGCTGGGCAAGCTCAGCCCCACAGCTGCAGGAACCCGCTGGGACTGACAGGGCTGTTTTCCAGGGGTTACGCTGGAGGCTTTCCGGGGCTCGCTCCCGTGTGGCCCAGGGAGTTGGTTCTGAAGCTGCCCTGGTGCTCCCTGCACCGTCATGTGCCGCTGGACCTGTACGAGGCACTGCCGTGCCGGGGGAGGCAGGAGCACAGGCAGCCACCTGCCAAAGCGATCTTCAGCAGCCCTGCTTGGAAATGGCAAGAAATAATTTCTGTTCCTCCTGAGGAGTCATTTACCGACATTTTACATGGGGCTGTAAGTGCACAGAATTACTTGCTGCCTTTCAGGACCTTTAAAATTATCTCCATTGCAGAGGAAAATTAAAGCAATGGAAGAATAGGGACCTATCTTTTATAGTGCATTAAAAAAATAGCCAGTCTGAAGGTTACTGAACCTGTGCTTTCTGTAAGGGAGAGCTAATCCAGACAATCCCCAGCAGTCTTTTTACTGCTCCACTCTGATCTCCCTGGCACAAAATCCATGAGCAGATTATCTTGGGAGCAGCAACGCTGATAAGCAGAGGGACTTAAGGCTTTTGGACTTCTTTTTAATTAGTTCTATAGTGGTATTTTTTGTGCACACCTCAATTTCTCCCAGTGTAGAGCCTTGCTGCGCTTTCTAATGGCAGTCGCGACGTGAAAGCTGCCCTGACTTTGGAAGGTAAGGAGCCCACTCAGTCATCAGTTCCCTCCACTGTGGGCTGTGCCCAAGCTCGTGGGTCCGTGCTGCAAGCACCAGTGCCTCTTCCATGTCTTGAACATCTCTTGGGCAGAGAAACTCTTCTCCCTGGGATGTCCCAGGCGACTGAGGGGGTGGATTTGCCACCTTGCGTGGGCCAGGCAAGGGCATGTAGCCTGCAAGGACAGGGACTGGATAAGGGAGCAGAGCACAGATTTATCACTGCATTTTGCCTTTCATCCCGCAGGTATAAATAGAAGCTGCTTCAGCCTCCCCATCACCCTGGGCGCTGGTGGGAAATGTCAGCAATAAACAATTTCTGCCGACGCCACCAACAAGGGCGGTAGCAGCGCTGTGCCAGGACGCCGCGCTGCCCGTGGGCACCAGGCGCGCTCGCCGTATCCCACGGCTAAGCCTGGAGACGCATCTGCCGGTTATGCTGGCCTCTAATAATTTTGTGGCCCACTGAATTAATCAAAATGCCCAAAGGTCAGTGGGAGAAGAGGCCGCATTCCTGTGCAAGTCAGATTTATTTTCCTTTTTAGAGCCTGTGTTAAATGCCAGACCCTGGCTGGCACCTTCCCATCAATCTCTCCCAATTCATGGAGAAGAAAGAGGGTCAGAACCTGCTAATGAGTTCAGCTCTCCTAATGGTTATTTTATCATTGGAGCAGAATAATCGTAATAATAATGATACATCCTGCCTGCTGTCTGGAGAGCGCAAAGCTGCCTTTGTAATGCCTGACAAAGACATTTATTTATATTTTTTATTTGCAGCCTGTGTGATTAGAGGGCAGCATTTAGAATAGCCCGGTCGAGTTAAATAGGTCTAGTAACAGTGCTTCGAGTCTAATTGCTGCCCTTTTCTTTTTTAGGCACTCACTCCCCTAATTAAGAGCACAATCGAGTTGCATCTCAGCTGTGAGGATGGGTGGGAGGAGGAAAGCAATCAAAGAAGGATGATTCGGCCACTTTGCAGAGGGCCCTGTTGGGAGCCGGGTGCGTCCCTGGGTGGCTGCTGCAGCCCGGAGGCTTTGGACCCCATCCTGCTGGCTGGAGATGGCGGGTCTCCCACAGCCAGGGCTGGATGCGCTGCTGGCAGTTTTGCAGGAGGGCTGAGAGCGGTGAGACCCATGCTGGTGTTTTGGTGTTGGCTTGCCTGGCAGCTCGCTCGACATACTCCCCGCTCTGGGAGCACAGCGCTGGCTCTCCAGCAGGGCTGCGGTCTCGTGGGGGTTTGCACAGAGCTGTTGTGGGCTGCAGGGTGGCTCCCACCCTTGGATTCAGCTGGAGGTCTCCTGCCATCTCCTCAGGCCCCCAAGCAACCCTGAGGCCAGTCCGCTTGGGAGCGGCCGGCTGGGGACGCTTAGCTTGAGCCTTGTCTCTGCCTTCACCGCTGTGTTGGATTCATCAGCCAGGAGGTAACGGAGACAGTGGGGCCGTGACAGCACCACAGGCACTCTGCTCCTGCGGGAGATGTGTCCTCAGCATCCACCGCCCCCCTGGCTCCTGGTTCTGGCAGCAACGCTCGCCCTCGGCTCCATAGCAGCACCTTAGCTGCCAAACCCCAAGTTAGCCTGATCCCTTTTGTCATCTCCATACGGCCGCGTTTTTAAGCAATTAACACAACATGTTCTGCTGATGTTTTCACATCCCTCTGCCGAAGGCAGACCCTTCCTTGGGAACTGAGACTCACCATCAGTGAAAAAAACCCTGCATAGAGGAAAACCCCTCCAGGTCTGGAGGAGAGCTGGGGATGGAGCCTGGCAGGGCTCGGGGGAGCCACACGTCCCTGTCCATGCCCTCCTGCCTCCTTGCAGCTCCGAGATGAATGGGAACTGCTCCAGGTTTGCTCGTGGACCGCCAGCACTGAGGAGCAGGACCTCAGTCCCCGGCTGCAAAACAAGCATCTGCTGCTGTGTGGCAATGCTTTTGGGTTTTGCGTGTCTTGCCGTAGGGGGGCTCCCTGCTGCCCTCACCCCTGGGGCAGGTTGCGGCGCGCGAGGGGACAAGCGGCTTTGTCAGTATTTCCTGGCCGAAGTCTGTTTTCACGCCAAGCTTTTAATTTGTTTTATAAATTGCCAAATCCAGCAGGCTAAGCCGCAGGCCCCCTTCTGTGATAAAAATAAAATAACAGCTTGAACTTGGGAGGGCCGAGCGCTGGGGCTGGCAGGAAGCGGCTGATTAAAGGGCAGGTGGAAATGATGAGGCTCTGAAACCGGAGGCTTCGTCTTCCGCTCTCGAGCGAAAATGCAGATTTGCTGAGTTTTGCTGACTTGGCTCTCGCCCGTGTGCCGTGGAACCTCCCGCTACACCCGCCCCAGCGCGGCGGGCTGTGCCGGCTCCCCAGGCTGGTGCTCTGATGCTGCCGTACGTGGCCGTGAGCTCTCCATCACTGAGCGCGGGCAGGGGACAGCCAGCCACCAGCACGCTGGGGCACTGCCGTGCTTTCCTCCTCCTTGCATGATGGGGAATGTGTTTGGCTGGTAATTGCTCAGGAAATGCCCGTTTGGGCCAAACCCAGAGGTGACGCACAAGGTGTTGCAGGTTTGGCCTCACCCTGTATCACTTCCATCCTCCCTGAGCCCTGGCAGGTAAACCCCACTGATTTATGACTTACCTAAACCCATAGCTAATGTGCCATGAAATTACTCCAGAGCAAGGCGGGGGTGGGGGGTGCGTGTACATTATTCTGGCAGAAATCTCTCTGAATATTTTCCTCTGCTTTGAAGGCAAGGTATTTGCTCCGGAGCAATGGTTTTTATTTGCTGGCAGGCAAACCTGTAGCTCACTTGCGTTTGGGCTGGAAGATCGCTGTGAAATTGCAGCAGGAAGGTTTCAGTCCCCTGGATATCCACCGCCTCCTGGGGCGCCTTGCTGCAGAGGCTATTTACACTGGAAAAAAGCACCTTGTTTCCTGCCATAAACTTTGTCCAACTTACCTCCCAGGCAGCAAACCCTGCTTTGATATTAAGCAAAATTGTTCTGGGTTTTATTTGGGATTTTTTTTCCCTGCTCTGAACCTGCATGCACGGCGGGAAGGTGCAGTTACCTTGGAAACAGTGGTGGGATGCTGCGCAGCGGCAGGGCAGCGCTCGGGCAGACCCCTTTTGGGATGGTGGGCACAGAAAAGTGTGGGTTGCGAGGTCCAGAGCCACCCTGGAAGTTCAAGGCTGGTGGCAGGCAAAGCTGTGCGTGGAGATACTGCTCTGCATCTGGGCTTTGGTGTGCAAATCAGGTCCAGGAACCTCAGAGAAGGTTAAAACATGTTTTGGAAAGCACATCTTTTTAAGGCTTTTCTTCTGCTTTGGATTAGCACAACTTGCTCAGATTGTCCGAAGGGAAAGAATTTCTCAAATCAAATGTACTTTTGCTGCCAAGGCTCTTCTGGTTTGTTCTGATCTCTTGCCCCTTCCCTGTGGTCCCACCCCAGGAGCTGCCCCATTGCTGCCATTCCTGGGTTGCAGATGCCGTAAGGGAACACTGCTCTGATTAAAAGCTGTTGGTGTTTTTCATTTTAACCATAAAAAGTCTTTCCATTCTCACTGGGTTTCATTTACAGTTTGCAGCCAAATTGGAGCTGGGAAGTGATCCCATTGGTGGCTCATTTGTTTGAAGGTATCGGTATACAAATACGCATTCTGGGAACGCCAGCAGCACTGGAGGGGGGGAGACGTGCCGGCAGTGGGTCTCGGCTGTGTCCCACCTGTGCCCAGATCTTCCCAGAGAAGAGCCTTCAGCTCCTGGGGGACAGAGAGCTGCTGGCTGCTGTGGGGCTGCTGATGGATGGGGCGACCCGTGTGAAAGCCCACAGAGGCAAATCCTCTGCGCTGGCTGCAGTGCCTGCGCAACCCACAGCCATTCATCCCTCTCGCTCCTCTCCCAGGGCTGTGCCAGCCCCGACGGCCCAACGCAGGGAATGGCCACCACCCTCCCAGCATGAAGCCATGTTTCATAACAGGGCTCACAGGAGGACGCTTTATGTTTTATAATGTCTGCAGCCATTTCTCTAGCATCTTCATCCACTCCTTTTGGGCTTAGAGGGAGAAGAGGCAGTGTTTGCTGGGCCCTGCGGTTAATTACATCTTTTCTTCTTTGCAGCCACGCTGGGGACGCTGGATTTCAGCTTGCTCTACGATCAAGAAAACAACGCTCTCCACTGCACGATCAATAAAGCCAAGGTATGTCTCAGCGCTGGGCGAGGACCAAATATGCCTGGAGTTGGCCACCTTTGTCCTGTGTTATGAGGCCACCTGGGCGGAGCGGCTGTACCAAGCTAATGCAGCAGTGAGGGCAGTGTGTGGGTGTCCCTCCATCCCTGGGCTGCACTGGGGGCTCTGGTGTCCCCTGCTGCAGCCATTCCTTTGCCAGTTCCCTTTTCATCCCAACACCCAGTGCTTCTGTCCTCCTTCTGCTCCATCCCTGCCCTTCAGGGCGCTTCCAGCAGGGCGGAGATGGCTGCTCATCCCCGTGACGAGATGGTTGCAGCTATTGATGCTTTGTAGAAAAGCACCCAACCCGATGTTGTTATTTACTTGACGCTGTGACCGGCTGTCAGTTTATAAATGTCTCTTTTAAATGCTGCTAATCATTGCCACGAAATGCTCTGCCTCAGCGCCTTTGCCGTCTGCGTGATTGAAGCAATTAGGGTTTTTTTGCACATTTTGGAGCAGAAACATAACTGAGGTCCCAATTCTGCCTCCAGGCCCATGGAAGGTTTTTCTGGGCCCTACTCAGCTCCTCTTAGCTTCACCTGGCATGAGGTCCGGAGCAGTGAGGAGTCCGGGTCAACACGGCTGGGCCCCAACAGTGGTGGGTTGGTGGAAGAAGACCTGAGGCCCAGATCTTGGGAAGGGGTAGAGGGTTTTTACAGAAGATGGAGAAACTGCAGGAGGACAGGGTGTGAGCTGAGTCCCCAGAGGATCAGCCCGCACCATTCGCCTTCATAGGATGCTCCTCTCCTCTCCAGCTGCAACTGGCTTATATGCAGCCCTGACCGCAGAGCCCGCTGTGCTGGGTGCTGAGCTGGGTGCCGAGCACGCATGTCCCCGCCCCGGGGTTCTCCCAGTCTGGAATAGGACCTCGCCATGAAAGCTTGGCTTTGGGAGCGAGCGTGGAGGCATCTGCCCCAGCAGACCTGGAGCTGCTCCTGGCCGGGGGACAAGTGCAGCTCCCGCGGCTCCCTGGGCAGGGCTGCCGGGGCAGGGCTGGGGCAGTCGGCGGGGTTTGCTTCCCTCCCCGCCACCCCCCTCTCTGTTGCCCGTGAATTCACCGGCAGCCTCTGGGACAGGCTTCCCTTGGTGTGCTTGGGAGCGGTGCCAAGGAGGAGATTTCTAATTGGGTTTGCAGTGGGTGGAAGACAGGGAGGAAGAAGACCTGCAAGCGGCAAGTGATAGATCTAACAGCAGCAAGAGCAAAGGCAGGGCTGATGGAGAGCCCCGGTCCCTGCCGTGCCCACCCGGCTGTACGGGAATAACGGTCGCTGATGCCATCCCGCGGGGCTTGGGGGCACCACGCAGCGCCAGCATCGCCCTTGCTCGCGGGGTGGGCGCACCCCCCCTTCGCCGCTCTGACATTCAAGCGTTCGAGTCCTGTTCATTTCCATTCTGCTCTCATTCTCCCATTTTTCTCTTTTATTTACATTGCCATCTGCTCGCTCTCATTTCATCTCTCGCCTGGGGAAAGCTGCCAAAACTTGACTACAAAAAGGTAAGGGCCAGGACCTCGGCTGCCGGCGGTGCGAGCCGGCGGTGGCTGCATAGATGATAGAAGTAGTACTGTAGAGGAGGCGACGCGGTGGCCGGGGAGTGCCGTGGCCGCAGACACAAGCCACAGCACAGTGCTGGGACATGCATTGGCCTTTGGACCTGGGCTGGGGCTGGCCTGGCCGATGTCTTGGGGACAGTGTCTCAGGCCCCCAAGGAAAGTGGCCTCGGGACACGTCCCACCTCCAGCAGCTCCTGGAGCCTCAGTTGCTGCCAGCAGCTGTTAAAACCTGAACTATTTCAGCCATGCGAGAAGTGTTTCTCTTTCTCCTTTCAGCAACACCCCCCCCAAACAACCCTCTCTCTCTCTCCTTTGATCTTTTTGCTTTTCTCCAGGAGTGGTATGTCTGCTGATGTCCCTCACGAGTCCCGTTATCGGCTCCTGGGGAGTGGGAAGGGGGTTAGTGGGCTCTTGGAGGCACCGATGACAGGTTAAATCCAATCAGTCATGCTCCGCCACCAATTTTCTGCTCTGCAGCCATCAGCTGCTGTATTGTGCAGGAGGTCGGGATAACCGCTCCGCGTGGGGGAGTTGTCCTGACGCTGGCTGCCTAGGGACATCTGAGGTGTTTCTTGGTGTACGTTCACAGTGGGATCCACGCGACGCTGGGTGTTTCCAGACCCTCAGGACTGCCTATATCCCAAGTTTGGATGGGGCTGGAATAGGGAATGAAAGGAGGCTTGCTTTGTTGCGGGAGGTATGGCTGTGGGAGCTGGTAGCCAGCCAGGCTATCCCCAGGCTGTGTGGTTACACCAGGAGCGAGGCTCTTGGTGCCTCAGTTTCCCCAATAGCACACAGATCTGCCCTGCCATCAGGCACTTTGTGCCAACAGATGGATATCTGGAAGCTGATTTTGGAAGGCAGCGAGCGCCCGGCATCTCTGCAGGCTCTAGCTGGGGAAGTGAGGGTCCCGGTTCCTCCTGGAGATGAAGAGATTGAGTGTGGGACTGCCTTTGGTCCACACGTAGATTGTGAAGCACGTCCTGCCTCCGCAGGGCAGGGGAGGACCACAGCACGCTCAAGGAGCATCCACCTCCAGCCTTAACCTCTTAGGACAGTCCTATGCTTCGGTGTTGCCTTCAGCAGATGCAATCAGGGAAGGGTCTCGGCCAGTGCAGCAGCCGCGACACCTCTCCCCACGCCGCCTGCACCAGCACCAGGTTGTCACCCCACTATGCTGGTGTGAGCCCCAGGCAACTGCCAGAGCATCAGGGCTCTCTGGTGCGGCACCGTGGGGCCGAAGCAGACGCTGTCCCGGGGCATCGTAGCACCAGAGAGGTAAGGACCAAGAAACCTCATCGCTCCCCGGCTGGAGCAGGGCTGTGGTGGCGTGCCCAGCGTTCCTGCCGCCTCTCCCTGGCCGGCAGAAAGCTCAGGGCCCTGTGCAAGCAGGAGCGGGCAGGCTGCCAGCGGCCGCCTCGCATTAATGGCTTTCAGTCTTGGCAGCAGCCCTGCCTGTACCCTGCCTTTCACGCTTCAGGCGCGGCTGAATCCAGGCACGTTGCAGCTCAGCTCGGATCGATGGGAGAATAAATCAGGGCGGTGTGGGAGCCCGTTTCCGGACTGCGGGAGCGTGGCAGGCTGGCAGGAGGGCTTTCCCCTCGCTGCGTGCTGCCGTGCACGAGCGCCACGCGCTTTCCTGGGGTTATGTTGATCTGTACTGTCACATGTGGGAAACAGCCGGGCTGCCCCCGGGCTGTGTTGGGCATCGCCCTCACCTATAAAATGTGATAGAAAAGGATATGATTAACGTGCAGGCACCAGGGTCTGTTCCCTGGCGTGCCATGCCGTGGCTTGGGTGAGGGTCTCATTTTCTGCCCAGTCCTACAAAGCCCAAGCTGCTGCATGGAGCGAGATAATAACCCGCAATGGGGGCATCTACAGGGGTGTGAGGCAATGCAGACACTGTGGGGCTCTGCTGTCCTGTGGCTCTCATGGTCTCCTGCTTTTGGGAGGAAGATGCTCAGGGTGAGCCTCAGATGGCTGTGCAGGCAGGGGTGCAGGCAGAGGTGCAGGCAGCTCCCTGGCCCCAGGCAGGCCACGCAGGGCAGATGTTCCCCATGCGAGCGTACCTGGGCTGCTCTCCCTGCGTCGCTGGCTGCGCCTGCAGCTAGAAAACACCCGAGAGTTTCCACCCTGCCGAGCATTTGGATGCTTTTCCACTTCCAACTGAAGCTGAGTGCTGGAGGTCTGCACTGAGCATTACTTATGGATTTACTCATAAAACATTTATCACTGCAGGGAAATTCCCGTCTTGAAGCTGTGTGTCTCCTCTGGGCTGTCAGGGTGGAAGCGCAGAGTTTGCCCCATTTTGGAATGGGATGCCTTGGCCTGGGAAGAGGTGTCCAGGCTGGTTTTTGGGCAGCGAGAAGCCTGCTCACTGGGCAGGCAGCTCGTCGTGGGGTGAATGATGGAACAAATCAGTCCCCTGTGATTTCTATATGCCTCTAGTGTGGCTTTAATCGGCAGCCCGATTAGCCCGACTCGTAATTAAATCCTATTGATTAGCTAAATGTCACTGGCACGGAGAGCAGCTGGCAGCGGCTGGGATGCAGTGGGGCTGTCAGTTTCCGTAGGATTGCAACAGGGATGTTGGTGTTGGGTAGAGGAAGCGAAAAGATGAAACGCTGTCTCGGCTCCATCGCCCGTGCCGTGATGCACAGGACCGTAAATTGGTCCTGGCAGGAGGACCGGTTGGAGCCGGGGCTGTGCTGGCTGAAGCCAATGGGAGACTCTGCCCCCATGTATGAGCCCTGTGGCCCTCCTCTGCCTCTCGGCTCCCTCGGGGCAGCTTTAGGCTGGAGGTCCCTCTGTGCAGGGGAAGCAATGGTGCCTTTCACCCTGTGGGTCCCTGGGGGGAGTGAGGTCCCATGGGAGCACCTTTGCGGGGCAGAGTCATCAGGGCTGTTCTTATGTTAAACTCGGCCCTGTGCCAAACTCGTATCGAGTGACATGGGAGGGAGGTAGACGTGACATTAGGAGCCATTTTCCAAGCTCCTGTCACTCTATCTTCCATAGCACATCTATTAAAAAAGTCTTTAATAGCCTCCTCAGAAGGTAATTTAATTGAACTGAACTGATGGGTGAATTACAGGGCTGCCTGTCTTTCTCCATCCATTTTCATGGGAATTTGCTTGCTTGCTTCTGATCTCATTTGCCACACAGCATCAGGCAGGTGGGACACCTCCACCCCGGGAGCCTTTGCTTTGCTGAGCTGAGAGCAGTTTGTGCGCCCGGCCGGCCGGATCCCCTCCAGAGCCTGGGGACCAGCCCAGCCCCTTGCTGCCCTTTCTGCCCGTGGAGCCGCAGCCGATACCACCACCTTCCTCCCATCCTCCATATCTGCTGCCTTCCTCTTTCGTTGGGCCGGGGACATCACTCGAGAAGCACTGCAGTTAAAGCAGAGCCGTTTAGCCTGCATTCGCTGCTGATATTTTTATCCTTTTGGCTCTGCTTTAGAAGCAAAATCCTCTTTGCTGGGCACCATTTGGTCTCGCTTGCCCCGGGGCAGCACACTCGTCTCCAAAGCAGAGCCCTCACCAAGGTCAGGAGCAGCTCAGACCCTCGACCGAGTTGTGCAAATCAGGGAGGGGTGGGACGGGGGCGTCCCGAGGGGCTGCCTTGCTGCTGGGTGCTAAGCTGGGTGTGTTTTTTCATGCATGTAAAGTATGGAAGCGATTTACCCCAGCATTTCCCTCACTGATTTACCCAAACCCAGGCCTCGATCATTACATTTTCATTGCACGCAGCCTTTCCACCAGCAGCCCGTACGAATGCTTTCCTGCCAGGTGGATCCCTGGCAGCTGCACACACTCATTAATCCTGGGCACCGAATACTCTGCTCATCGCACAAAGGGCGTGACGAGTCTTTAGCAGCACCCAGTCTGGTTTCCATGCTCGGGCTGGAGCTGGGTTCGTATGGGTACCTCCGCAGAGAAACCCTCCTCTGATCCGGGCAGAGGATCGCCTTCAGACAGCCTGGAAATAACTAGGGATCCCGCAGCCAGGCTGGAAATAATCCAAGGACTTTCTTGGTGTAGCCGTTATCATTTCCACTTCGGACTGGTAAAAATTAGGCTGCGTTTTTCCTGCTCCTGTGTTGCTTCCCCTGCCCTGTGGAGTTCGTTTCCATGCAGTCTGTGCAGTTACGGCTTTGGGCTGGGTTTGTGGATCACCCCTGGATAATTTTCCACCCACTGGTTGTTTAGAAGAGCAAGTTTGTCTCCTCCCTCTGCCCGAAGCAGGATCAAATCCAGAGCATCGCTATAACAAACATGATCCACGTCACCCTTTAAGAGCTATGAGGGTCTCATAGAAAATCCATCACTAAAGGTTGCAGCGAGTGTTCCCTTGCATTTGTGCTCTGGAACCCCCCGATTTCCGTGCAAACGCTGCGGCAGTCGGCTGGCGACAGCCTCCCGCTGGCCTGAAAGCTGTTCTCCCTTCAGCTGTGCCTTAATAACGAAGAGTAGGTAGGTGCTATCACACCCTCTGGGAGCACTTAAAAGTAACACCACAACAGCAGAGGTGTATGTTTGCTCATAAGCAATTATTAAATGACAAAACCCTGTAATTTTAAACCTTGAAAATCACTGCGCTGATTTACTTAACCCCCAAATTAATTGTGATCAGGGTGTCAGAGTCAGCTGCTGGAAGAGCGGAGAGGTGTTTTGCGGCCAATGCCAAGTGCGGATGAGAAGCCTTCCCGCAGCTCCTCCTCGGCACAAACTGCAGACAACATTTGAGTGCTGAGCGCGCTCGGCTTTTGCTGCGCAGCCCGGGTCCTGCACCAACCGTACTCTCCTCCTTCCCCAATCCTGGGGAAACTGTGCAATTACTCCATGGACCAACGACATCCCGGGGAAACAGGCATCAGTAGATGGGCTCGGCGAAGCCACCCTGCCTGCCCAGCATCTCGCCGTCATCCTAACCCCTACTTTTTGCTGTTTCCTCTCCAGGGCCTGAAGCCCATGGACCATAATGGTTTGGCTGATCCATACGTCAAATTGCACTTGCTTCCCGGAGCCAGTAAGGTGAGACGCCTTTTTGCTTCTCCTTCCCTTCCTGGGGCTGCGCCTTTCCCTTTGAAACTAGACGTGGGAGGTTCCCCAGGGAGAAGCTCGTCACCAGGGGCTGCTGGTTGCTGTAGCCAGACCTTGAGTCTCCTGCCTGGCTCTCACTCAGGTGAGCAGGAGAGAGTGGCGGCAGGAGGTAGGAATTGGGGCTAAAAACATCCTTGCAAGGGTAGCAAGTGCCTCTCTGATAAAGCACTGCCCGGGAGCTGGGTGCCAGCCCTGGCTCCTCACCCGTGGGAGCAGGGGGTGCGAATCCTGCACTCCGGAAGCCCCCGGGAAACACTGAGTGAGACAATCTGGAGCTATAAACAAACCAGCTCTTTTTTTTTTTTACCTTTTTCTTTGGCATTTAATACCCCTCAGATCATAATAAAGCAGAGTATAAATCGTAAGGGAAATATTTCCATCTACTTAGGTTCAGCGCTTGCTCGAGAGAAGAGTAATTAAAGATATTGATGTGTAGTGAGAGCTTAGTGTAACTGATGGGGATGTTGAATTTAAATGCTAAATGTATGTGTTATGAATATTAATTGCACTCTTATTTTACACTAAAGGAAAGACCTTTTTGGGGGAGGTATATTTACTTGTTACGGTTCAGTTGAATTAATTCATAATGTTCAGGGCGGTAGAGGGAGTTTTTAACCACATTTCAAGTTCTGCTGGAAATAGGAGAGCCAGGAGCGCTTTCATCAGCGATATTATCTGTCATTTCCATGTTTTGCAAATGCATTGATTAGCATTTCTGCTGGAGGTGATGGAGACCAGAGAGGCGGGAGGGAAGCTCTGAGCCGAGGGTAGCGCAGGAGCTGCAGACTGCACAAGGCAGGAGCAGCCCCGGGGGGACCCGCTCCTTGTCCCCACGTCCCTCTGCCTCTGTGGTTGCTCTGTCTCTGTGCCCTGTTTCCAAACAGCACTGCCCGAATCTGCGCTGGGAGAGGTGAGCAGAGGTGGGGGGATCGCGGATGTGTCCTGGGCTGGATGTTTCTGCACAACGGTTCCAGCAGCAGGATGATCCCCAGGTCCCTCGGGCATTTCTGTTCCAGTCTTGGCTCTCGGGCACCTGCGGCACAGCCCAGGCCAGAGCCGTGTGAAACAGGGTGGGATTCGTTCTCCTCATGCACAGGTCTCACGTGAGCTGGTTACTCACTGCTAAGTCATTCCAGGTGGGAGAAGAAGGTACTCCCAGAGGTTAGTTCGTCCAATTTAATTTGTGTCCCTTGCCCAGGGTAGCGTTAGCTGCTGGGTGATGCCCCTTGGCTGACGCCACTTTCTTTCCTGAAATCAGATTCAGGCCCCAGCAGGTCTGAGCAGACAGTGGGTGCTATCAGGGTGCTTTCCCTGATGTCCTTGTCACCCCTCAGCAGGCTTTACGCTCCCTCTCTGATACATATCTTGCTGCTCGGGCTGGAGCCTGGCGTGACGGCCACAATATCACTGAGGAAGGAGATAAAGTAGGTGTGGGATGAAACCTGGTATGACAAAGTGCCTTGTTCAAAGCAACTTTACAAAATCGGGAAAGATTTAAGGCAAATGAGGTACTAAATCAATGGCAACAGCAGGCCATAAATGACCGCACCTGTCTGCAGTCTCCTTCGGTGGTTTACATCACTCTGCTGTCACCTCTGGCCGTGCCTCTGGGCACGCAGGGATGGGCCCGGCTCGGCTGGTACCTGGGAGCAGCAGCGCTGGCTGCCCCTGCGCAGCCCGGCCGGCGCCTTCTCCTGCGCTGCAAACGAACTCCCGCCTGATTGACGTGGAAAGCGATTGGCGTTGCAGAGCTTTAGATGCTGCTGCTAATTGAATCCCTGACCCTGCATCCCGATCGGCTCCTGGAGCATCATGCCTTGCTCCAGGGAGTATCCTCCTGCTAACGTGGCGCTCGGCGTTTCGCAGCTCCTCGCCCAGCCGTCGCAGCACTGCACGGGTTTCTTTCAGAGGCAGAAGTGGCTTTGGGAAACCAAATGAAAACACAGCACAAAACACAGAGGCTTTGTCTATCTCCGAGCGATCACACCCAGAGCAAGCAGCTGCTTCGCACAAAGCGTTTGGGAGATGCTGTGCCGTGGTCCCTTGATAGCTCCACTGCACCAGCAGCTCCTCCAACCACTGGCCACGTCTAGTTGATCTGGAAGAGGTGGTGTGTTTGGGGTGGTTTTGGTGGGGAAGGGATGTGCCGACAAGGTGACCTTCTCTTAGCTGCAAGCGCAAGCTCTTTTCTTCACCCCATGCTTCGCATCCCGCTCGCCTCTAGCTCAGGGCTGGTGAACCAAAGATGGGGAAGATAGCAGCTTCCCATAAAGACGCACAAGACAACTTTGAAGCGTTGATTTCCTGAGAGTTCCGTGTTCCCAGCAGGGGCTGAGGCAGGGATTGAACTTTCTGACTTTACACCTAATTAGAGGGAAAAATGCTGCTCTGTCAGGCTGTCCCAGGCTGGGGGCGGGGATGAAGAAGCCCCATCTGAAGCCTGCAGCCTTTTGCTCCTGCACTCCCTCTGTCCCAACAGAAGCGGGCAACTCAGGGGGTAAGAAGATTAATGTCCCCCAGCCCGGGGTGGGGGGGTGGGGGGGGTGCCAGGATGCCCCATCCATGCTGGGGACGCAAGCGGCTACGACAGCCCTGCTGTCCCCGGCCTCCCGCTCTGCAGGGCTGTGGCGCTGGAAGGAGCTGCCAGTGCTAACAAAATGCATATCAAGGAAGTTATTTTGAGTCAGGCAGGAACAGGAGCTGTGTTGGGAGCGGGAATGCAAATAAACAGCCAGAACAGCAAATTGGTATCTTTTAATGAACCTGAAAAAACATTTCCCTCTCTCTCTCTCTCTCTCTCCTACTGCATAAATGAAATCCCCGTCCTCTCGCTGAGCTCTGCCAAGGTTCCCGTTTTGCTGGCTGTTTCCAGGATGCGGGATGTGGGGTTGGATTGCTTGGCAAATGAGCCAGTGAGTTGCCCTGTCTCTGCCCCTCTGCTTATCGCTGCGGTTGGGGTGGATTTGGGCTACCCCGTCAAGGACTGGATGGGTTATGGCACTGGGGCAGAGAGGTGACAGCACCAATTGCCCCTTCCTTTCCAAACTGTGCTTTCTTTTCTCCCCGCTCCCTGCCCGTCGGTGCCCAAATGATCGCCTGAGGCTGGGTCCCGCTGACCTCTGTCTCCTTTGCTTTTCCAGGCAAATAAGCTGAGAACCAAAACGCTGCGCAACACGCTGAACCCCACCTGGAACGAAACGCTCACCTACTACGGCATCACCGATGAGGACATGATCCGCAAGACCCTACGGTAGGGCTGCGGCCGGGTGAGCAGGGTACTGAGCCCAGCACCGGGGTGGGGGACACGTATCCCTTGCCATCCCTTCGGGGCCACTCCGGGCATCCCTCCCCATCCCAGTGACAATTTCCCGGGAAGCTCACAGGGTCCCCCATGCCCAGCCCCACAAGACGGTCCTAGAGGCTGCTCATGGCAGAGTTATTACCCACCAAAACCTGTAACGTGCGCGTGTGCCCTGCACGCATCCATCACCCCCACCGTGACCGACGCTTGATTTACGGGGAGCCTGGGCTGGAATAGCTGGTGAGGAGTGTGGTCCTGCTTTGTCATTAACTTCATAACTCACTTGCTGGACTCCTGCCTGCAGAGGTGCTGTTACTTGCTTTTAACCCCTTCATGCCCAGCTCTCACGGGCATGCGTTAAGGCTTTGCAGTCATGTCTTGCTGAGAAAATCTCCCCAGGAAAGCTCTGGGCCCTTTTTGAGGCTGAGCTTTTTGGAAGGAAGCTGGAGGCATCTGTGAATTATTGTCAGACTAAATGAAGAGCATTTGCATTCTGTTCTCTCGGTTTGGCTCAGTCTCTGCACATTCAGCATCTCCCAGAGATGTTGTGTGGGGCTGGAGGTGGGCAGGGGCAGTGTGGTGGGGCTGTGCGGGCTTGGAAGCGCTGCTTTGCGGGGTCAGACCCCTGTGAATGCAGAGGTTTTCATGCCTTGGCCACCGTCCCACCTCGGTGAGGGCAGGGGCTGACCCGGAGCCCATGGATGGATCCTGCCCGGAGAGGGTGCTGGGCGGCCTCGGCCCCTCCATCACCGCTCTGATCTGGGTCTGACACTCAGGAGGATTTGCTGTAAGATCTGCTGTCAAACAAAGGAGGATTTTGCATCCTACTCCGAGGACTTGGGGCTTTGTGAGCTCCGTGGCTGGAATCTCACCTTCCTTATTTGCAGGTGCCCTGGGAGTTTATTATTTTCCCCATGACGAGAGCTCAAAGCTTCCTTGTAAAAGGTCCTGCTCAGAGGTGAATTTGGGCAGAGCCCACCTGTTGTCTGCAATGTGCATAGAGATGAGAAATTTAGCGCCACGGATTATTATTTCACATGGAAAATATTAGTCATGCTGAAAGTGCTGCAGGCTTGTCGGGCTAGAAAGCCTCTGGTTTATTATTATTATTGGTGGGTATTTTTTTTTATTTTTTCACTTCAGGCTTTGAAGTTTTCAGCCTCTTCAAGCGTGGAAATCAGTTTGTAAGAGATGTTCGGCTGAGTTGTTTGCTGAAGTGTGCCAGGGAGCAGAAGGGCTTGATCCCCACCTTTTGGGGGCCCTGGTAGCTGCTTCTCCCCAGGGAAGGGCTGTGCTCGCCTGCTCCGGGAGGCAGCAGGGATGCTCGATGGCAGGGGGGACATGCAGAAACGTGTGCGTGGGCTGAGCTGCATTCGCCCCTCTCCCTGCAGAAATCCCTCGTTAGCATGTCCCCGCTGCTGCCTGCCAGCCTGGGCGCTGCGGGTGCTTCGCGGGGAGCCAAGCACGGCCACGGACTCCCGTAGGGCTCAGCACTCGGGGCTTTTTGTGCCCCCTCCAAAACTAAATGCCCTGCACGGGCCCCATACCCGCAGCGATGCATGGGGACCCCTCGCTCCGTGGGGGGATGTGGCTGAACGGAGACAGCGTTTCTGTCTTGGAAGCTCCACGGGGAGCTCAGGAGATTGCCGGCAAGGTCTGTTAATGACCAATTACACAAAGTAGCTTCAAAGGGCACCTTTCCAGGGAGGCAAGGGATGCCTCGGGCTCACCTGCGGTGCGGTTGCCCTGCTCAAGTTCCCGGCCAGGCGCTCTGCAGGGCCTGAAACTCCCTGTGAAACCTTCTCTGCTCATGCAGGAGCGAGATCCCTGGGAGGTTTGGCACCTCCTCATGTCACCAGAGCCATCCATCTCGCGCCTTTGCGCCTGTCGGAGCTGCCTCTTTTCAGGGAAGTTCCCAGGCTGGGGCACACCGGGCTCTCCAGCGCTCTGCAGGAGCACCACGCTTTGCAGCTGAGGTTTCCTCGCCCGCAGCCAGCCCTGGTGAATTAGGTGATAATTAAGGCTCAGAATCCTCTCTGCATGGATAGGAATATCCAAGTGCAATTCTGACTCGTTGGCATTTGCAGCTACCCGACGGGATTTGCTGGAGCCTGTCCCCAAGGAGATGGTGAGCCCTGTGGTGACATTGCTACGAGGGAGGCCGGTGTCTGGGAGAGCCGTGTGGGCCACGTGAATCCGCACCTCGCCTCCAGGCGTAGTGCTGGGGACTGGCACTGCATCCAGATGGAGCGGGCTCTGTCCTGCGGGATTAAGCACAAGCTGGTCCCTGCCAGCAGCGTGGTGACACGGGAGCACCCAGACCCACCGCCCCAGCATTAATGAGGGTCAAGGTTTGGGGACCTTAGCTGCACCCGTCCCTGTGCGCCGGTGGGCAGGACCCTGCAGGGCAGAACGGGGAATGGTACCCTTGGTGTTACCATGGCAATTGGCATGCCAAAGATGACCTAAAAG
The DNA here is from genome assembly GCA_013398815.1 of Ibidorhyncha struthersii. Classification (NCBI taxonomy): domain Eukaryota; kingdom Metazoa; phylum Chordata; class Aves; order Charadriiformes; family Charadriidae; genus Ibidorhyncha; species Ibidorhyncha struthersii. The sequence continues at coordinate 50,286 of VZSZ01005133.1, read as the reverse complement.
CCAGAGAACTCTGGACTGGATGTTACGTTCTTTTTAGAGGGGCTCAGGTGGCTCCGCCACCTCCCTGGGAAGGTTGTGCAAGCAGGAGAGTGGAGAAGTTTGTGAAGTGGAGTTTGCTGTAGTGCCGGGGCTTGTGACTTTGCTTTTGCCTGGAAACAACTCTGGAGAAGAATTAAAGAAACAAACTTCTGGGTGGAGAAGGTTTCCCAGCTGGCACCTCTGCCACAGGGCTGTCACCTGTTGTGTGAGCCATCTCCTCCCCTGGCCGTGGTGGGTCTTCCCGGGGGTTTTTCAGCCTCTTCTCTTGTGTGGACCCCAAAAAAATTTCTAGTCGGGACTCTGATCCCTTTTAAAAATGTCCCACACATAAATGGGTGGCTAAAGGTTCAAATGAAGTAACGTTTCTTAGTCCCATCCCCGAAACCACTGTACTGCAGGGTGGGTGCTGGCGCACCCTTGGTGGCCCCACGTCTTTCCCTGCACTCAGGGCTTTTTCCCGTGCCGAGCTTCAGCCACCAGCACAAATGGCCATCGCAGCGGCAGCACCCGGCCTGCCCTCGGGCGCTGGGCATGTCCCACCGGCTTTGGCAGAATTTCAGGTGGGAGCTCAAACTCTTGCCTATGGCCCAGGGAATTCCTCTGCTAAAACAAAGCTTCTGTGAACCGTGGCTCCATTTCTTGTCTTGCATGGGGGGGCCAGAGCCTAAAATTCAAGGGCTCTTCATTTTCCTTAAGACCAATTCCCCAGCCCCCTTTTTTCTTATCTCCATCTTCACAGTTGAAGATATTGGCAAAGGAGATTTTATTTATCCTGAGGCAGGTTTAGATGAGATGATCAGATGAGACGGTCTTGCAAACCAGCCACAAGGTAGAAAAATCCATCTTTTATTTGAATTCCTTGCTTGGATTTTCTTCTTTTCAAACAGTGGATATTTAATCGAATTGAAGGATGCAAGGCTGGGAAATGTTGCACCTCCTTGTTTAGACACCCGCTCAACTGTGTCCTCACTGCCCAGCTGGGGAGGGATTTTGGCTTATATGAGAAGGGATGGATGGGCTGGGGTCCCTGATGGCTGGGGCTCACTGAGGATTCTTTAATTTGGTGTGGGTTGAGTGGTTTCTCCTCTATGAGTCTTTCCATAACACCAGTTGCAATGGCCCTTCACCCTCCCAGTGCTGCTTCCCGCAGGAAGCATCTCCTGTATTGTATCTCCATGTATTGTCCTGCCTTTGGTGCTTCGCTTCACTCGCCCATCATCTCTGCAAAATACCTCCTTCTCTGCCAGGGAAAGCCAAGTTCAAAGCTGCGGGGACGCTGGCTTTCCTTGTGCTAATCAGGCGAGGCTCCTGCAAGGCAGCTGTTGGTAGTTGAAAGAGCATGAGTGATGCTCCCCTCGGTCTGGGAGGTGATTGTTCCCCGGGTGCCTCCTTGGTGCTGAGATTCACGGAGGGGCAGGGAACGCGATTGCAGAGTCTGTTTAATGTAAAAATACCGGTGGAGATCAAAGCTGCCGCCAGCCTTCGCCCCCCTGCTGCCTGCAGAGCGTGTGATGCAGTGGAAAAGCTGGAAAAGCACCCAGAAATCTTCCCTGCCCACCTGGGCTCTTGGTGGGACGTGTCCAGCATGGTGAGTTGGTGTTGGCGTGGGACACTCTGCTGGTGCCAGCAGCCCTCCCAAGGGGACAAGTGGCATTTGCCTTGTCGCAGGGGCCAGAGTAGGGGCATCCTCTACCTCCTGGAGAGCAGAGTAACGGATCCCCTCTTGCCCGAGTCCCCCAGCCCCATGCTGTGCCCCAACAGGTGGCTCCTCGTCCCCATGTGGGCTCATCCGAGCTGGCCAAGTGATTTTGCTGTGACGGATCCAAGCCCTGGGAGCCGTTCTTGTTTTCACCTCCCCAAGCAGGGCCACCCCCAAGGGAGAAGGGGAGGTGAAGGCAGCCCAGCTAATTGCGCTGGCAAGCAGGATTTTGTTAATGAATCAACCCTCTCAAAAAACACCCGACACTTCAGATTTCATGAAAACGCAGCAGGTGGGAGGATCTTGAAAGGTCTCATCCATTCATTGAATTAAATATCCTTGAGTCTAGCCCAAGAGTTAATAGCAATGAAACCACCCACCCACCATCCTGAGAGAAGGCAAATTCAGAGCCGCTCGAAAGACGCTGGGCTCGGATGGCTGGGCGTGGGGGCACGGTCCCTGCCAGCACCAGGGGTAAATCCCACCCTGCACTCTCTGCTCCCAGTCCCCATCTGCAGGCACCGCTGCTCCTGTCTGCGGTCTGAGCACGGCCGTGCCGCAGCGGCTCGGCCGCTGTCTCCGGTGGTGGGAAGCTGGGGTGCATGACGGGGGGAAGCAGAGAAATGCTGCAGGGGAAATTGGAATAGGCAGAATACAATTGCCTACATTTAAATAATACATGTAATATGCAATAAATAGATTGTATTCATAATAAATACCAGAGCTAGCCAGATATTGGATACAATTATTCATATCCAGATATATTGGCGAAGTGATGCATTATTCATATGATACTCAGCTAGCCCACAAATGCCAGGAATTCTTTGTTTAATCATGTGTTTGACAAACATCATGACTCATTAAATATATTATTCAGAAAATAGTATTTGATAGGGTCTAATAGGCGTACTGCAGACACTTAGAGATTTGGGGTCCCAAATTGCTTTACTCCAGAAGCGCTGAAGGAGGTTTGCTCCAGCACTGCAGGCACTCTCATAATTTCATCCAACTTTCACTGTGGTTTCTGTGCTCAGTCTTTGAGGTATTTGGTGATGGAGCCCAGCACTGAATCCTCCTTTCGGTTTTAGGAGAGCTGTACAGTCTCAGGGTCCCACCTTTTTCTTTTTTCTCTCCTTGCCAGGCTTCGTCTGTCCTTAAGCCAAGCAGGCATCACCTGCGCGTCGGCTCCTCCATCAAGAGCCTCCCAAGTTGCTATAGGGACCATAAGGGATCTTAGATACAGGAGATGCGTCTTCAGGCTCTGCTGCCTATTGCGTGCCTGTGCGTTGTGGAAAAGGGTCCTCATTGACCCCCGTTCTCTCCTTTCCACGACGGGAAAGAGGCCCGAGGAATGTGTGTGGAGCAGAAGCCGTGAGTCAGCGGAGCGGGGTTGCTTGAGCTGTGTGGTGAGTCAGGACTGTAACCCAGGAGCCCGGGCTGAGTAGGAGGGAGAATAAGTTTAATGAGCAGTGATTGTTCACTTGCTGCTTAGTTTTCTTCTAAGGTGGTTTTCACAGCCCTTAACTTAAAGATCAGGACCCCTCAGTGGAAGCTGTCAAATCAAAAGCTGAGCTGGAGGGATTGGGTTTAATAGAGACGAGGGAGGGGCGATGCTCGAGTAAAGGGCTCGGGGTGGCAGGTGAACGTGGCTGCCAGAGGCGTCTCTTGCTGTTTGTCATGGAGCTGATTTTCTAACCCAAGGCATAAAAATTCCATCACATTGATTTCTCGTAATAAAATTCAAGCTGGTGTAATTGCGTTATGCCTGTTTCCAAAGGGAGGGCTGGGGCCAGAGCTGCCTGCTCATCTGACTCACGCTCGCTGCCTTCGCTTATGGGGCCGGGACACTGCCAGCCTGCCCGAATTAAAAATACCATCCCGGTGAAGGTGAACCGCAGTCTGCCAGAGGGACTGGGGTTCAGGGGCTGAGTCCGAGAGACTGGGAGGGCTGACATGAAACTCTACATCTGAATCGCCTCTGGTCATCACTCACAGATGGGCACAAAATGTGGAGCCCCACCTGAGAAGTGGCCAGAGATGCCAGAGGGAAAATGGGACTGGGAGAGACCTGGCGGTGCCTCTGTCTCCATCATGCTCCTCAGAGACAGCAGCAGTTCCCAGGTCTTGTAGATGTGCCAAAACTGCCTCCCAGGGGACGGGGTTCTGTACAAACATTGTAACTAGCCTGGGACATCGGTGGGGACAAGGCTGGGCTGCCTCCATCACGCTGCGCCTGCGGGTCTGCCTGGCGCGCTGTGGGTCCCATGGGACAAAGGGGACATGCGCTCTGTGACACTGTGGCAGGCTGGGGCTTGTGGTCCCGGTGGCAGTGCCATGCTGGGGCATCCCGGGCAGCCCTGCCACCACCACTGAAGTTTTCCAGTCGTTCCCTTCCTGGGCTTCCACCTGTCCCGGGTGGTTCTGGAGCTTCACAGCAAGTAGGACATTGCATTTGGTATCTTGTTGTGCGTCTCGGGCACATCTAGACGTTGTCGGGGGAAGATCTTGTTACTCATGTTCTTAAGAGGTAAAACCATCTCCAAACACTGCCTTCCCCGGGTGTGCGGGCGACGGCACTTCTCTGCAATTGCCGGCTGTAAAAGTAGTCCCCTGGCTGTCATCTCCTTGTGAGGGCCACGCTCCTCTCCTCTTCAGCAGCTTTCCTAACTGGGCGCGTGCTTTCCCTCCCCAGAGCCTTGGCCAGATGGGTGTGGGGTTGTGCACGCCTGGCAAGTGCCGCTCCTTGTCTGGAGCTGCTGCTGCTCCTTTTTTGGTTTTGTTCTTTAAAAGAGAGGCGAGAGGAAGAAAGGAAATAGGAAATATTGTGCCTGCACTTGAGATTCTCTTTGAGGATTTTACGGTTGTGGTGGGGTGTTTTTTTCCACGGGTATCTATAGTAACGCTGCATCCAGCTACGGTTTTCTGGAGAGCAGCATTCCCTGTCTTCCTGTTTGTATTATTTTTTTCCAAACTCCCTTCCTTTGCCGCTCCCCAGCCCCGAAGGTCCTTGTGCCGTACGACTGAGCCGTCCCCGTGGCTCCCTCAGCGCTTTGTTACTCACTGGTGAGCGTGAGGGTGGTCAAACAATCCACGGATAAACCATCCACGGATAAACCGTTCAGGCGCTGCGTAGGCCAGAGGTGTGGTGTGCGATTAGTTACTCTGAGGTGGGATCGCAGGGCACTGATTATCTTTAATTCCTTTTACCCTCTCCTGAACAGGTCCTGTTTGTCGAAACCCAGCAAGGCGGAGCGCAGTCCCGGGAGGGAGAGGTGCCGCCCGTGAGAAACAGGCACCAACGGGGGTGGGTGAAGGAGAAAAAATCAGGCAGCAAAAGGAAAAGAAGGCACTGTAGGAAAATTTTAAAAAGGGGAGAGGGGAATGGAAGGGAAATGCCTTTCCTTTATGGATGGGGAGCCCAGCCAGCTGCTGCGTGGCTCCGATGGGGGTGTGGGATGTTCCCTTAGGAAGGGGATAGGATAGCTTTCCCTGTCCCCAGCTCCAGGTAGTGCTGCTGAGGACAGCTGGTCCCTCGAAAGGCAGCCACCACCCTCCTGAGCCCCTCTCTAGGATTTCGGGACCTGCGAGCGGAGGCTCCCTGCAAGTGCTAACTTTGCTCTTCTGTCGTCTCTCCTGACGCCCGGAGCGGGCTGGGAAGCAGCAGAGAAATGACTCATTAGCTGCCAGCTCAGGGAAAGGCATTTATAGCTTTCGCACGGAAAGCAGCCTTCGCTCAGCATCGCCGTCACTGCCCTCCTCGGGCGCAGGCTGCCGTCATGGGGTGCATCCCAACCGCTGGCCCTGCGCAGGACCCCAACGGAGCTGGGAGAGCTTCGCTTGGCCGAGGTGTGATGCCTTTCGCAGGCTGGGTCTGCAAATCCCTCCCGGTCTTGTCTGCATGGTGGGAGAGGAGGTGGAGGACCCCCTCCGTGTACCAGACCAGGCAGCCGTGTCCCCAGCGCCAGGGGACACTCCGAGAGCTGCTACACTTGGAAAAATGTCCAAGTTTCTCGGGTGGGGAGGGAGGGAGCCCTGCGGGGAGGCACGCTTCTGCTGGCGGTGCAGTCTGAGAGCGGTTTTAGGAAGAGCCTCCTCGGCCGGGCAGGATGCAGCTGGGCTGGCGGCAGCTCAGAATAGTTTTGCTTTAGTTACCGATGACTTTGATGTTTCAATGGAAGAGCCATTAGGATGCTTGAGGCCCCAGGTTGTTTTTGTGACGGTGCCTGGGCTGGGGCGTGCATTAGATACAGGGACTGCAGCACCGCAGGGTTGTGATGTTCAGGGTTTGTGAGCGTCTCCCTGGAGGGAGCCAGATCCTCAGCAGGGTGACAGCCATCCCAAGGGGTGCAGGAGCCCTGGCCAGGATGGGGTCTGAGCAGGAGAGATGGCCATGGTGGCTGTGGGGCCCAGCCGGGGCGTGCGGATAGCTCTGCACGGACAGCTGTGTGATGGAGCTGGGAGACATGGTGTAGTGCAGCCTCCCGCATCCCTCTGCTTCCCCAGACCTGGCCCGGCCTCCATCCCGGCAGCCTCCAGTCTCAGCTGCAGAGGTAAGGCAGACCAAGATATTGGGTGTCACATTTAAATATCATGGGCTGCCCTGGCTGAGCCGTAGCAGTGGATTGATGCCCTCCAGCTGCCTGCGAAGGAGGTGCCCAGTCGCTAGCCTGGGGAATGGTGGCCTCAAAGTTGTCCCCTCGCTGGGGGGATCTGCAGTGTGACGGGGCAGCCCCTTCCCACGTGCCATTGCCTCCCCTCTCCCCGGCAGCCCCGTTCACCCCGTGCTCATTGCAGGATCTCAGTCTGTGACGAGGACAAGTTCCGCCACAACGAGTTCATTGGGGAGACACGGATCCCACTGAAGAAACTGAAGCCAAACCAGACCAAAAACTTCAACATCTGCCTGGAGAAGCAGCTGCCGGTGAGTGGAGGGTTTAGAGCTGCGTCCCCCACTGTGGGTCTGTGGATACAGCAGCTTCTCCCTGCAGCACGTGGGAGCGTGGGGTACTTTGACCCCTCAAACGGGATCAGGGATGGGGAGGTAGGGCTCCGGCCGTGGCTGTGTGCCGGAGCAGCCCCCAGACTGGGTGCGTTCCTTCCCCCAGATAGATAAAACAGAGGACAAGTCGCTGGAGGAGCGTGGCCGGATCCTCATCTCCCTCAAGTACAGCTCGCAGAAGCAGGGGCTGCTGGTGGGCATCATCCGCTGCGCCCACCTGGCTGCCATGGACGCCAACGGCTACTCCGACCCCTACGTCAAAACGTGAGTGCTGCTCCGCAGCTGGGCGAGACGCTGCTGTTGCCAGCCCTTGGTGAAGCCGTGCTGTCCCCTCTTGCCTCTCCCTGCAGTGGGAATTAATTGATCTCATTAGGAGATGCAAATGAGGGTGTCACGGTAGCAGCTTGCATTTGCCTGGGGCGTGTTATTCCCCAGCAATTATTTTACAGCGCTTCAAAGTAAAGCGGGTGCAGGATCTGTCCCATGGCGTGTGGCCGTGCCTGCCCGATGGCAGCACATCGTCCCCATCGGTTCAGCAGGGGCTGGGTGGCCGTGGTACCCCGCTGCCAGGCTCGGCACTGCCTGCCGGCGCTGCTCTTGCAAGCCAAGAGGGTCTGTGGCAGGGACACGGCCCTGGGGGCAGAATTGGTGGCCCAACACAGACAGGTACGGTCGGTTTTGCTGATGGCATGGCCCCAGCCCGGCGGGTGATGAGTCTCATCCAGCGGCACAGGGATGGGTATCCCCTGAGCAGGATGATGCCTGTGCCCAATGGTCCTGGTCCCCACTCAGCACCTGCAGGCGCCTTTGCTTTCTTTCCCGGTGATAGCCCCAACCTTTTCACTCTTCAAAGCCCACCCTGTCCCTGCTGGGATGGGGATGGCTGCTGGGACAGGTCTGGCCCTCCTGGACTGGGGCACAGATGTCCCCCTCACCCAGGGATGGACAATTAATCGCCCCCGTCCCCTGGTCCCCAGGGGACAGAAGACTCCCAGCCCAGCAGCAGGGCCACCACACTGCGCTTTGGAAAAGCTCTAATTACAACATGAGTGTAATTAGGTCAGACAGCACTTTAATCTCAGCCCGTGGCTCCAGTGGCTGCAGGGCCTGGTTAACAGAGCCGAGGGCGCATTTACAGGTCCCTCTGACACTTTCCAATGTCGGTGACTGAGAGTACCTTCCTTTTGAAAAACAGCAGCAGTATTTAAAAAAAAAAAAAAAAAAAAGGCCATTAAAATGACTGTAATAGGCTGCTGCGACTTGGCCTTACCCAAGTGATTCAGGGAAGTCGGTGTCATCCAGGGGCTATTAAGGGATGCTGAGCAAGGCGATGGCTTGCTGACGCAGAGCCAGGCTGGCGCGGGGCCCTGCATCGCCACAGCTCCTGAGTTTCGGGCGGATGGCATTTTTCAAACTTGCTCTCTGCAAAGCAGGGGGATCCGGTGAGGAGGGGCCGGCAGCCTTCCCTGCGCCCATCCCACGTCCCTGTCCCCAGGGTGCTGACCCAAACTTTGGCACTTTTAGGGATGATATTTGTTAAGCTACCGGGATAAACTGTGCCTGGGAGGCCAGTAATGGAGTTTACTGGCAGCATGGTTTCGCCTTCCTGTTTCATTGTTCTTCAGGAGTGGAGGTGTTTGCATAAAAAATCCTCTCTTGGTTTTTAAATGCTCATCAGAGGCTCAGTCCCTGAAGTAACGTAATTCCCATTGTTGTACACAGTCATTTTGTAGGTGCCCCTTGTGCTATCTGCAGTAGATTGTATCTGCAGGGCTCAAATCAGAGCAGATAGACAAGTGATGCTTCTCGGTACAAGCCCTAATTTTTTAATTATGAGCAAGATCTGGAAAGTGTAACGAGGAAGCAGAACTGATGTTTAAAGGAGCAGCACCAACACGAAATGATGATGGACTGACTTTGGCCTGGCCCAGCTTTCAGGTGCCCTCTCTGCTTGATGACACATGAATCTCGTTTGCTTTCCGGCCCGGCTGCCGCACTACAAAATACCCGGAGGAAACAGCGGTGCACGAAGCTGCAGCCGCTGCGCTTGCTCCTGCTCCCCCTTACACACCCGGTGTGGTTTCTGTCTCCCAGCAAGGCTTGGGGTGAGCAGACCGCTCGCACGGTCCCAACTTTGGACTGGTTCTGGGCTGAGAGCATTTGATTTCAGGAGCATGTGTGAGGTGCCAGTGTCCCGTAGGGACTGGTGATGGGATAATCGGTGCTCTCCGATGGCAGCCAGCGACTCCTCTTGTGCTGAGGTGGGGGAATGCTGCTTCCTTCCAGCCACCTCCAGCATTTTGGCAGGGGAGGGCAGGAGGGGACTCAGCCACCCGTCTCAGCCTGCCTCCGCTCAGGAGCTGGTCCTGCGGGTGTCCCCACCTGTACCCGGGCTGCAGGGGGGGACACGGGTGGCCCTCCCCGCCTTCCTTGCTGGGAGGGGGCACAGGATGTGTGTGGGACTGTGCTGCGTTGGTTTCGTTGCAGTTACTTGAAACCAGATGAGGACAAGAAATCAAAGCATAAGACAGCGGTGAAGAAGAAGACGCTGAACCCTGAGTTCAATGAGGTGGGTTTTCACTGGTTGTTCTCTCCTGGGGGCTTTTCTCAGTCCTTGGACTTCAAAGGAAAGAAAAACCCAACCCAACGTCAGTCATTAGGTGAGGGATCGAGGTTGAGTTCCCTGTGAGTGGCAAAGGGCAACAGCCCGAGGAGGAGGATGGACAGCCTCAGCCCCCTCCCGCAGGTCCTGCACCGAACCCAGCACAGGTTCGTCCTGACTCTGTCTCTGCTCCCCAACAGGAGTTTTGCTATGAGATAAAGCACGGCGACCTGGCGAAAAAGACCTTGGAAGTCACAGTGTGGGACTACGATATCGGGAAATCAAATGATTTCATAGGTGAGTGGGGCACTCCAGAAGGTTTCCTCGGCCTCTTTTTTTTTTTTATCTTCACCTTCTGTGCCTCTTCTTTTTTCATCTGCTACTCTTCTGCACTTCTGCAGCCTCCAGGTCTGTTCTTCATCCCCACATTCATTCTCGCTGGATTTCTGTTCTGCTTTTATCCCTCTCCTGCCCCTGAGCCTTCTCTCCCGTAGCCGGCCCCACCGCTCCTCGCTTCAGACACGGCCCATGCAAGGAACACCCAAGCAGGGAGAAGACACGTCTCCCTCTCCCCTTCTGTTTTCATATCTTTTCTTCTGAATAAAACCCAGGTTTAACGGGGAGGTTGCATTTGTCTCTGTTGGATGTCTAGGTTTGTTGTCATTTTGTTACTGGTCGCTGTGATTTATTGCTGACAAGTGTCCGGTATCTCTGACAGCTGCTGCAACTGCAATGAGCATCCAGCCCTTGGCACAAAACAAGCTGCGCGGGGCAGGTCCCAGACCGCAGCCGTGGGGGGCCGGGGAAGACGGGCTGTCATTGCCCATGTGTCACATCAGGTGGTGGCATCGGATGCAGTGAGAGCGGCTGCATGACCTGGCTCCGTCTGCTATCCCCCGGCATCCCCCGGCATCCCCCAGCATCCCTCGCGGGGCTGATGCTCACCCCTACCTCTCCCTCTCCCTGTCTGTCTCTCAAGGTGGAGTCGTGTTAGGAATCAATGCCAAAGGCGAGCGGCTGAAGCACTGGTTTGACTGCCTGAAAAACAAGGACAAGAAAATTGAGCGCTGGCACACGCTAACGAACGAGCTGCCGGGGGCCGTCCTCAGCGACTGAGCACCACGGAACCGCTCCCTGGGCGGGCACAGCTCTGCCGGCCACAGCCTTTGGACTTCTCTCGTTTACGGCTTTGGATACGGGGGATCGTGGTAGCGGGGCAGCCGGGAAAGCGGGACACCCCGCGCCACGGCCCGGCTGCAGGGAAACCCTTCCCAGGGAAGAAGGCAGCGGTGGTTTGCTCTGCTCAGCAGGTCCCGTCCCCTAAGGCTTTTCCAAAATGCCTCTTTGCACCCTGACGCACACACACACACACTCACGAGCATGCACACATACACACGCGTGTGCACACATGCACGCGGACACCACACGCCTGCATGCAGTGCGGTTCTGACTCCTCTCCTAACTCTTTGCTATACTGAATTACCTTCTCGCTGCCTTGCAATTCAGTGGCAAAAATGAATGCATCAGTCTCCGTTTGTGTATCTAATATGAGCAAAAGGCGTCACTAAAAACTGGGACTATTTTCTCAAGGCAATTGTGCCATATTTCTGGTGGTTTGTCAGTCTCTGTGGTTTGGGCCTAAACAGTCTTTTATGCATTTAGAGCTCCTCCGTCGGAATGATTGTGTCCCCGAGGAAGATTGTTTGCTTTTCTTCCAGAAACGTTGTGCTCGTCCTCTCCGATAACCCGTGTGGAGTTAGCCAGCAAGCTGAAAGCGCTGTGCAGACCACGGCTTCTCTCTCGCAGTCCCCAGGATCGGGCGGCTTCACATTTGCAGAAGTGAGGGGCCAAAATAAAACAGCTCAGCGAAGCCGCCGGCCGTTCCTGCTTCCCGGGACCGGCAGCGAAGCCTCACACTGCCCTCGCAGCACCCGCTCTCCTAATGAAACCATGCCTTCCCGCCCGGAGCCACCCAGCCCGGCTTCAGCACGGCTGTTTTTCCAGCAAAGCTGGCTTTCAGGCTAAATTTTTCTATCGCTTTTCCCCGATTCCTCCTGTTCCAATTCATGCTGTTACCTAAAACCCAACCAAGGTGCTTTACACTGCGCGCTGGTGACATGCAGCGAGCTGAGCCAGCACAGATGCTCAGCTCCGGCACGGCCGTCAGGTTGGTCCATTTTCTGCCTCAAATAGCATCCAAACCAAATTTCTGTGTATGGCACAGTAATAATATTATTATATTATCATAATAATCCCAGTTCTCATCCTCCCTGACCCACCCTGGTCGGTCTCTGCATTCTCATCCCACCGGGCGCCGGCTCTTGTGCAAGCACGACATTGTGATTGCACAAGAGCCATCGCCCGGTGGGATGAGCTAAATCTTTCTGCGAAATGCTGCCAGAAATTTTTGAAGCCTTTAAACCATGATTTCTTAGGAAGAGCTGCTGTTTCCCCATCGGTCTCAGCTTCTGTGCTCTGTGTGTGTGTGTGTGTGTGTGTGTGCGTGCGCGCGTGTGTGTTGCCAACTTCTTTTTATTTGAAAACAATCGGNTGTTCGTAGGGGCTTTTTTAATAACTTAATATTTGTAATGCATTCTACAGATATGCATGGATTTTATTTGAATGCTGGCCAGCGTGTCAAGTAGGATGTTCCCGGTAATCCTCTCTGTCTGTCACTGGTCCAACACCTTAAAACATGGTTTGGGTCTGAGCTTCCAGGAGAGCCGCGGGAGCAGCAGGTCGGCTGTGCCTCCCTTTTCTTGCAAAGTTACTTTCAGTCTGTCATTTGTTTCAGCGCGTCTTGCCATGAAACTGGTTTATGTCTGAGGTGGAGTAGGACACAATGTGTGTGTGTGTGCGCGCGCGCACGCGTGCGTGTGTGTGGGTTCCTTCACTTTGTATCCCAGTCTTTTCTAAGCGGACAGTCCGTCTGTCCGTCCCAGCTGCATGCAGAGTGGTGGTCGTCATGCCAGGCCTCGTGAAATGTTTGATACTGATGTTTTGCTACCATGTGAAGGCTGCAGAACCTGTCCTTACCTGCATCCTAAAAGACTTTTGTATTTAAGTATTATCTATCTGTGTACTTTTTGTCAGATTTGTTAATATTTATAACGAGAACCTGAAATAAAAAGGGGAAGAAAAAAAAAAAAGATGGTTGCTGGTAGGTGGATGCTGGCGGTGCAGCTGTCGAGTCTCCCCGGGTCAGTACTGTGGTCGTGGGGGGCGCAGGAGCTCGGCATGTCACAACATGTCTCCGATGGAGCACCCAGTGACCCAGAGACAGCAGAGGAGTAGCTGGGACCTAACGAGGGCTCAGGGAGCGGGAGATGGTTTTAAATCAGAGCATTGGATGCTGCTTGGCTCTGTTCTCTACTCGCCAAGCTCTGGCTGCTGAAAAAAACTATCTCCAAACCAATAAAAACCCTGTAACTGCACGGCCTTGGTGTACCCCGCTGCCACCAGGGACCTGCTGTACCTCACCAGCTGTGAGGTTGCACAGGGACCGTAAGCGGTGGATGGTGGGAGGGAGATTAGTCAAGGGAGGATTAAAAAAAAAAAAAA
>VZSZ01005133.1:1988-37341 GCA_013398815.1 Ibidorhyncha struthersii | reverse complement strand
GGGGAGATTAGTCAAGGGAGGATAAAAAAAAAAAAAAAAAAAACAAACAAAAAGACCTCTGGCCTTTCTGACGTTTCCATGAACTTTGCATCCGTGCAGGCACGAGGCGGTAGCAGTAGCAGCCAGGCGTTCCAGACGTGGCCCTCTCAGCACGGATTTTACCATCTCAGATGCTGTGACTGTCCTCCCCAGGGCGAAGGGGCAGCGACACCTCTGTGGCTGGGAGGGAGCTGAGCCCGCCCCTGCCACTGCTCCAGCTGTGCCCTTACGTGTGTACTTTCCTGCTCTCGTTTGGATCGATTGAGTGGGTATTGTCAGAGGTCAATACTCGAGCAGCCGCGCTGCTCACCGGCGCTGAAGGCAATCCCCTCCTTGGAGGCTGCCACGTCCCGTGGGACACCCGAGTGATGTTAGCACCCACCTCACCCTTCAGCATCACCACGCTGCGGCATGGACTGTTTGCGGTGAAATTAAAATCCTGCCGATGGTGCCGTCTTACACCGGGTGCTTCAGGCTACATCAGCGTGTGAATGTGGCACAGGCAGGTACCGCGCTGCCGCGTGGCCCAAAGATGCACAAATATGACCCAAACTGAGCTTCCCTCATAGACAGGTGTATGGACAGCTATAGACACACATGTGCGTGCGTGCACACACACTCTCTTTACATATATATATCCCTCTACACCAATACGAATATATATACCTACACACACACATTATATATACACACATATACTCATGCATATATGTGCATATAAGCCTATATACGTGTGTGTGTGTGTGTGTGTGTATGTGAATGAGTTAATTAATTATATGCTTGTGTCTGTTCAGCTGTTTTTAAAAATAAAAGCTTGCCATGTCTCCGGACCATTTTCACCCAGTGCGGAGGTGCCGGAGCTGGGCGAGCGTCCCCGGGCAGGGGCGGGCGCAGAGCAGCGGGGCGGGAGCAGCAGCGCCCAGGGCTGAGGGTCCTCTGCTGCCATGGGGGTGGCTGGTGCCCTGCGGCCAGCGCTGGCCCCGGCGCAGGCTCATAATCCATCGGCCCCTTTTGATCAACGCAGGGAGCAGATCCCTGTGCACCGCGGGATGCACAACGTAGAGACACGTGTGTGTCTGTTGGCGTAGTTATTATATTTATAGTTCTATCTCTGTGTGTTTGTATGTCTAAACAGTGAGAGCTTTATCAATAGATGCACACATATGCATGTATAAGTATATAAATGCACGCTCTTATAGTTTATATTATTATATGCATATAAATATTTTATATACCTAATACGTATGTGTGTAGAAAATATTTCTATAGGTAGTATGCTCTCTCACACTTTTCTTGCATGCTCTCAGCACACAGCTGTGTATGAATATATATACACATTAATTCTTCTATATAATATTATATATTATATATTTTGTGTTATATTTATTACTAAAATATATTCATGCCTATATTAATAACATTAATATATTCAATATACGTTTATTAAGTAGATTTGTAGCCAGTGCAGCTGAACGGGACCGGGCCCAGCCTGTGGCTTTTGGCAGTGGCCGCAGTGGCCGCCCCGGGAGCCCAGCGTGGTNCACACCCCCGGTGGGGGGGGCCGCACAGCTCAGGGCTCCCCATGCTCCAGGAGGGGTCAGCTCCTGCGCACCCGGCACGGGTTGATGGGACGAGAGCACCCACAGCCCAGAGAACCCCACGGCACGGGAATAACCGACCGGCCCCGGGCAGGGGTCATGCCTACAGGGGAAGGCAGCTGGGAAGCACAACAGAAAAACCCAGCTATTTACTCAATTAAATGATGCACTGTTCAGTCAACAGATTTTTTTTTTTTTTAAGTCATTCTTTATTCCCTCTGGAATAGAGAGCTGATTATAAAAGGGGAGGGTGGGGGGGACAAAGTCTTCAGATTAAAAAAAAGCTTAAGGTATTTTAATGCAAAGCTCCTCCGGGGTGCGTCAAGTCCTCCTGCTTTATAAAGAGGCTTTGCTTTTGGGGACGGCCACCTTCATCGGCTGCACCGGCGGTGGCGCTCCAGAAGACCAATGTGCTCCTCCAACAGCTCGCAGGAGCCCCCAAATAACGGGACTCCGGGGCCTTTCGATGGCCCCCAGTGGCCCCACCAGGCCCCGCGGGGCACGTACCTGTCGGTGGCCGTGCTGATGGGCATCGTTGTGGTCTCCGCCTCAGTTGTGAATGGTTTGGTCATTGTGGTTTCCATCAGGTACAGGAAGCTCCGGTCGCCCCTGAACTACATCCTGGTGAACCTGGCCGTGGCCGACCTGCTGGTGACGCTCTGCGGCAGCTCCGTCAGCTTCTCCAACAACATCAACGGCTTCTTTGTGTTCGGCAAACAGATGTGTGAGCTGGAGGGCTTCATGGTCTCCCTGACAGGTAAGGACATGAACCTTGAGGCCTGTCTCAGTCTTTGGTTGGTGTCAATACATTTAGCAAAGAAGCTTTGGGGAACGTTTCACCAGCTTGCTGCCCCTCCTAATGGCAATGCTTCCGTGCGCGATGTAAAGCTCGTGTCCTTCAGCTATTCTTTAGCCCAAGGAAGGGTCTAATAGGTGCTTGGCTGTGCCAGGTCACCAGTCACTCTGTCTTGGTCTTCACTGGGTGGGAACTGTCACTTGGGCACATTGGGAGTCCTTCCTCGGGTTGTGCTTCCTGGGTGCTGGCTGCTGTGTCAGCACACGGCCGTGTGTGTGTGTGTGTGTGTGTACCAGAAATGTGAAGCACTGCACAAAACCTTTTGTCGTGGACACTCCAGTGGAGAAACCGTGGTCCATGACCATGACGCATTCCAGACACCCCATTGCCAACTTCATTTTTAAGGGCCAAATATCCTCACAGCTCTCCCTGCTGTAAGAAAAACATCGTACTACAACAATATCACGGTCTGCCGCGTTCCGGCACAGGCAGCAGAGCAGTAGCGGAGCCTGTTCCTGAGACACAAACCCTCCTCCTCCCCCCAGGCATCGTGGGGCTGTGGTCCCTGGCCATCCTGGCCTTTGAGCGGTACGTTGTGGTCTGCAGACCCCTGGGAGACTTTCGGTTCCAGCACCGGCACGCCATCAGCGGCTGCGCCTTCACGTGGAGCTGGTCATTGCTCTGGACGACCCCACCGCTCCTGGGCTGGAGCAGCTACGTGCCTGAAGGTAGGGGAGGTGTGCTTCAGACATGAGCTCAACTCTACAGCTGCTTCTGGCGTACCGTTTTCAAGCACAAGGTAGTTGGAGAGTCTCTATTCTGGTATTTAAAATGTTAACACCTCCTTCTTGCTCAGTCAATAGTCCCCTCTCGGAGGTTGTCCTTCAGAAGTTACCCACTGCACAACATGCCACAGCCGTTCTTACACATCTGATGGCCATCAGAGCCACGAGTGGCTCTGGCTGCCGGGGCACACCGCGCAGCACCCAGCACACACCCTGCCCAAATCTGCTTATCTAGAGACTTGGTGTAACGCTGCCCGCCACAACAGATCACCCTCCTGCACAGAGGAGTCGGCCAGCCAACCACTGCAGTGGCTGATCTCCAGGTCATGGGGATGGAGAAGGGAGAGGCGCTTGGGCAGCATCGCTGAGGGGGCAGCACCGGCGTTTGCTATTTTGGAGCCTGTTATGGAGTCTCTATCCAAGCCCAGGATCAGTTCAGGCTTATTTCAAAACTTACTTGTTCCAGGTCTGAGAACGTCTTGCGGGCCCAACTGGTACACCGGCGGCAGCAACAACAACAGCTACATCTTGGCCTTGTTTGTCACCTGCTTCGTGATGCCCCTCAGCCTGATTCTCTTCTCCTACACCAACCTGCTGATCACCCTGCGAGCGGTAAGTACAGCGAGTACAGGTGAGTTAATGATTTTCCGCTCACAAAACGGTGTCGAGGCACATCTCCATTGGGATGAAGAGCCTCATGGCAGGTTTTTGTGACATATGATGGAGCTGACATCTCCTGGTGCTGATGTCAAGGCACCTAAGGGATGGAAATGATGTTGGAAGTTGTCAGGCAAATCTTTCTCTCTGTCTCTGTCTCTCTCTCTCCAAAACTCCCTGCAGGCTGCGGCACAGCAGCGGGAATCAGACACAACGCAGCAGGCGGAGCGGGAGGTGACACGCATGGTGATCACGATGGTGATGGCCTTCCTTATCTGCTGGCTGCCCTACACCACGTTTGCCCTGGTGGTGGCCACCAACAAAGACATCGCCATCCAGCCGGCTCTCGCATCCCTGCCCTCCTACTTCTCCAAGACCGCCACAGTTTACAATCCCATCATCTACGTCTTCATGAACAAACAGGTGAGAGAGAAAGCCATGAGCTAATGAAACCACAGCTTCACTGGGGCTTTTGGATAATGACTCATAAAATGTGGAGGAACCATCTACCCTACCTGGAAGCACAGGTGCAGACTCGATCCCAGAGTTGCTGTATAAGCAGCAAGGTTTGGGGGAATAAAATAGAAAGGGAGGGAGCAGCCTCCGCGCCCAAAAAAGAGCTCATTTTCTGCTTCCATGATTTTATGGCATCAGGCAACTTAATTTTAGATCACAGACTGCTCACCAAACACACAAAGCAAACAGAACGAAACTTTTATTGTCAATAAACCGCCACGGTCTGCAAAGAGTTGGGCTGGGAAGTGATAGAGAGCTCACCCAAAATATAACAAGCGTCCATGCCTCTGCCTCCGGGTCTCGAGGTGGGCACCAGCTTTCTGCCACCACACGTAACCTGTCCCTTCCCTGCCCAGTTTCAGAGCTGCCTGCTGAGAATGGTGTGCTGCGGTCACCACCCCTGGGGGATGGGAAGAACTGCTCCGGCTGCACCCGGCCCCCGCGCAGGTGTCGCTGCAGAGGGGCTGCGGAATAAGGTGACACCGTCCCACCCTGTCTAACTGCAGCCAGGTCCCCCCACACCGATGCCAGCTTCGGGCTCAGCCCATCCCACTCCTCCAACACGGGCAGAGAGAAGGGCCCGGTGCCACAGCCGCTCCCCAGGAGATGGGTGGCTCTCGGAGGGTAGGGGTGTCCCCAGCAACCCTCACGCTGCTCCCCCGAAGACCACGGCACTGTCTTCTCATGGGAGAGGAGCCACCCAATCACAGGATAAACTGCAAACTTTTATTTCATGCTCCAAAGGGAACACCCCTCCCTTCCAGCCTGGGGGATCGGGAGTCTGTTAAGAACAACAAAAAAATAAAGAGTAACGTTTCCTCGATGCAAAACACTCCAAGTTGCCGTTGGGCCCAGAGTCAGGCTGACCACACTCGGCCGTGACACCACCCGCAAAGCGGTCGCAGGACAGAGCCGCACGTTCGCCTTCCCTCGATAGACCGAGTCCTGTTTGCAGTTCCAGGTCATGCTGTGAAACTGGCAAAAACCCAGCAGGTAGGTTTAAGTGCAGACTGCGTTAATAAACATTGCTAAACACCGACAAGTTCCCACGCATCTGTTTTACCCGCTGACAGAGGGTTCGACAGAAAACACTGCACCTCCCACTGCTGCGGCTGGCGCTGCTTCTCCTGTGGCAAGTGCCACATACACTGTCATAATGGATAGCGATAAAAAAAACTGTTCAAAGACACCAAGTTATACAGTTCTGTATTTTATTTATATTTAAGGCAATAAGGAAAGGTCTGAAACCCACTGATTTCCCAGCAAGGGTGAAAACTCAGCTTGCAAGAGGCCCTGTGGACCCTCAGGACCAGGCGCAGCAGAGCCACCGCTGCCCGAAGGGGCGGCACCTTAACGGAAAGCAAAAGACACCAAAGGCCGTAAGAAAAAAAATAACAGACAAAAAACCTCCTCCATGGGGTCCCACAGTTACACACCTGATCCGGAGTCTCAAAGCGCAGTGTTTCTCTACACCAGCTGCAATTACACTTGCGGACTGCGATGCAGCGTATGTGCTGGAGGAGCCTACGGATAAGGCTCCTAAGCACAAGCTTTAGGCGCTGCCGCAGACAGCGATCCCCCGAGACGCGGCTTTATCAAATGCCTCCGTCTTT
Source organism: Ibidorhyncha struthersii (assembly GCA_013398815.1). NCBI lineage: Eukaryota > Metazoa > Chordata > Aves > Charadriiformes > Charadriidae > Ibidorhyncha > Ibidorhyncha struthersii. Next base: position 31,337 of record VZSZ01005133.1, on the reverse strand, counting down.
AAAAGTGCTATCAGCAGCTTGGCGGCCTTCGTGGGTAATTGTCTTTCAAAATTTGATTCTGAACTCTTAAATTGCTTTCAAAACGAGACTGATCCAGTGTCAAAAGCTTTAAGGGGTCACTCTCCCCTCCACAGTTTCATTTCCATCGCACACCGTCCACGGGGCCGATCCCCAAACACACCTCACTCCTCACCTCCCCCCGCCATCTCCCACAGCTTTTGCTGTTGCAGCAAACCTGTGAAGGGGTTTGAGGGAAGCAATGCTAAAAGTTGTTCATCATCTCTCTGCATTGTGCCTCATGAGCATGCAGCCCACAGCCCGGTACAGGCAGTGAGAAAGCAATTTGCACTGGCACAGACTGGGATGAGACTGGGGGAACAAGGTTTGGGTTTTTTTTCTGAGATCCTTTGCTCCGAAAAAAGAGCAAAACAAAAATCCCAAACCCAAGACCAGCACCATGACAGGTACAAGGGAGCTGAAACACAGCTGCTTAGCGGATGAACATTTGCTTTTCCCGCTTGTCTTCACCCAAACTTAGCGCAGGGTCCAGAGAAATTGAGCACCTCCAGGCAGCGTCGCCTCCCCGTGCAGGGGAACAGGATGCCCGTCCTCTCCCCGTCCCCACCTCCCTCTCTTGCCGCTTGCTTTTCTACAAACTTGCACACTAGCGGCTCAGAGGGGAATTAGAACAGCTCAGTATCACTGTTTTAATTTAATTAATTGGCCTTTCATTCTCAGGGAAGCTGAAAAGCAGCATTAGATGGGCCCCCTCTGATCTTCTCTGCTGTCTTTCACTGGTCCTTGTTTAATTCTTCCTGTTAATGACAGCTTTTGTGTCCATGCTTTATGCCATTAGGATGATTTACATTCATGCCATACTCAAATCTGGAAAAGGACAAGCAGCTGAAAAACTGCTGCATTCTGGCTTCGATATGGAGAGCAGACAGGCGATGGGACTACTTGAAAGGCTCTCTACCAACAGAAATAAAAATTCTCCACATTAAGATTTAAAAAGAGATAGGGAAATGGTTCACAGTCTGCTCACCATTTGGTTTGACAGGTAAAATAGAAAGAGAAATCCTAAGCTAAGGAGATTTCACATGTTGCAAACCAAAGTGACAGATAATTACATGCATGTAAAAATGCGTGTGTGCTTGCTCCACTCCTCTCCACTGCTGCAGCCCGACAAGTTTTAATTACTTTGTATTTAATTCAGCAACTCTATGAAACATAACAAAATATTGCCCAAAATGAGAGGGAATCCCAGAACTACTTGTCAGTAGTGGGTAACAAGCCACTAAGGACAGACATACACAGTAATTTTGCAATTTGACTTTTGCATGCATTTGTCATCACCCTCTGCTCCCCCGCAACAGGCTGCGATGTAACACAACGCTTCGTGCAGCCCCGGGCCGATGTAAAGCAGAATCTTGTTCCAGCAGCTTCTATCAAGAATATAAAGTTCTTCTGCCTGCAGCAAGGATACAGAACTCACACACAGCGAAAACCTGCAGTTGATGCAAGCCCAGGGTAGAAAATGCTAACCTGTTGCCTGGACCGAACTGTGCAGTGCACCGAAGTGAGCCCCGTTTCCCAGGCACTGGCACTGCTGCCAACCTCAGGTCAGGAACTCAAACTGCAGCCTCCTTGCTGCTGGCGCTTCTGCTCTACCACCACCACATGACTCAACGGAAGAAAGACTTTTATTTTTTTTTCAGTCTCTTGTGAAGAAAGCTCCCCCAGGTCTGCCAGTCTGCAGCGTCTTCCCTGGAGCAGCTCTATCTGCATCTAGTTGTATACAGAGTCTGATGGTGGGAAATACCGTTAATAACAAGTAAAACAACCAACCAGCCAAAAAAAAAAACCAACAAAAAAACTCACCCAAAAAACAGAAAAAGAACTACATGGCAGGATAATAACCTTGGAAACTTTTATTAGTATTGTTAAACCAAGTTAACTAGCAGTTACAGACAGGCAGAATTTCCTACATGAGCAGGAACGTGGTACACGGCTGTATGAAGGCAGCTAAAATCCCAGTGCCTGTTAACATGGGACAGGGACAACCTTCACACCTCCTGCACCTGACCAGTATTTATCACAATAGAAGTTAAATATGAAGTTGCTGTGCCCATCAAAATTCTAATCCAAAACTCAATTATATCCAGGGACGGTTTTTGTGGACGAGGCCAACCAAAAGCGTGGTTTAATTAAATAACAAGTATCTTCGTCATACTAACCAGACTTTCTCATATTCTTGTCTAATGCTGGCAGGGAACGTATTGCTATGCTTGCAATCTCTGGAGAACACTGCCTTTTTCTCATTAGCTTTTTGCACAGCAATTAATCCCTTTAATCAGTCAAATCAGTTCAACGCTACATCACAAAAGCACTAAGAAAAGAGAAAACAAGAAATTACCTTGTTAAATTTAACGAGCAAGGAAAAACATAGACTACATGGGCTGTAACAGTGCTCCACACTCCAGCATGGAAAAATTTAACAAGTGCCTGAGCAGTAACAGCAGTCCACAGAATTATAATCATTTTGTCTCTAACACTGAAAACTGAAACACGATGCAACAGAGCAAGAAATTCTTTTGCTTATGACAGCACGCACAGGCAGAACCCCTCCCCCCAGCCAGCTTTGTAAAGAAGTTACATTCAGAAAAGAGTTCGGTCCTGCCATATTGCTGATACTGCCTTTACATGCAATGATGGCATAAAACCAGGACAAACTGTGTTACAAAGCACAGCATTCTTCTGTACTTGCTGCTGCAGTGAAAAGAAGTTTGAGCTTTGCATTCGCTTATGTGGCTGAAAAGGGTTGCAATTCACAGGCTGTATATTGTAGAAGCAGCAGTCAGCAGGTGATATATTAGAACTGCTCCACTATCCTTTTTAATCATGTAGGAGAGCTCTGGTCCAAAACAATTATCCTGCAGGGGAAAAAAAAAAAAAAATTACACACCTTTTTTTTCCCCCTCTTACATCAAACTACAAGTTGAAGGGGGCAGGATTTCATACCGCCCCTTTTGCCTCCTAGGGGCGGAAACCAGGAATGTATCTCATGCAGCCAGAGAATACACAAATTTCTGTCAAAAGACCGATTTAATTCACAGAGAAGCTCACCTGAATAGTGAAGATGAAGACAGCTGCTCCTGTAAGTGGAATTTCAGATCTTCAGGATGCATGTCTAAAAAACATGTAAATTCAGCTCAGAACTAAGAACACCACATACAGCCACACAACACTTCAAAGAGAAAGCTCTGTTTTTGTCAGCACAGAGCAGCACGCTGAATCAAGTGCTACAGATCTCTTTGCTAGATCCATTAAGTTTCACTTGTAAGCAGAACCCAGCCCCAGCTGTGTTGCTGTTGGGTGCATTACACAGCACCCTTGTTGTGATCAGAAATTTTGTTTTCAAAACCTGAAGCCCAATCCCCACCAGCTCAGCTGTTCCAGGAGTCTGGCAGAAAACAGGGTCACATATGCTAATGCTGTGCAAATAACAAGCATAATGATGTTAAGTCCAGTTCTCTAGGTTTAAAAATTACCATCAACATTTCCAAAAGTAACGACGTTTCAAACTTTGGGTGCCTAACTGGAAAGCAAAACACATGCTGTAGGGCTGGCTGCTGTAGAAGCGTTAAACGCCCGTAACACTGAAGATCAGCTTCCTTTAAGTCATTTTGTGCTACTCATTGAAAAAATCAAAAGTTCTCTCTGAAAATGAAAGGCTACTGCCCGTTTCTTTCCAGACAAAAGGCGCTTTTATTCTTTTTGCATAGCGCTAAACGCACATTAACTTAACGCAGGTATGTCAGCCCCCTCCCTGTAACAAGAAACATCTTTAATTGAGAAATGTTGAAAATAGCAACCTTTGACTTTAGCTGCAGAATACCAAGCTGCAGCTTTGACAGTTCCTAATGGAGATTTGACCTTAGAGAACAGAGGAAACACTTGTATTTTATCTTGTGTCTTCCTCCTTCCTTCTAGTTTCTATTAGAGGAAAGCCAGGAGAGATAAGCCCAAGAGACAGATGTCTAAGGGATGTGATGGCATTAGCATATACATGACAGGCATGTACCAAACTGTACTGACAGTAACCATAGTCCTTACACTGTGAGATGCCTCACTCAGACTGAGCACTAAACAGGACACAGACACAGTATTTTCAGGTGTCTTTCAGTGCTTTCAAGTCAGCAGAGAAAACCGCACTCTTGCTAGGAGAGAGACACTGCAACTCCAGCAAACGGTCCACAATGCTCTCAGTCTCAACTGACCCAAAAAATTCAAAAATTTTCAGGTGCCTCTGGAGTGTTTAAGCCTAGAGCAGCTTCCTCTCCTTTAAAATCATAGGGTATAAACAGTACCCAGATGGGGGAATCAAGAAAAGCAAAAAACTAGTCTGTGTGAGCTCGACAAATTCAGTGCTAACAATATAATAAATGTGATACTGCCCAGTACAGCATCCAGTAGCTTTACAGATGAAGAGGATCTTCTGAACTCCCTTTACAGCTTTTTGGCGCTCTACCTCTGGCCCCAGCTCCTCCTTCCTCTACTCCCTTCTTCCTTCCAACATCTTCTGGATCTTGCAGGCTTGCAGCCCTGGAATGACAGAGTTTTGCGTATGCTAATTTTCTTTTAGACAGGATGAATACAGAGCACTAACCCAGAAGCCTCTGCAGATACCAGGTGCCTTTTCATTTTTACCCTGACCTGTAATGGGCACCTGCCCCCTCCACTCCCCAAACAAACTGCCTCTACCCCCCAAGACTGCAGATATGTTTTAGCTTTACATCCACCTGCAGACTCCAATGATTCCTTACATAACAGCATTAACTAAATGTAGTCTGACTACAAGTGTGAATGGGCTTTGGATGAGCCATTTGTGAACATGGCAGCATATATTCTGCAGGAATCGGTCTGCCCTGTTGGCAAGATCCTCCTGGTTGTCAGGACATTTGCCTTCTGTGTTCAATTAAAAATAAATAAAATCCTGATGCCAAATACAAGAATATATATATGTTAGGAAAGACTTATGAATAGTCACTGTCATTTACTGTGGAGTTGTTCAGAGTTACTATGCTCTGATCTTTGGTTCCAATAGGAAAAAAGTTACTTGAACTACAAATCTTTTTCCTTAAAGTGCTGTATATATGACGTCTGCCATTTTCTTCATTTCCTCCCATATTGCCGCGACCATATAACCATCTTCCCAAACTCTTCTTTAAAGTCTTTTCTAAAGAGCTTTCACAATTCTGTTTTCTTGATGTACATTCTTCTCTGTCTCAAAAAATCCACCATTCTGTCAAATTATCTCTGATTTCTGTGAAGACTACACAGTGTCTTCTAAGACTACTGAAATATTTGCTTTTGACCTACAGGAAATTATATTAACAAAACATACTTTCCCCTCTCAATTTAGCACGGAGAGTTCAGATTGATGTCTCCAGGCAAGTTCCCTGACACACTACCACCTAAAGAGTGACAGCACATTTTCTGAAAAGTCCTGCATAGGTCTGTACACAGAACATCAACAAAATAAACTTCTGAACAAAGTATCAATTATCAGCTAACCCAAGTGCGTGTCCCTGAGGTTGTTCTTGGATCTCCTCATCTCCAGGAACTGCATGGAGCATTCTTTCTAAAATATCATCAAGAGTAGAGTGAGCCCTGTTGAATAAAAGATTTTAAATGGATGCTGGCAAGTTTAATACTACACATTTTAAAAGAAAACAGCCATAACTATCAGGGTTCTTAAAAAAGCTGGCTTATTGTAAGCATTAAATCTTGTTAAAATATACTGGAAACATTATTCTAAATCTTTGTAACTCAAAGCCAAACATGCCTTATCATCCTTTTTTCATACCTTTCTGTTTCCTCCGTTAGATTAAGTGACTCCTTAGTCCATAAACTGTGATTTCTCCTCTCATTTCTCTCAAATTCTTTTTCTGACTCTCTGTCTTCCATGTTAATTTGATCTGCAACTAGAATGATTTTACTATTAAAGATATGAAGGAAGATAATAAGGAAATTAAAACGTGTTTTTATTTATTGCACTTGGAAAACTTCCAGTTGTTCACTTCTCAATTAATTACTCTTTCCTCAGTAATCTGATTCTCTACCGGTTAAGCAAATCCACAATATCTACAGTCAAAGGTGGCCAGTAGCAAGACCTAGATAAATATTTTACTGTAACACATTTTTAGATTCACAGGACTGAACATTTTGCTTCATACCAAAATGAAAAATGCATTCTGAAATTAATCTTTAATCTTTCCCCTTACAATCCTAGATATGGGAGAAAAATCAAAAGAAGACCTGTGGATGTTAGCTTTGTTACCCTACTTAGCAAAATCCAATGATATCCCCCCCCAGACTTATCTCGCTAAGTTCTGTTCCCTACAGCATGTGAATATATTCAGCCACCTTCTGCTAAGCTATGATAAGCAGGAAGCAGTAGGCTGTCACAAAAATGGAGTCTGAAATAGCTGTACTTTATGCAAATACAACAAAACCACAGTGACTGAACAGCAAGCAATACAGGCTGCTGCATTCCTTACCACCTAAAAACAAGATACTCCTATGAATAAAGTCACAGTAGCTTCTGTCCTTTGGGTAACAATTTTAAATAGGGAAAGATCTAACAAAGCTGTAGGATAACACAAACGAGTGCCAGTATCATTCTTAAGTGACTGTGCTATTTAGCTTTTTTACAGACTAACTCATGTACTGCCTTTTTGGGGGTTTGGGGTTTTTTTTTGTTGTTTTTGGTTTTGTTTTTTTTTTTTTTTAACTGCTCTTCGCTTTCTGACTCATTGGAAACAAATGCAGAGCCTATAAAGATCTAGGTTTTCTGCTCCTCTGACATTACTTACTGTACATCCAAAAATTATTCCCACTTATTAGTTTGCAGTTTCAGAAGCACAACGATTCACTACTGCTATCTTTGGTATCTTTGTAACAGAACAGGAAATTAACTATCAATTACCCCAGTGGATGCTATTTTCTTAGACCATGAGGTCAGAGGCATTATTTCATCACGATGAATAAGAAACACAAGCAGTTATTGTGCACTCGCCACTTTCTCAAGTGAACCACCCTCCCGGAACAGAAACTTCAGCTCTATTTTATGTCAGCTGCCCACCATCTATACATTTGTGGGTTTCGTCACTTATGTTTGAACACAGCATACCTTACAGTGGCATAATAGGAAGATAAATTCTGAACCACAAATACCAAAAGTAGCTAAAAATTGAAGTTTATCATACAGTTGAACATACAGTGACAAGTATTGAAAGTCATTTTGCAGCAATGCAAAAGTAATTTTTTATTTGTAATCTCCATGTTAGGACTATTATCAACTAACCATTTATTTGCACTCTGCAGTCATACAATCCCTCCTCTTTAAAGTCTTGAGTGATGGAATCTTGCTGCTTTAAATATTCTGTTAAAAACAGAGTATTTCCTTATTGATCTAAATACTCTAAATTGACTCTATACAATCTAAAGTACCATATTACTTATCCATACAAACTTTGATGAAAACCTTTACGTAATGTATAATTAATTCATATATTAATCTTATAAATTGTCTCTGACCATTATTTATTCACTTGACACCAGCCTCCATATGTCCTTGTTTTGTGGAATGAGGAAATAAAAAGATTAGAACATGTCTGGGTGCCTCATTTCTAAAAGAGCATAGGACCTATATATGTTTAATTATCCCAATGTCTGGTGTTAGTTTAGGAAGAGTTTATAGCTGAATAACCAAAGGAAATTCTTCTGTATCACACAGAGTAAAAATAATGCAGAGTTTTTACACTGTATTCTGTTCAAAGATAAATGTGATTACAAAAAGAAACGTAAATCACTGACACTGAGCTCCACAAAAATACCCGAGGGATGCAGATGCCAAGCTTGCGTTTGTTTTAATGGAGCACATGCATTGCTCCAGGACACCCTTCAAAAATTCAGTCTACACAAAATTCATCTCAGTGTTAAATTACATCTGCGCACAACAGACTAGCTGCTGTCATCATCAGCAACTAACCATTACATGAAATGCACAAACTTCAAGGACTAACTTAAATAACTGCCAGTTATTCGCTGTTGATGCCTAACTTCCTAATCATTGACTTGACTGCAACTAATTTGGAAGCTCTTGTGTATTTTAGTAGTGAATGATTTGGGAGAAATCCTGATTGAAGACAGCTGGCAAGCCTCACAGCATTTTGGGTGAAGTGCCTCTTACCAATTTCATCCAGCAGTTCTTGGGCTGGTGGAGGCAGCTCGTCAATGAAGCCGTTAGATGCCTGTGAGAGTGCTGAGAGAGAAAAAAAAAGTCTAGTTAATTAGCAGTGATTAATCCTTAATAACTGTGATATAGGCTTACATTATGACAGCATCTTGCTGACATATTTCATTTATCAACCTGCATGAGCCAGGCTCATTCACATTTTATCAAATATCCTTAAATAATTTCATAATGGAAAAATCATTTAGAGCTGGACTTGCACAATCAGTTCCCAATCATGTACTGCACATTTTAGGCCAGTAATATTTACACTTCAACGTAGGTTGATTAGAGGTCAGAGTTCTTAGTCTGCAGGTGCAAACACAAAAATCCATAACCTAATTACCACTAGCAATACACAGTTNAAAGAGAAGTAAAACTGTAAAATTTCTTTTCAAATCTGTTTTTCCATTTATTGATCATTCAATACATTGGGCTGGGTAAACAGACTTACCAGACACTTTCCTGGTGCTTCTCAAGGATGAAGCAAGTACCGGCAACCCATCCTGTGTAAGATCATACAAAATGAAACACAAAGAAAGGTAAATTGAAGAACTGCTGGTCTTCAATCCTTCCCTTCAACTTACTAAATCCAAAATGAGGTAAGGCCTTAATTAAACCCTTAGCTGACCATTACATTTTAAATTAAGCTCTTCACAGGATAGGAAAACAGAGATAGCATCAAGGTAAGCCAGCTGTGTCAAAAATTATGCTTAGGCTGCTGTGCACTCATCTTTTAGCCAGCCGTATGATACTGCCAGCTACATAATCCTTACCCATTTCAACACTGTATGGACCATTGGATGGGAATTCTCTCAAAGGACAGTTCTAGCATCTCTCAAGTTCCCATTCTTTGCTTTGAATCTTTAATTATTAAAGCCAGGCACACCTATTCACCAAAAGAGCCCACCCAAAATCAAGAATTTGCAATCATAGGCAAGTCCTCACCGTCCTCAAAATTGAAACGGGTGCTTCATGCTTACAATCCTAGGATAAGATTTTAGGCAAGGAAGTGACACAATCAAGTATCTCCGCAGAGCCAGTCAAGGCAGCACTGCAGTGTTAATGGGCTTAATGAAGTCCAACGGTCTGCTATGCAAGCAGAAAGACACAGACCTAACGTGACAACAACGAATGTAGTCACTACTGTTCTGGTTGAACAAACTCTAATTTCATCTTTAAATGACAATGCCATGACTGAACAATAATAAGAAAGGCATAAAGGCAACTATTTTATATATAACTGTCTGAAAAGACAGTTAAGATAATGCTGTGGCTCCAGAACACCTTCAGTTCCAAAAAGATTACTGGAAATCACTACAGTGACCTTGGAAATTGTCAATTCCAAAGAGAGAGGATTTTTTGATACAACAAAGTTGATAACATTATGCCACGGCTGTGCATAAAAAGGACAAACTTAATCCCCTAATACAAGGACTTTCTGAACATTTACTTGCTTGCAAAGTCCTAGATGGCTTCCACCTTAGTTTTCTTCCTCAAGGAATCACTCATTTACGTATTCATTTTATCTTCCCTCACTCAGTTTTGAGAATTCTTCAGTTTCACAAGAAAACCTATATACTTGGACACACACACACGTGTATTTATTTTCATTCAGTTTTAATCCCCACTTCCACATAGTCAAAGGCTTATAGTTGACAAATCACTTGTCAGTTCAGTGCCGTTTGGATACGCAGCCTGCCATTGCCTCACCAGAAGACCAACTGATCAACCTCCCCTCTCCCAACAAACACATACCTTTTCTACCCAACTGTTTTGCAGATACTTACCACTTTGGTGTTTCAAATTTACCAGACCAAATGTTGGCAAATGGCAATTCTTTACAGCCAGGGAAGGGATGGAGGGGCAGGCAAGGCCACTTCCATGGGTGTCAACATTTACATACAATTAGGTGCGAGGGGAAGCCAAGTCTTTGTATAATCACTGGCACACACTGACGGCCTTGAAATCATTTTGTCATTATGTCAACAGGTCCAGGATTCCAAAATACAAATACCTAGAAGCATTTCTGTGCTTCTCATTGTACATTTATTTTAAGGAAAAGTATTTTTTAAAAAATGTATTTTAAAGAATGGCTGGCATAAGGTAAATTTTCTAGACTCACAGGCTTGTTCAATTCAGATGAGCAAACTCCTGAAGCAATGGAGGAAATCTCAGTGCTCCTTCCCTCTTCATAGGCTGTAGTGAATGTCCTGGACACTGCAGAGGAGACCTCTTGAGAACCGCAAAAGGAAGAATCTGAAGGTACTTCATGACAGTCCTTGGATTTCTCAAAGGCTATTGGAATTTTTTCTTCTAGAATTAAAAAAAAAAAAACAAAAAACACAAACCAAAACAAAAGAAAAAGATGATAGCAAAGCTGGAAAATTATTTTTGGATTTTTTTGTACCTTGGTCACATCTCAATAGAAGCAGAAAAAGGTTTCTTGTATTTGAACAGGCACCTGCACAGGAAACTCTAAGCAATTATTGTCCATAAATAATCTCTAAACAGAAGTCCAAACTGATTACCTAGGAGTTCCACCTCGGACATTACTTATGCAAAACTTTGCCAACTGAAACATTTTGACTACAGTTATTACACCAAATTAATGAAAGTGCAAAGCAGATGATAATTCATTGCTCTTAAGCAACATTTAAGTCCAACAAACATTGAGATCACCTTATCAACAAACAAAACATACTAAGTGCTTATTACATTGTCTGTCTTTAAAATGCTAAAATCTATGTGTATCACTCCAATTTTAAATGTCTAAAACAATTTCTGATTTATGAAGGCTACCATTAACTACCAAGTAATTATCTGACAAGAGGCCTTTTAGATAGTGGCTTTTTTCAGCTGTGTCCCTGTAAATTCTCCTTCAGTTCTGTTAAGAGATTTCTTTTGACCAAACAGGCTCTAACTACAAAGTTGCCACTATCGAGAGCAAAACAATGAGATTTCCAACAATGGGTACAGCATTTCTTGTGGTTACTTATTCCAAGCCTGACATTTCTGCATTGGTACTACGTGGATGGAGTTTCCATGACTCACATCAATGATTTTCACATTAGCAAGTCTTGGCAGAAAGGTCTGACTCCTGGCATAGAAAGGTTAAGTAATTCACTGGTCTTCCCTTTTTTCCCTCTCTGCACTTACCTGAGCCGAGTGGAGTGCTGACGCTCGTTGGTGCGTGACTCGCTCTGGGCATTTTACAATCTATATCCCTGTAGTAGTTGTCTTGCTCGTAGAGGATACTCGACAAATCCTGAATATCTGTCACTGATCTGAAGTATTGAAAGATGTTCTGAATGTTAGAATGGCCACTTCTTGCACTTGTCAATCACTAAATTCTGCTACTTTCAGGTTCTTTAAATTTTACTTTTGTTCAGTCTTATCTAGTTTTCCAGGGAGAAGAGAGACATTCCCTTGAAAACTTCCCACAGAATTCTTGGAAGGCTAAAGATCACCATCTTCAATGATCTTACAGAGACAGAAAAGGTTAATTATTTGCTTTTCCTTCCTTTACAGGATTTCTTCATTTTAATAATTCTCCTATTAAAGCAAGCTCAGGAAATTGCCTCCAGAAAGGGCAAGAACTTCAAATGTGAATGACTAGGTAGAATAATCTCTCCAAAGCCAAGGGAAGACCTAGAGGTTTAAAAAAAACCTATTGATCCATTAACTAAGACTAAACTCAGGTCTTAGGAGACTTTAGAAGAATTACTCAGATAAACTGAAACTGCTCAAAATCTGCATGGGCAGTGATGTCCGCTCATTACAAAAATTCTTAGGTGGCTGCAGGACTGGGATTATATTAAGCAAACCACCATCTTCTGTAGATACACCCTGGATTACACTGTCCTCAGAAGACCATGAAATGAACAGATGTCTACTGTTACCAAATCAGTAATTTCTATGCAAATCTCCATTATTTGTAAAAAAAACGAACTTTACTAGTAAAGTCACAAACCTATTCTGCAAATTTTTCTCGAGAATCTCAATCACAAGATTATTTTTGTAATAAAATTTATTTAGGTACATACTAATGATGTGCTCTTTAAACTAATTTTATTTCTCCTGTATAATATGGACAGAAGAAACAAGGAATTGTAACACTTTAATGTGAAGAAGTACACCCAAATTACACTAAGTTAATTACTTACAAGTATGAAAATATTTCAAACTAAGGACAACTGTATGTGAAAGCTCTTATACCGGTCTCCCAGCTTATCACGAGAAAAAATTCTTTAAATACTTCAAATAGTTTTTTCTCTCTCAGCTTTGGTCTGTCACATCTTCCTGTTTTGCATCAACACAAAACTTTTACAATGATAATGACCAACTTGCTGAAGTTTTTGTATAAAACAGTCCATGGCTCTTACACATCTTCTTTGGATTCTTCTTGTGGCTCCCACAGTATCCCTTCTTGTGCTGCTTCAACACTAGAATGAGGGAAGAAAGGTCATATTCATTGATCCTACCAGAAAATTATGAAAATAGATGTATTTCATTTCTTCTCAAAGTTTAAAAGACTACTTTCTCTCTGAGGTAGACTGCAGCTCATGAAAACTTTTTGCTTAAAACCTCAGAAAGTGGAGATCACTAGGAGAAAAACACCATTTTAACCACGTTATGGATTTGTATCTGGTAAGGAGAAAACTTCCAATTGACATACACCATTTCAAAACAAAACTGAAAGTTCAATAAAAAAAACCCCAAAACTTATGAACATACATCACTACATTGTTTATCATCCTTTGACTGGTCTGCATTGTAAGCTCCTCCCTCAAACTGTAACAAGCCCGCTGAAGGTCAAGGAGGCATTCAAAGGGGATCAGTCAGATGGTCAGAGGGCAACGGTGCTCTCTGCCCTGCTGGCAAAAGCTCAATTCCCAAGAGAAGGGAGCAAGCAAAACCATTACCTTTTACCTTAAGGCCAAGTATTTACACACTTGCTGCCTACCTTTGACACTACTAACTCAGTTCCTCCAGTGGAGGGGAGAGGTACAACACGGACAGAAAGTATAAGCATCTCTCGCTCTCACTCAGAGAAAGCGAGCAGCTGCTAACTCTGCAGGAACACAACAAAAGCTGAGCTACAGGGTGGGAAGGGGCTTTTAAGAAGCCTGAAAACCACTGCTGAAAGGCCATCAGGGCGAGGACTGTTTGTCTTTAAGTGAAAGTACCCCTTGCAGCATGAGGTGGTGATTCTGGCCAACATCTCTGCACACTAGTAGACTATAAAAATTTACAAAAACACTGGATATAAACACCTCATGTTTGACAGATGAGACTGCAAGTCTCCAAGCATGGGCTAATATTATCTGCAGGCAAGATACAGTGAGTGTACTTGCATCGGGTTGTTCCCACAGGAGGGGAAAAAGCATGATCTTCATTCCACTTGAGCTCCAAAACCAAAGCGCAACAAAATTAAAACAGATGACTAACGCCTTAATTTGAATTATCTTTGCTCTGTTTAAGACTGCAGTCTATCAGTGTAAAAGGAATTGTAATACATACATGACTTACTTTTCCCATTTAGCTCCCTCATTAAGCAAAAAAAAAAACAACAACCAACCAACCCAGCCCAAACCTGAACACTCTAAAAGGCAAAACCCCATGAGACTTGTGAAAGTCCTTTTACTATTTTCTTGGCAAGGAACTACGATATGTAGATAATCATCAAAAAACACCACTGGCATCTTATTTGAATAATAGATATATAAGCAGAATTAATAAAGAGAGCACACTTTATAACCTAATTTATGCTTTGAGTAACGATGAAAGTAAGTCTATCTACCTGGCCACAGGCATATGGCTAAGTTGATCCACTCCTAGCGTGTTACTGCCAGAGTTCTGCGCCACTGTGCTGCAGAATACTATTTTTCCTCCTGAATACAAATAACAAATGTTCCCTGTTATTGGGTTTTGCTAGTACAAAAGAAAGCGACACAACTCACTGAACAGGAAATTGCAACTTTATTAATTCTTTTTAGTTCTTGTGACCTTTGTTGTTGTCAAGAGACAAATGTGTTTTAAAGATGCATTTTCATAAACATACCACAGCTGCCAGACAGTCAACCACTGAAGCACTGGGGAATACCGCAACATTTACAAATTTGAGCTGAGAGGCAACAGACTAGAGAAACAACGATGATCCTTCTATTATTCTGCACACACACGATGTCAGCTCTTACAGTTTTTAAGCTCAAGATCCTTCTAGCAATAAGAATATTAATGTGTAAATACAACTCTAATTTAGCTTTCAGCACCACAGCAAGTTGCATAAAAAGATTAAACTAAGCCCTAGGGTAAAAAACAAACAAACAAACAAAAGGTTGCAAACAAGTTTCGTTTTGTTTTTTTAACTGAAACACAGCACATACATAATCATCACGCTCAGCAATATTTTAGTGACTGCAATGCCCAAACCTCCTCTTCCAAAATCCTGAGCATCCTGAACTCTCACTAAAATAAGGAGGAATAAGAGACCAAGTGACCTGAAGAACCAAGCTCCATCCTTCTCACAGGAGAGCTGCTGACAAAAATGTAAGTGCAACAAGACTCTGTCTCCCTGACTCAAAATCACCTGCAAAAGGACGAGCACATTCGCCTGAAACCTGAATACCTGATCCTGTATCTTCAGGTAACTGTTTCTGTAAACATCCTTCTAATTTGCTCTCAGCATCTGACATCTGAAGGAGGGGAAAAAAGGAAGTGAATTCAATTTCTCACAGATGTCTGTGAAGGGTAGGACAACTCTCACAGGATGATGTTCACAATAATCAGAATGGAGAGACAAACTTTTCAAGAATTTATCAGCAAACAGCATGGGGATTGGATTTAATAGTCCACACAACAGCTTTGAATCTTCAAGAAACGAATGAAGATTGTTTTAAGGCTATTGAGTACTATAATTGATAGAGCTGTGAAGGAAGGCCTGAGATTATCAACTGCCTAAAAATTTTCTTAGCCACAGATTATGTTATTTCCTAGTAGACAAATTAAGAAAACAAGCCCCTGGTGTTCTGGGAGTCTGGGTGTTTGTAGGGTTTTAGTTGTTTGGGGCTTTTTTGGTTTTGGTAAGATTTTTTTCAGGCCAGGGTGCGTGTTTTAAAGGAACAGGGCTAGAATTTTATTACTTTTAGATAAAACTTTATTTGTAGATAATATTTCAAAAGAAAAGAATAAAAACTGTAATTCTCCCATTTGTACAGCTCTTCTTCAAATCAAATGGGAGCATAACAAAACCACATGTTGTGTAACTTACGTCCAAAGTTCTTGACACGGACTTCATTCCTGTCTTTTCTGTTATTTTTACCTCTTGTGCTGACCTTCTCTGAGTAGTAGAAGGAAGGAAATAACCAGAATTAGGAGTCAAGAATTCTTCAGATACATCAGGAGATGAATTAACAATGAAATTCCCTTGAATGCCCCTCTGAAAGACAACATTTGAGATGCTTTCTCCACTCTATTAAAGAATACACATTTTAGTCAATAATGCTAAACAATACTGCATCAAATTGAAATTATACTTAATTTGATCACTCTGAGTTTCAGCCTACCTCCAGCCCCTTACATTGCCTCGATGGTTTATAGAACCAAAAAAAAAAGGGGGGGGAGGGATTGTTAGTCAGGTCACAACTGAAAAGATCAGTTGCCTTGGCAGTTCAGTGTGCAACACGGAGAGACCAGGCTAAACTGTTTCACAGATAACTAGATGCAACTAGATTTCTTGGCTTACTATACATGCCCAAACCACGACAACACTCTAGAGAGATTCTCAACTTGTTGAGGAAGGACTGAATTCTTATGAATGGCTATTCCAGACTCTGCTTGTTCATCTTGTGATGGTGACTGGCAACTTCTCCCTAGGATGTCAGAATGGAACAAAATTATTAGGCAAAAAATAGTACGAAGTGAGTGATCTAAACCACTGATGGAATATCAATGAGAGTAGACAGTAAAACTACATTGTCTGTCAGGAACCTGGAGGAATAATGACATTTAAATGCTCACATCATTAATCTAGGCATATGAAGCTTTCCTTGTTCCTCTATTCATAACTATTACAAAAGCACTACCCACTCTGGTGCTACAGAAAAAGCATCTCTTTAGTCCAACTGAAAGAAAGAAAGTGTGAAAGCATACTTGTGGATTTGAAAGCCTTAGGGCTCCCATGCTGATACATGGTAATCAATGACAACAAAGGGTCTCCAAGCTCATTGGACATTACCTTCACCTATTAACATGTAACAATGATCTTAGTCTATTATTTATGTTCACTAATGACTGAGTGATTGACCTGCTTTGGGGGCAAGACTCTAGAAAATAAAATTCACAATTATTGTAACAAAATCACAGAAGCTGAAATCTGCTGGGAGATGGAGAGAGACAAAAGGAGAAGAAATGATTGTTTTTCAGCCTTACCTCCAGAACTTCTGAATGCAGACTCCAGATCACTCTCCTCAGACTCAGATCTATCCTCGCTGCCCAGATCCCAAGAGTCAACATGATCACCTGTCTGCCACCCATATCTTTGTTGGTCTTGACTTTTTTGGACTCTAACAGTGACGTGTTGAAAGGCTTCCTTTATACTCTCTGCTTCACTTTCAGATGTACATTCACTGGCTGTATATGCAGAACCGAGTGCTAGTTGTCCTGAGGCCACTCTTCTGGCCATTCGCTTTACTTCAGCTGTAAAAAAGAACAGAATTACCAATTCACACAACAGAATCTGGACCTTCAAAGCACTCCCTGTTTTTGCATTGTGTCTGCAGGCTTGGAAATACTAAAGTTATAGCCTGTAAACTCCTTTATCACGAAAAGAGCTAAACACTTCCTTCCATTTTAAGGAAAGCTTAAAACCTGCATAAATTCATATGGACAAGTCTGTACACGAACAATTTTTGTTAGTTTGCATTCTCTATTACTCGTGTCTGTACTGCCATCCACTGGTCATTGCTATACTACCCGTTCTAAATTCATATGCTGTCCTTCCATCCTGCAAAACAGGGCTAGATAGTCTTTGAGCTTTATAATCAAACCATCTTCATGTGGTTGTGACTATTTTATGCCCTAAATGTGCAAGACAGGATCCTACTCATTTGGGTTTCATCCAAGAGCAGCCTAACAGAGCTTCAGCAATTAAGGCAGACAGTTCTTAAGTAACAAAACGTGTTAAGTTTTAATGTACTGCACTGCACTAAGACTTGCTAACATTAATGCCGAGTTAACACTGATTTACTTACTCCTCCATTCTGATTGCATCATCCTTCTCTCCTCACTTATTTTTGTACTGTAAATTTCAGATCTTGGTTTCGGATAGCACCTATAATAAATTGTTATGAAATCAAACTCTGTTAATGCACAAGCATATTGTGTTAAGTATTCCCCAGTCATAAAAGGCTAGAAGTTGCTTTAATGTTAATTAAAAGGCTGAGAGCACACATGCTCTAAGAACCCGACAGAACTAGCAGATTGAGCCATCGGAAGCTTAGAAAGTACAGAGAGTTATTTAGGTCTATTATAGATTAACAAGACGAGCTGTACATTAAAATCTAGATTTCAAAAACTGCCTTCAGATGATCTATAAACACTAACAGACGTTGAATGCTATGGAGATTTGTTTTATTCAGGTCAGTAAGGTGATCAGTGGACAACTTAAGATACTCAGAACTTTAGACCTGGATAACAACAATCCTACCACCAACCCAACCCACATCTAGCGTTTGTTCACTTGACCATCTAACCACATGGCAGCATCTGGCACATTTACGTTCTAAGCAGGTATGTCCTATGCTAGTGGGTCTTACTGATTCAACTGGGTCATGAATCAACTTAAAAACTGGAACAGTTTTCCTGACTGATTTGACCCAAACATTGAAGGAGGTGCCTGTCCCCATCTTTCCAGCTAATAAGAGATGTTAATTTGCACAAGTTTTGCCAGGTGCTTTTAACATGTACTTTCCACCCATACTTAGAAATATAAAGGGATGACATTAAAAAGCACAGCAAACATAACGAAGTAACGTATGCTCTGTTGTCACTGGGTTTAGCAAGACTGTTCTGCTCCCACAGCCCCTAACGTAGGCCCTACACCTATGAAAGCTGAAGTATTTATACTGAGAATTGAATGAGAATGCCCACATAGAGGAAAACCGCCCTTACTAGTAACTTGTTAGATTGCTCTCCGCAGGCACTGTTACGGTTTTGGACCACTGACCTCCACCAGAGAGGCATCTGGAATCCAAACGTCACTCTTTAAAAGGAACTGCCCTGTCGCAGCAGTTACCCTGTGAGCTCTGCAGCTGACAGGGACTCACAGCAGGGTCCTAATTGGACAGATGGCTTTTGGCTTACTGAAAAAAACATTTAATGCCATCCTTGCTCCTGGATGTGTCTACCTTTGACAGTGCCTATACCAAGATGAATCTGCTAGAATTAACTCTTCTGTGAATACAATCAAAACTCACCACCTCTCTTCTTCACTTCCACTTGCTGCAGAATGTGAATCACCTCCTCTCTGACACTGCAAGTTGAACTTTTTTTTGCATCTTACAGATACATGTGGGAGTAAATGCTGAAATGAGTCCAACAAGCCATGATTCAGCACAAGTTGGGCATTCTGGTAGTTACTAGTTGAGCTGTCTATGAGATAGACTAAGAACCGGACAGTGCAAACTCTATTCCTTTGGTTATATTTTAGTAGCATTACTCATGAGAAAGAATGACAACTCCAAGCTTCCGCCTAGTAAAAACTCTGTCCTGGATTTATAGCAGGTTTCATGTGTACGCAGGCAGACTATCATTACACATAGTTCCCGGGGGCATGAGTGGACCTAAATGACTCAAGATTCTCTCTTTCTCTTTGGGCTAAGCATGTCAACTACTTACACTTAATAATGAAAATGATCTAGAAGCCCTTACTAATGACAGCTTGGACCCCCATAACTAAGTATACAAATAAAAATCTTTCTCCGCTTGCCCTTTCCCTGACAGTCCCATCTCCATTTTAGTACAGGATTTTATTCCCTCCTGAGCCACTGGACAAGTATTTTGCTAGGGGCAGGGAGAAGAAATTATATTATCGCACTGCTGAGCTGACTGTTTTCATTCCTAAATATAATGCGTATTATGGTACGTGCATATATTTTAAAAGATAGATTCATCCCTCCTCTTGGACACCATCCATAACTAACATCTCTATCTGCTAAAGTAAAGTGATAAACAGCCACCCTGCTCATGTCACTTTACCTCATGGTCTAGGCTCATTTGATCATCCAGGCTTTTCACCACACTGAAGCTGAGATCACGATGGTTATTTTCGTTTTTACTCTTACTCATCTCATGAAACCACTTTGACTTTTCATTTCGAATTGCCTCCATTGCCTTTGCTGTCTTTGAAACAGCTTGGAAACTGTCTCCACCTAACGTTCCTTGTGCCTGACATGTTATCAGTGGCGGAATATAGACACTTGATGGTGGACCTATAGCCTTCCATGAAAAAATATTAACTCCAGAAAAAAGATTACTAGTATTTTGGGAAGTATCATCAGATGTGTCCTGGTGTCCTTCTTCACAAGTTTGCTTAGAAAGCAGATTCATTCTGATTTCCTGGAGCAGCTTCTTTTGCTTTTCAATGGCCTCTATTTTGTCCAGTTTGTCCTCTGTTCGGTGCAGGGAATCTTCTGCCTCACGCAACATGCTTTGTAAAATCTTTAAATCAAGAACACATTTCCCGATGTACTGCTCCTCTTGGGATGGACTACCCATTCTTATCCCAGCATCTCCTCTCGCCTGTGCCAGCATGCACGGGTCAGAGGCCTCACTTATTCTCTCCTCCTCTTCTGCAGTGTACTCTGTACCTGATTCTGAAAAGCTACCTTCCTCATAAACCAGCTTTCCCTCACAGTGCACTCCATGGGATGCATATAGGTCTCTGAGGACAGCCTTATCTTCTTGCTTTTGTTGCCTTTTTTCATCTTTTAGAGATTGACCTAATCCAGCTTCTTCTTCCAGGAAATCTTCGTGACATTCTGGAAGACTGAGGAAGATTTCATTGTTTTCAAAGCTACAGAGGCTGTCATCCACATCACTGACACTGCAGGTTGTCTGGAGTGCAGATGCTACATCACCATTTTTGTCCTGTGCAACTGGCTGTAGACTGGTTGGTGCCTCTTGGTCAACTAAAGCACTATTCTCCTCAGGAACGAGCGAGTATCTTGGGACAGTAGAGCTGTCTGAAAAAATATAAGTGTTAAGCCATTTCTCCAGATGTCTATCAAACACACTGCTTTCATACACTTAGGAGTTAACATCTTTTAAAGATTACATAAGCAGCACATAACACCTCTGCCTGAACTTGAAATATTAACCAAACTTATAGACTTGAGTTTACACTAACAAGTAGGGCAGCACCTAGAATCCAAAGCTAACTGCTTTCTATTTTCAAACTATGTCATAAAATGTGTAAATGCTCACATTTTAATTATTTATATTCAACCTTTATGGAATGAGGTACATGCTGAGTGAAGGACACGTGACATCTTGCTAGAAGGAACTCACCAGACTCGGTTATCTCTTCTTCCTGTGTTCTCTTCTGGTAGCTAAAAGCTGATCCCAAACAGATGTTCACATCTGCAGAAACAGCAGGTCTTTGTGCTTTTGAAACTTCATCAGCATGACCAGTGTGAGACTTAACTAACTCCTGTAATACAAAAAATGGAATAAAAGATGACTATACTTGACAGTTCAATGTCTCTACCTTCTCTTTTAAAGTGGTTTGCCTCCATGATCAGAAACCAATATTCAACGTTTAGACAACTTCCACCTAGATTTAAGCAGAACTTTAATCTGAAGGGAATCAAAACTCTGCCATTTTAAATATGTGAAAGGCTACAATCCTGGAAGTCACCTTTAAGTCGTTTTTCAGTATATATTGAATATCCTGAAGTTTCATGGAGCGATTCTTCTGTTTAGGTTCTAGCCCTGATTTTACAATACCGTAATAGGGCATAGGAAGTCTGACATCTGCTTCTAACTGTTGTCCCGAAACCATGAGCTGTTTAATAACTGAGTCTTCAAAACCTTTCCAGGGAGGGGTCTCTGCAAGACATAAATACAGACTTTATGTCACAAGTTGCCTATCAATGTTAACGAAAGTAAAGAAAAAAGGGAAAGAATCAGATACTGAAGCATTATTGTCTGCACATTCCCTAATTTACAACCACTGTCACGAACCAAACGAGCACTCAGTCCAGTCTGGTATCTCCTCCTTATCTTATTTCAACAGCAGATGCTTTAAAGGGAGCTGACAGCAATCTCTAGAGACAGTTACACTGTAAACCACGCTCTGGATTCTTCATTACCAGCTAGTTAATAGAGGGTTTAATGTTTAGGGTAATTATTTATCCCATTTCACTGTCAGAATAGTCACAGTCAATACATAACATACATTACATTATCTGTAATAACAATACGTTATATGTCAGTTATCTTAGTGATCAGAAAGATGAAAGCTGCACAGCCTCGTTTCGTACATTGCAAAGAGCTAATTTAATGTTCTGCTATCCTCGTATGAAGAATAAAGATAAATAGCAGAAAAACACCATACACAAAATTGTCTCTCTAATACCAACCATTAATCTCATCCTTTAGTCATGCAATTTGAAGTTTTCTGATTACATTTTACAAAAGTTTCCAGTAGTCTTTGCTATTGTCATTAACATTTGAGAGTTTTTTTTTGCCTGGAGGGTTCTTTTTCCAAGTTAACTCTGTATGAGCCATCACAGCAAGGTTCTATCCACTCACATAGGGGAATTAAACAGACACTAGGGGGCTGACAGTTTGCAAGGAAAACATTCAGTGGGTTACCTGAGTGACAAAAGCCTAAACCTATAGATATACCTGTCAAGGCCTCCTGCACTACTGTACAGAAGCTATAAATATCCGATTTGACCGTGATAACTTTTTCAAGAACTACTTCAGGAGAGCACCACTTATAGAGCTGGACTGGGACAGGAATACGTGTCAGATCACTGTGTTCTCCGCCATCTTTGCTGTATAAAGGGAAAAATAGTTGTAAATTGGGACATACAGCACACTCAACTAGAATCTGTATCTTTTGGAATTAAACACCTGAGTTTGTTACATCTGCTTTTAGTTAGAATACCTAAAAGGTCCAGAGTCCTGCAAATAATGATATTACATATTTTCTCACCAATAAATGTATTTTGGCACATTACAGCAAAGACTTTCTGGTAAAAGTAACACCTCCTTTAACAAATTTACAGTCAAGAAGACATCAGAGGAAGTTTACATTTTCCCAGTGGGAATTTTACAAACAACCCTTTAGCTCTGGCCAGTGTTCTCTGACCATGGACAAAATACAAGAAGGTGCCACCTACACCTACCCTGTCAATATTTATTTTGCAATGTATACCTACGTCTAAAAGGTAACTTCCTCCTCACATTTATCTACAGGGTTTTTGTTATTCATTTCACAGTAAGCTGTACCTGAAATTGCCAAGAAATCGCCAAGATTCATGAACAAACTGAGTCTGCAAGGAGGTCAGGAATTATCTTTGCTCCTTTCAGGACATTACCATTGGCAAATTTTTGTTTATTACCAATTTTACTCTTTCTTTACAGTCTAACCAGCCATTTAGTTCCTTTCTAATCAGACTGAACTACAGGAAATAAGCAAAAAAAGGTACAGAAGTAGTAATTTACCCAGATGAAATGAATGGTGCCTCTCATAAAAGAAACACTCTTTTTGTCACTGGTGGCACTTAATTACTACCAGTTCAATCAGGTGTGGAATTGTCAACCACTTTAGGTAAGCATCCATAAGTACAAGGTTAGTATAACAAGAGAAGACAACTTATTTCCAGCCCAGCAGCAGAATTAGTGACTCAAAGAGGAATTTCATCTCTGTTCTCTGTAAGATTAGTTTCTATTTCTCTGTGATAGTATTTTTATACTCCAGTAAAGAGCTGCTTCTCTTACTAGTTTCTATTTTCAGATACTTATATCAGAGAAACTAAGTCCACCTGAAATTTGCCATACTGCCTGTGGCAAAGTTAACATACCCAAGCAGTAATAATTTGGAGTTCTTCACTCCTGTAACAATATTGCCTGACTCAGAGACAGGAGTCCCCAGTCATCAAGAGGGTCACTTCAGCAGAATTTAGCACTAAATTTGACTTTACTTGTGTTTGTCCCTTTCACAGAAACAGTGAGGAAGTTCTTTACCTCTCTATCATGTATTCCAAGTTGCATAGCTTTGCCCCACCAGAAGAAACAATTTGAATAGCATAGGAGGTAACTGAACGGTGGATAAATCCACGAGAGTGTATAAAACGCAGAGCATCATTAATTTGAAGCAGCACATGCAAAATTGTCTCCATGTGCAGTACTGGGAATTCTGTACGCTGAAACAAACAAACAAACAAGCAAACAAAAAAACAGAACTACCAAATTTGCATGGCAGGTCTTTAAAGCTGGATATAGGGGAAAACTATTATTGTAGAGAAGAAAGCAAACAAAGCAAACATGAAACATACTGTAGTAAAAGTCAGATGAATTGCACTGGCTAAACAATGGCCATTCTCAATATCAAACCAACCAATAACACCTTAAAAAGTAATTAAGAAAAAAAAGATTCTGACTATGCCAAAATCCACTCTGAAGCAGACGGAACTTATAATTTCTTGCCTTTGACTGCAATTTCTCCAGTAAATTAGATGTCTGCATTCAAACAGTTAAAGAAATAAAATAACTCAATTAACTGAAAAAAAAAGGAAGGGAAAAATATGGAATGACAGAAATAAACCACAGATCAGTTGATCATTAAAAAAAGAAAAAAAACAAATCACAACTGCGTTCAAGCCCTGACTTTTACACACAGGCAGTTTGCAACGTACTACATGCCAATATTCAAGGGCAAAAGCTGGTCTCGCCACATCTGCAGCATACAACCACATGCAGAAGATTAAACGTTCAACTGAATTTAACAGCAGCCATTTTAAGACTGACATCAAAGAAGAAAAATCAATGCAATTGCATCCAAACATTAACTGAAGTATTTGCCAATTACAAACTTCACCAGCTTAAACAGAGTATCTGACACTGTGCAATGAAACAGAAACCCGGATACACATACTGATGATTTTGTCTTCTTGTTCTTTGAGTAAAGATGGTAGATGTAGTTACTAAACTTCTTCCTCTCAATCAATTACTATTTAAAAAACAAGTATTCCAATTACCCTTTCATGAAGGATGCTGTACAGACAACCAAAGTTAACCCTTTCATATACTAAACGAGTTTTCTCCAAGTCACTAGACAGACAAACAGACATCAACTGTAGCAAATGAGGATGACGGAGTTGACTGCAAAGAGAGAGGAAAAAAAAAAATTGTAAGGAAAATCTGAGATTAAAAGAGAAAGAGTCCTGGCATTCTAGCTGTTTTTATCAATACAATGTGAATGCTTCTAACTTTTCATTAAAATACCCCAAATCCTAAAAGAACTGTAGATTAAGAGGCATTTAGGAAACAGTGCTTACTGTCACACCTAGGAGAATCTATAAATAAGCCATCCAAGAAACATGCAGCGAAGCATTCTTCCAGACACACGAGAACAGAGTACCATCTTCTCATGTATTATCCACCAAGAAGCAAACGGAATGGGAAGAGACAGGACAAGAGATCTGTATTTCTCATTTGGAGAGAAAGTGCAACCACAGCCTGACAGTCCTCCCGAGGCTAATCACATTTCCTCACGTCACTGGAGATACCCAAACCCCAGGAGCACTTGTGGCTACTGCACATTCTTTCTTACCTACTGCGTTCCTGCTCTGCAACAAGAAGATCAGCCAAGCATAGTTTACTACAGTTCTGATGGGGCTCAAAGCTGAGTTCTTTCACTGTAACTCTGCTGCCTTCCCACATTAAGCTGCAAGGAGAAGAGGAAGAACATCTATGAGATGCTTTCTGCAGTTATGGGATTACTTACAAATAATTTTGTAATTCTGAAATGCTCTGGTGCTGTCTACTACTGTTAGCAACATCACTTTGATGATCCTGGCTATAGCATATACTCTCTCAAATTGACAATAAATTCTCATCCTGTTAAAGACTGGATGTAGCAGGACAGGTTTGCTGCCCCAAGATGCTACCCTTCCGTGATCCAAGGTAAAGAACAACGACACTCTAAAACTCATTTCACTGAAGGTCATCAGCCCACTGTGATACAAGTCAGAGCTTTGGGAAGATTAAATCACCAATTTGTCAATTCTCAGATGTCTCTGCAGCACAATTACTTGCTACGTGATACAAAAGATTTAAAAAAAAAGGCTCAGTCTGCACTTGCAACTTTCATTTCACCATAGGTTTGAGCAAACGGGCTGCAGACATGCATACCCAGAGGCCTGAGGTCTGACCCAACAATTACAAGGACTAAACACTGCTATCAGTGAATAACCATAATTGGGTTAATAGTGCTGGAAAGGACCAGAGCAACATACAGGTATCAAGAGGGTCCAAAGAAGATATTAATCAGTGGACTGCAGAAAACAAGTTGCAAGCAGAAAGCAGTGGATGAATATAGAATATACAAGGAAAACTATTGAAACAAGGCAACTGGTACAACAACCTGCTGCTTAATAGTAACAGATGCACACCAAGAGGGGCTAAAATCCCTTTGATTCCACTTACTTTGTCATGATCATGTATGGTCCAACATGGTAAGAAAATGCTGGTTCATCATCTGCCTGAACCACATCTTTTTCCCCAATAATAGGGAGAGATGTCAAGTACCCTAGGTGCCCGCTGCCTGCAAGATAAAACTGAAACAACATGAGGGCATAACCAAAAGGACTTTGCAACAGTTCCAAAGATCTGTCACATCTCCCGCAAGCTCACTAAAAACTTGAATGCAACCACTGCAATGGGAGCACCAGCCAAAGCATCAAAATGAAATGTTAAGATACCAATGTCAAAAGCTTAACTTTCCAGTGAAGCCGAAATAGGGAAAGGAGAAACAGTCATTAAGATCTCCCACAGGTGACATTTAACAGGAGAGTTTCTATTGCCTGTTCCAAAACAGCTTCTTCTGATAAGGCTCACTAATGACTAAAGGCCTGAACATTTGTGCTCTCCCCAGTTTTTTCCCATTTCAGTAGAAACAAGAACACACTAAAAACGAAAAACAACACAGGTGGGATAATTATCGTGAAGAACATGCAACTCGGAAAAACTGTACTAATACCATTAGAAAACCATTACCCATAGCATCTTACCTTCCCAAAACCAAAGCTGTAAATGTTCTTGGTTGCATTAGCTCCACCTTTTAGAAATCTACCCAGAGGACTGCCAACATTTCTAAGTATCAAAAACATAAGCAATAAGAGTAACTAATATGCCAAGGCTTTGAGTTAAATACAAAAAAAGAGAGAGAAAAATGTGTAAGTTCTGCAATAGCCATGTATTTCAAATGTTGCATTTGTCTGGTCCCACATAAAAAGTCTAATGCGGATGCTGAAATTCCAAATTATTGTGCAACTCATTAAAACCTTTCAGATATGTATTTATTTAAAGCAAGACAGCCAATTAAATATATATTTATAGTCATCCGACATCACTTTTTGTTCACAAGTATGTATTTTTCCTACAATGTACCTGACATAAAAGCTCTTGAAATGGTTGGAAACACATCCCCAAAAGATTTGCAGTGACCTTAAAAGGTCAGGAAACAAACTAGTTCGTGTTACCGCCATTTTAATACTATTAAAATCCAGTATTTCATATTGCTGATTTCAAGACTATCTCTTTNTAAAATCAAACATTCATTTAAATCTGATATTGTCAAAAAGAAACAAGAATGTGTTAATTTTAAGATAACAGAATCTGGAAGTAAAAGTCCTTGTAGTTCAATCCCTCAGTACTGGAGAATATGTTCTTACCCTTGAACAAGGCCACCAAACCTAGACAGACTGCAGACCAGTGCTTTTGATGAGCCCACCTTCCTGAGTAGATCAGAGGGAAAATTTTGAATGACAGCCTGCGTGTGGAATGTACAACGCTGAATAAATTCCAGCATCTAGAGAGGAGGGGCAGGGAAAAACAACCAAAAAAAAAAAAAAACCTTGCTTCAGAACTGTAAGAGACACCATTTTAATAGATCATGACTATTGAAAAAATAACTTGTTACTTGCAATATTTAAATAGGCATTTCAAGAAATGGATACACAGAAAAAATTCAAGAAAATCAACTACGTGAAAATGTAATGAAAGCTTACTTCAAACACTAGATGACTAACTTCCAAGACATTCACCCACTTAAAATTATAATATTAGGTTTCTCTTTAAGAGAAGCATTGTAATAACAGGAAAGAGAAGTATTATGAGTTTTAAATCAGTATTGCAGTCATGAATAAGCTTTCTTGATATATTTTGCTCCCATGCTAGCAAAAATTACACATTTGCTGACACTGTTCATGCACCGACTGAGACAGACTTGAAAACTGCTTCAGCTTTACTGCCGAATTGCACATACATGCAAACAAACTACATACATCAGTGGCTGAAAACAAGGGCCTGTCATTCTCCTCAGCGCACGCTTATGCATCCAAGGTCCTAACAAGTTAGAGACAGACACAACCCTGCACCTGAGCAGAACCTTCCTTCAGCAGAACCTATCTGAATCACAAGGACTTCAAAGTACCATTACTGATGTTGAAAAATAATGTTAAATAGTTATTAAACATGTAAAAGGCAAGAACTTCTCCCTGGAATGCTGGAGTTCCTTCACTTTAAGATGCAGATGCGAGCACGCGCTGCGTATGTATTCAACACGTATTGCGCACACATACCTGAGCACTACTTTCTTTCCCAGCGGACATAGCCCAGCACTGGGGATTTTTTCCACTTTTATCATGTACCCTCAGATCACCTCCTTCATCCAGTAACTTGCTAAGAATCCACTGATTTCCTGAGAACGCAGCTGCATGGACTGGGGTGCTTCCATCATAACACCGACTGAGGAATGTTAAAGCAGACATGTTTCAACCTGCCCCTACTACACTCAACCAGCTGTGCTTCTGGGGACAAAAGCAACATACCTAGAATGCTCATGTACTCCCAAACAACAATACACCACAAAACAGGGAAAATTAGGCACCTACTTACTTCTGAGGATCTTTAGCTAAAATAGCAACATGCATTTTAAGCACATCTTCATTTGTATACAGAGAATATTGTGTATTACATTGACTAAAGCCACTAAAATATTAAATGTTAATTTCAATTTAATAAGAAAAAAAATATACTTAACTGATTAGCATCAGAGCCATAATCTAGCAGAACATCCACTATTTTACAAAGACCCAGCAATGCAGCAGTGAAGAGTGAAGTTTGGCCCATGGAATTAACAGCATCAACAAAAATACCTACAAGAAAACAACAGATGAGGAGGTGAGTGCTTGTTCACACCCCCCCGCCGACCCTGAATAAAAAGCAAGGGTTCATTAACACTGAAACCGACTGCCATATTCCCTCTGCAAAAGTGGAAATATGAAAACATAATGATATTAACAGAAACTGAAAAAGGAGCAAACGGCCTTCCTTGTAGCTTGCTATACACAGGATGCACTGCTTGTCCATGATGTTTCCAAATAAAGGATGTATAAATAGGAGAGACAAAGCGTTAACCTGGATGAGCACAGATACCACCAGAGGACTGTATTAATAAAAAACGAGGCTTTTCTAAGGCAGTAATTAAAGCAGTTAGATGAGCAGTTTGTCACCTTAACCAATTTTGTTCAAAAGAATGAATTGCATCCAAGGAAAAAGGTGGCCCCGTGGGATGTAGACCCGCGCCCGTTATTACATAGTGAGCGCGCGGTCATCGACAAGGAAATTGGTCTATTTTTGGAACCACTGCATAAAAAAAGAGATGGTGGCGTCACGCCCCGCTCAGCCCGCGCTCTCTCCCTCCCGGCCACAGCCGGGAACGGTCATCGATGGCGGCGGCTCCCGCACACGCA
>VZSZ01005131.1:44834-115789 GCA_013398815.1 Ibidorhyncha struthersii | reverse complement strand
GGATGCACTGATCCTGAGCTTGGAGGAAGTGACGCTTAAAAGAATATAATTTTTCCCTTTGCTGTTGACAGATTTCCACGGGTGGTTTTCAAGCACTATATTCAAACAGCATTGTTATTTTGGGATGCATCTTTCTCACGTTTGTCAAGTGAATCAAAATACTGGCAGTCCCACCTGAAAGGAGGTTTTCTTATACAACCCCCAGAGCACTCGTTCCAAATGTGTTATTAAACTGAGCCTCAAGTCTGGATTGGCAACGGGGCCAGATCTTCCCCATGTTATCATGTTCACGCTGCAGGCTGCTGAACCTACCACCTACCTACCAAGCAACCTACGACCATGAGGTGTCCACTCCAGGATTCACTGACTGTCCTGGTGAGGTCACTGCAGGGATGTTGCTTTTTCTTCTGGGGGTAGTTACCTCGTTACATGCTCTATCGTCAGAACCCTCCAGCCTCATTCATTTAAGAAGGGTGAAAAACCTCTCTTCTGGGACACTTACTTCTTTTTCACCTCCCATAGAAAGCTGCAACTCATGCAGACCTCTTTTGGTGAACAAAATACCCATCCCCCCTCTGCTCCAGCACAGAGTTCAGCTTAATTGTTTGTAGCAATACTGGCAGGAAATTTCCTGCAATTGGTGATGGGATGGGGGAATTCCCAACTTATCGTGAACTCCAATAGCTGTGACATACCTTAATGTTGGTTGTAAGTAAGAACCAAAACCCTGAACACAACAGAAACCACTCTGGCAGCAGTAGCTGTCCTGTAGCCTATGTTTGGTCCAGTCGCTAGAGGGACATCATCTCATTCAATTAAAAACTGAATGCCAACACTGTAGTGCCACTGGGAAGACCCTGGAAAAGATGATTTCAAAGGAGGTTACGTGAACTAATTTTTCAGTTTGTGGATATTATAACCTTATAAGCCAGGACATATCTCACAAGAATTTCCTGCAATGCTTGGTAAGTGAAGGTGTGGGCATAGGAACAAAATTCTACTGTTAAGTAATAAATAATGAATATTATAATTTTATGCCCTACATTTTTCGAAGTATTTAGTAGAGCTGCATGAGTAAGCAATGGTTTTGGTTCACTGGATGAATAATAAATAAATGAATAAATAAAAGGGCAGTCCGAGATCAGAGAAAAACAAAAATTGCTTGTTTTGTGGGATTTCTTGGTACAGTAAGGAAAAAAAAAAAAACATGTTAAACATTTTAGAGTTCTAGGAATCATTTTGTTGCAACATGGGAACTTCAAAGCCATATCTTAATCATTGAAAATTTTGGACTGAAAATTCTGTTTTCCCTGTAGTATATAATTTTCCAGAAGCTGCAAAGACTGCTTGAGAAGAGAGTTTTATGGACCTGTTTGAATTTGTGGCACGGAATTGGGCAGAACTTCCTTTATTCAAAGGCACTGGGGCCCAAATTACCATGCCAGTTGGACATAGACCCTCTTATAGAGATGGCAAGGGGTTGTAGGCAACGACTTTATCTATGTCTCATAACCAGAGGCAGATCTGCTCAGCAGCACCATATCAGCGTGGATGAAACATTGCCGCTTGTGCCTACACGAGTCACTGCATGCTCCAGAGAAAGGGACCTGAAGGTAATTTCTTACCATCTGTGAAATTCTTCTTTGTACTTTGAAAATAGATGTCTGATTAGAGGGAAGGGACACTGTTTGTCCCTGTTATTCCTTGCACTCTGAGCAGTCTATAATTTAACCAGGGAGGAGTCTATCTACCAGTTGTACCAATCCCAGCTTCTCCGCATGGACCTGAAGGGTCCAGATTGAACCACTTCAGCTTCATTGCATGTGTTGTGATCTGTTACCTCCTCCAGAATAAAACAATCATCTCCATCACCCACGTGGTCTTGGAAGCTCATGAGAGACATACATTTAAGATGCTGTGATAAGACCACGTCAAAGAAATATGGCTCTAACAGAAACTGAACATATCTACCGCTTCAGAACCAAAAAAGAAGAGGGAACTGGACTGGGGAAGTTTCAGAGAGAGCGGCAAGGATTACTGAAGGCAAGAAACAACTTTTGTGGGAGGAAGGACCAAGCTACGAAAGACATGTTGAAGGTCTTGGGACTTCAAATTCACTGTTGATAAATTAACTCAAAGAGTTCACAGAATCCCAGGATGGTCAGGGTTGGAAGGGACCTCTGGAGAACATCCAGTCCCACCCCCCTGCTTGAGCAGGGTCACCTACAGCAGGTTGCACAGGATGGCGTCCAGGCAGGTTTGGAATGTTTCCAGAGTGGGAGACTCCCCCACCTCTCTGGGCAGCCTGTGTCATTGCTCTGCCACCCTCAAAAGAAAGAAGTCCCTCCTCATGTTTAGATGGAACTTCCTGTGTTCATTATATCATTGCAGAATCCTGCTGATACAGCCAAAAATTGTGGGTCCCTTGGGCTTTGGATCAAACCTCCATGAAAGTGGTTTGAATGATGCTGCTAGGTACAGCTCAGGCTTCTTCTGTTCTGGTGCAGGACATGATGCAGACTTAGGTCATAAAGGGGCTGTGGATTCATCTGTGCATAAGATGAGTGCCTTCTGGTCAGCATTGATGGAATGCAAGGCCCTGGTAGATGATACCCTACATCTTCAAGATGCAAAGTCATGGACTCATCCATTGCTCCATGGGCCTCCTAGAGTAGGCAGTGATGATGGGAAGATTAAAAAATCTGAAGACCAACTGTTAATTAACAGAATGGGAACGTGTCTGTGACGGTGCTCTCCAGACATGGAAGATGCTGGCACGGCTGTGTGGGAGGTGGGTGCCAATCCTGACTGTCACGATCAGCACATGTATGACACTGCTGGTGGCACAGAAGACAGCGGAGGGCAGTGAGGGGACTGACCCACTCACCTCATGACCTCAGCATCTGGACTAGATGCAACCCTGGGCCCAGCTGCATGTTAACAAGACATTTTGTTTTCAGGAGCACATTTGCTAAAGATTAGCGGCAAATCTAGCTTCTGTGCAGCCCTGGGGGGAGGTAATGGAGAAAAGGCACTGTGGTTCCTAAATGAGGGAAAGGGAGAAACACGCATTACAAATGGAAGAGGCTTTCTTCCTCCTCCCACCACTGCCATGACGGGGGCAGCCACAGACGACTTTGAAGTCCTGGCCTTCAGGCTCTTTGCCATCGTTTGTGCTCAGCCCTTCCAACAAAAGCACAGTTTCTTGGTGGCAAGAGACTTGGCCGAGCAGCAGAAGGCAGGCTTTTTACATTAAGGGAAGGGCTGTGAACAATTTTGCCTTTATCACCACAAAAGGGACTGTAAATCCCTCAGAGTTATGGATTCTGGTCCTGCAACTTGATACCCCAAACCCAGTCATTTAAGTTAGGGTAAATCTTTTCATTATTATTATTATATGGTTTGTTGTTTTATTTTAAAAGAGAAAGAGAGAGAGAGAGAGGAGGGAGAAATTGGCTCTAACATGGCTTGAAAAGAACATTTGCAGCCAAAGAGTTGTTTTATGTATACTCCTTTGCCTAACCATACTCTGTAAGAATATGAAAGGACCAGAAGGCTCAGACCAGATTTCTCCATTAAGAGATGGAGCTTAGTCCATTTCTTGGCACCACTTAGAAAGTCAATATTTTCTCTTTCTTCTTTCCTGGCTGAATCTGGTGGAGCAGAGGGTCTAATTCCCAGCTCCAGATTGGGATCCAGGCAGGCAGGCAGGCTGGCAGACATTTCACCCTACAAAATCATGCCCTGCACAGTTTTGGTCCTGGCTGTTTCCAGCTCTTTCACACTCACTCATTTGGTTCCTGCCTCAGCTTATTGCAAGTTTGCAGTGTGTGAGTTTGTAGACATGCTCCTTCCTTGGGACCCAAGGGGCAGCTCCAGCTGCATAGCCTGCTTTGCCATCTTCTTGCCTGGTGTCTGAGGATCTGGAGGGGGAGAAAGGCCATGCCATCACGTGTGCTCTCCTCAGGACTCTGAGGAACCCTACAAGAGAGTAAGGTTTTCAGCTGCCATATATATCTACTTCTTCATATGCTTTAGCATGTAGACACCTTCGCTGTGTGCATGGACAGCAGAAAGCTGGGCAGCCTGCTTTGTTTTTTAACAAATGTCAGCGGCAGATTTCCTTTACAGTGCATTGATACTGCCATCTATACTCTTAAAAGCATCTATGCTCATTGACACTGGTACCAGCTCCAGGATCCATCAGTGCTGGTGCTGTGGTGCCATCACTGCTTCGGAGAATGGTGCGCAGTAACACATCTGGAGCCGCTTTCCACCTGTCTTCTGGCAGCTTTCTGAGGTAGCTCTTTACAACCAATGTGCTGGAATGGAATGGGGCTTGTGAGTCACCAGTCTCTTGTCTCAGCACCTCGGCAAGGGATTTTCCTTCTGAAAATGTGATCAGTGCCTCCACCTGTCAATGCAGTGCTGCTACCCTCAGCTGAAAAATCTCTGACTGACTTGCTACATCATGAGGCTGCCCCTTAATCATCATGAATAAAGAAACACACCCACAAAGATTTCCTCCTTGTCCTGGTTTGAGCGACCTAGGACCAATTTCTCTTCTAATACTTGGGAGGACTGCATTTTTAGAAGATTCTAGTGTCTGAATTTGTGAAAATATTTACTTTATAGCCAGCTATGGTGTGTGGGTTTCAAGGTCTTCGTGTTTTCAAGCTTGCCAGGTGCAGGGATGAGGAGGAGCGAGACCCACGCACTTGACCCAAGCTGGCCAACAGGGTTATTCCAGACCATCAACGTCACATTCACTATAAATTAGAACATTTGCCGCGAAGTTCCCTCTCTCCCCTGATGGCTGTGATCCTGAGAACTTTGTGCCCCGGTGCCAGACTCCTGAGACCTTTCCTTCCTTTCCTCCTGAAGCCGTAGCGCTCGCAGTGTCCGACATTTGCTGTTCACTGCTGAGTGCACAGCTTCCTACTGATACAATTGTTTGGGTATAAACTTTGCATATTCTGTTTTGGTATCAGGATCAACATTGGTTCTTTAGTGCTATTAATGTTAACTATCTAACCTTACTCTATTAAATCTGTTTATACTTCAAATCCTGGGTTTCCTTGTTTTGTCCTGATTCCCTTGCCTGGGTGGAGAGGGGTCATCGGGTGATAGAATGATTGTCTAAATGACAATAAATTGTTATGGGTTTCTCAAACCAAAACACTCCTATATATAGGTAATAAATCATAAACAAGCGTAAATATATGATCCTTATTATCTATGTGCGTATACCTGGGATTTATATATATATATTTATTCATTTGTTTAATAAGCATGGTCTTATTTGATCTGTCTTTGAATTATGAACTCATCTCCTCTCCAGATCTTGCATATCTACAAATGGATAGAGTGGTTTCCTTCCCATTTAGAAGTTTCACCCCCACAAAATCTGCTAGCACAACTGCGCGTTAGCCTTTCCTAGCTGGTTCTGTTATAGTTGCCTGGATGAGGGAAGCCAGCTAATTAAAATGTTTAAATGAGCCACGAGTATTTTGACACAACTGGGTTAGGCAGGTTTATGCTGGCAGGGTGAGGTCCTCACATGTGGCAACATGCGCATTATGTTTTCAGTCTGCTCCCGTCTCACCCCCCTTCTGTCCCCAAAAGCAATATGACCCATTGCAGTCTTAATAACTTGTCCAAGGTCAGCTGCACAGACAAGAACTGAATCCAGATGTGCTGGGATCCACTTGAATTGCTGAGCCATAGATCTCCCAGAGTCAGCCAAATCTCCATGTCCTTGCCAAGACCAGAGCACAGCCTGAACAGAGCAACTTTCTGGGTGGCTGCAAATGGTCCACCTGCCTTTTTGCTGGGTTGGGGAGCAGAGAGGCTGCAGATCTGCAGCAAACAGCTTGAGCCACACTTTATGAACACCCGGACTCACTCAAAGCCAGAAATAACTGAAAGCAAAACTAACACCCTAATGTCCTCTCCTGGGCACTGGGAGGATCTTCTTTTAAACAATGGTCTGTGC
Organism: Ibidorhyncha struthersii; assembly: GCA_013398815.1. Taxonomy (NCBI): domain Eukaryota; kingdom Metazoa; phylum Chordata; class Aves; order Charadriiformes; family Charadriidae; genus Ibidorhyncha; species Ibidorhyncha struthersii. The sequence goes on along the minus strand of VZSZ01005131.1, from coordinate 109,794 downwards.
TTTGAATTAACTGGCGGAGACCAGAATTTACCAGCAGATGATATGGATATAAAGTCAGCCTCTGGTGATGCTACCATCCTATGAACCAGAACCACAAAAGAAGACTTCAGTTCCTAGAAGCAACATGTTGCAACCAGGCATGGATTTACGGAGGGAGTTAAGGAGGTACTCTTCTTTGTACCCTCTTCAACCACCCAGCACAACTCATGCATTATGCCAGAGAAAGAGGTGACAGGCACACTTGTCCGGTGGCCACCAGCACCTTGGCACCCTTGGCACTTATTTGACCCTGAGGTGACTTTCCCTGGGGACTGCTGTGAGAGACTCTTCATGCAGGGTCTCCTTAGTTCTTTAGCTGTCTAAGTAGTGACCATCCAGTTTCAGCAAGGTCTTAAGTTGTTGCAGCCATCTAGGGATGGGCAGGAGCTCAGCCTTACAGCTGAGTTATGTTATGCTGGCCTGAAGACATGATGAACCCAATGCTGTGCTAAGACCGTGGTACCCACCTTCTGGAGCAGTGATGCTTCCCAGCTGGGTAGGACCTCAGAACTTGGGTCTCTCTACACCAAATTGTTTGGGCTCTCCTTTGCCATTCCATCACATCCACCCTAACACCCTTCAGAGTTAATAGTGAGGACCTTGCTCTCCACCAGGGGTGCCTGCTAATTTTTTCACAAAATGCTTCAGTCTTATTGGGAAGGGTTCACAGTTGGAAACCCCAGATCTATTTTTGAGAGAGAGCCAAATATTGAGCTGTGAGAGAAAGAAACTGATTTCCAAGACATTATACTTCATCCTACTACATGAGTATCTCCTAAAAAAGTAAACCAGATCCCAGAGGTGTAACTGCCTGGGAGGAAATGAGGACTATTTTTCTCTGTTTCACATCCTTTAATTCACTTTTAATTGTGCAGCTGGGCGCATCTTTGAAACACCAAACTTCGGTCAGAATGAGATCCTATTTCTGCAGTATCCCATTGTTCCCATGAAATGAACCTCTCTGTAGATATAATTATCCACCCATCCATCATTGTCGCAGGCAACACCACGCACACATGTGTACATTCAGATGCGTAGAACTCTGTAATGCGGTTCAATCATTTTCTGTTATGGTTACTGAGCCCATTCATTAAATAATGGTGTCTGCCTTGCAGTAATGATACGTTGCTTAAAGAGAGCTCCTCTCTGTATTATTTATCTGGCAGTGAGCCCACCCCAATCATTTATAATGAAAAAAGTTATCTAAAGGGATGAGATGTTTATACAGATGGCAGGAAGATTCCCAAATCATAGTAGTAAATACTCAAATCTTAAAATTTTTGGATGGGATGTAAACCCTCACACTGCAGGATATCTGCCAACCGTAATTGAGGGGGTCAAGAGGAGAGCAGGGGGAACAAGTTTTGTTTGTCTTGGTGGATGAAAGAGAAAAATGGGGATGGCAGGAAAAAAAGATTAATTTTGGCTTCACCTGAAATAAAATTTTGGTTTTAGCATTGTGTTTTGGTTTATTTTTCAGCAAAGGCATCCTAGAAAAAAAAAAAGAAATACTGGAAAAAGATGAGCTAAATCGGAAACAAGACATTTCACTACACACTCCAGATAGTTAACACTTGTCTTCAACTTCGCATCTGAAGAAGAAAAAAAGGTACATTGCAATTAGCCATCAAAAGCTTTTACTTAAAATCTGACAAGACAAATGCATGGTTTTGCCTTTCCCTAATATTTTATTATTTTTGATTCTTTAAAAAGTGTTTTAGTCCTTTTTCTCTCCAACTTAAATGATCATCTGCATTTGACATAAGCATGACAATTATTTATACTCTTTTAAAGGTGTCTTCCTTGGTAGAGATATTATTCTCACAGAAATCATCAGATCTTGGTCATAAATGAGTACTTCCTTCACAGGCAAATTATCTCCTCACTTCTCAGTACAGCCTCAGGCAGCATTTTAGCCAAATAGCTGGCCGTTACTAAAGAAAGAGAATGCTGAATAGTCATTTGAGATGTACTAAACCTCTTGTCTTCTCATACATGGGCATTGTCTTTCTCTGTCTGAAAACTGTAACCACATTAAAATGTTTTCCTTGGCCCATCTGTTAGCAGAAAAGGCTTTGTGAAATCCATCTGAACTTCCATTGATATATGGTGCTCTATTAACTATGCAAGTCATGTTGATTATTTATTATTCATTGTTTAGATTTATAATAGTGTTAATAGAATAAATATTTATTATAAAAGCCCGTGTTGTCTAGGGCACAGTTGTAAAGCAAGCAGAAAACAGCTTGAGTGAAGACCACCCTTCTTTCCAAAACCCCTGCCTAACTGTGGTTGGATTCCATGTCTCCATCTCCTGATGGTGTAAAGAACATTATTACAAGAGATCCGTACAATGATTTACAGTGAAAACCAAAGTCTGTGCTTTTTTTTTTTCAAGTGACACTGGAGAAAAAAAAAGATAAAATGTAGTAGAAAGAGTCACTCTTTTAGAAATCTCTGACTTGTTTCTTTCTATTTTTAGACATGGGGTTACCAGGGATTTTGAGATGAAGTCCCCATAAATGCCCGTCTCCATAGGACCAAAATTGCACCACCACCAGAAGAGCTGTTACCTCCTGCCCTGATGACAAAAGGAGTGAAGAGCTGATGACCATGTGTAGAAACTCGGATCAACCAAGTCTGTCTGCCACCCAGGTCAGGTTGACGTGGAGCCTGGTGATACCATGCGTGTTGGAAAGTCCATCTGTGCACATGCCAAGGATGGATTTCATTCATGTTTGGCAAATTTGTTTTTGGTAGAGTTGTTGTGGACTCAGAACCACATAACTGAACCAGAGACTGAGCATTGCTGTCCCAGAGAGAACACCCTCAAGCAGTGACGCACATCTGTCTTCAGTCTTTTTTTACCTGTTTGTTTATATTTCATGTGTTCTGCTTATTTTGTGGGCCTGGGCCAAAGTTCATTGGTGTTAGCAGGAAAGTTCTCAATGGCAACAGTGGTTTTACACTCTGGCTGCGGAACACTTATGGAAGATCATCCATATGTTTTTTGTGTTAACCTTGCAGGGTGGGCATCAGATCAGCTGGGCTACTGGAAATTGTTGAAAAAGAACCAGTGGTTTGGGACTTTCAAAGGGCAAATCAGCCTATTTAGACCCCAAAGTACCAAGACCCCCTTAATTTCTCATCTCCCGTGTCTACAGCCCTCCCTACCTCATGCGATTGTTCATTATGAAAATCCTGGTATCATTCTTTCTAGCAAGTAATGAACATGAGAGAACTGGCTCCAGATCTGTGCTTTCATAACTGGTTCTTGTTAGAGTCACCATGACAGGTTGGGAAAGGAGCCCAGAGTGGGTGGGTAGAGAGATCCTGGCCAAGCAGAGCTGACTGGCTCCTGGGGTGTGTTATGCAGGAGCTCAATTATTTTCAGAAGCACTTGGGTTTTTCCCTTTGACTCTGCGCTCTCTTGGCCTTTGGCTTTATTTTTAGGCTATCTCAGTCTGGTGTTCATCTCTCCACCTATACCAAGCTTCCAGGAGCAGGATCTGCTTCTAAACCATGACCCTGACTGGGTGCAAGCAGTGAGGTAAGGTGCAGAAACCCTAAAGGGATGGCACATTTTGTGAAACTTGAATGAATCACCCTGGGAACAGCAAGCTAAAGAAGAGGAACTTAAGAACACCATCTCCCAAACAGATCCCAATGTTATCGAACCATAGAATTGTAGAAGCATAGGATGGTTTGGGTTGGAAGGGGCCTTTAGTCCAACTCCCCTGCCATGAGCAGAGACATCTTCAACTAGGTCACGTTGCTCAGAGCCCTGTCCAACCTGGCCTGGAATGTTTCCAGGGATGGGGCATCTCCCAGCTCTCTGGGCAACCTTGGCCAACGTCTTACCACCCTCAGTGTAAAAACTTTCTGCCTTATATCTAGTCTAAATCTCCCCTCTTTCAGTTTAAAGCCATTACCCCTCATCCTATTGCTACAGGCCCTATGAAAAAGTCTGTCCCCATCTTTCTTATAAACCCCCTTTAAGTACTGAAAGCATATCCCACATCTGCCCAACATCCCTCCTACAGCGTGCCCTCTCCACGCTCTCCACTCGTCAAAATGACTCTTTATGTCACCCAGGCTCGTCTTCCCAAATGTGCCCCTACACACTCCCTCGAGTCTGTGTTATATCGATACCTGTTATCCACATCTCCATATCCATCATTCCCCTTTGCAATCCCTACACCTACGTTTTGGGTAGCAGTTGGATAGTGGCTAAGGAAACTGGAAAGCTGCTGAATACTCAAGTGCTATGTGATCTCTGTTGTTGCTTGGCAGAACTTAGACCTTCCTCCCCAGCGCTGGTGAAAATGGTATTAAACTGGCAAAGTTGGCCAGCATGCAGGCAAATTTGGAGTGAAAAGTGAATTGTGGGTAACTGCTTGCCTCCGTTGTCAGTTCTGCCCTGGCTGGCTCTGCTCAGCCTCGCAGGGAGGGAAGCATCACCCTCGGCAGCCCCTGCCCCAGCCCCAAGCACAGGAGGCAGAGAAGCCGGCAAAGTCATCTGCCAAAATGCTGATGCTTTAAGATGTTGGTTTAAACCAGATTGTTGCTAGGAAGCTTGTCGTTGCGTTGGAAGCTATTTCCTTTCTACCCAAAAGCAGATTCGCTGAGAGCAGCCTGAAATATATATATATGAGGTTAGACAGGAGAATATCCAGATCCAGTGCATTTAGAGATGGGAACAGTGTCAAACCTCAGTCCAGGCAGCCATGAAATATGGAGGTTATAATGTGCATATAGGATCAGCCATGGGAAACTGTCTGGATTTTATCCTGAGATCTTTACCAGCTCACATCCCTGGCTTAGAAAACGCCACTTTGCATTTAAAGATTTGGTGAATCTTTTGAACTCTTTTTCTGTTTTTNTGCACCCCCCCACTTTTTTTTTTTTTTTTTTTTTTTTTACATGTATTCCTTATTTACATTTTTTAGCTCAGACATTTTTACATTAAACCCACAAATGTTCCACTCCCGTGGTATTTGAGGTTGCTAGTCTTCAAATAGCCCTGGTTCACATCCCTAACCAGGTTTACCTATATTCGCCTTCTGCTGATGAAGTCTTCAGCAAAAACAGCACATTTTCAGGGTTTTCCCACAACCATGGAATAAGAAGTTGCTATTTTTTTTCCTCCTGATTTTTTTTAAATGAAGCACGATATTTTTAAGCAGTCGCAGGAATCCAGAAGCTAGAATTATATGGGGGGGGGGGGAAGAAGAGAGACTTGTAATAATAAATTGGCAGTTATGGAAAAGCAAGCCTGTGGTTTGCTATTTATACTTGCGTCTGATCTGTTTGGCTCTTGTCTGAACTAGATCATTGAAGGGATTACTGCTTTATTTGTCATGCACCAAACATATCTTTGGTATGAAAATTATCATCGTACAGATGTGTTCCTTGGGTCGCATCCTGCACACACATACCTCATAGTAAATCAGAAACAGCTTCAAGAAAGGAAGCAGATTTACATGGAATTAAAACTGGAGTCTATCTTTGTGCCCAGTGTATATAGTTCTATCAGGCTCTGAGATTTGTTTGACTTCCTATGATTGAATACTGAACTAATGTTGATATTAGCGGCTAATGCGGATGAAATATTGCCAGAGCTGCTGCCAACTCCCATTCAACCGGGGCTGATGGATTGTTTTTGGGGTGGGATTCACCTCAGCTAATTTTATAGTTCTGTATTTGAGTTAGTCAAGCCCAGACGCAGCAGAGGACTTGCACTCCTTTCAGTGAAACAAAGCAGTACAAAGCACGGAGCAGAAGATCCCTACTCAATTACCCTCCTGCCCTTTATCTCCCCCCACCATCCTTTTTTCATTAAATTGTGAATTGCAAATGGTTTCATTAAAACCCTTAGAAGTCAGTTTTTTTAGCTCCTTTTCATGGGTGGGAAGATGATCAAAGTAGAAGAGACAAAAAAAAAAAAGAAGATGGAAATGCATTGAAACCTGAGTGTCAGTTCCCCCAGAAATAAGGGGTTCTCTGTTCAGGACATCTGGGTGCATTTCTGTTGGTGAAGTCCCTATCTTCACCAGAAAGATCTGATGAAGTGTTTTTTGTTTTATTTTATTTTTTTTTTTTTAGAGTGACTACATTAAGAGATCTGTTTCTAAACCTAGCCAGGATGCAGAAAATATAGATATTTATACTCTCAAATCATCTTTTAAAATGCCTTATTAATCCAGAAGCTGGAAGCATTTTCATGAGATACTTTACTAACCCTCACAACTATCTCCTCTTCTTTAAGATGGCCCTGAGAGCAAATCTTTCTGCTAGTTTTGATGTAGAAAAAGCATTTTGCAGAAACTTCACTTTTGTTAAGCTATTATGAGGGGAAAAAAAAGGTTTGGCAAACTTTGTGTAGAACTCCTTAATTTTTCCTTCAATTTTGAATGATTTCATGAAATATGATCAATACTATTTCACTATTGCTGGTTAAATGCAGTATTTGTTGTCTGAAAAAATCAAGGACGGCTGCTTCTCAGTACTTACTAAGAATTCTTATCTTTTCTGGATCAAAGTGTCTTCTGTCTGTGTTAAAATGGGGCAGTATGACACTTTCCCTGTTTTGTGGGAAACTTCAAAAGTTCATTTTGCGTTTGGAACAAAGAACATATTTGTTACTGTTAATTTCCCATAAAATGGAAATGCTGAGTTTTGACCAGTTGGATTTGAAATCTTTAATACTTATCTCTATTCACTGAGCTGCACACATCAAGGGATCTACTGACTTTTCCAGCAGTATAACTTTAGTATCATACTTTACCAGTACTTTAATTTGTATCTCTTCTGGATCCTTTGCACACTTATGTTTCTGTATAATGAAATAAACACTTTTTTATTCCCAACATTAACATTAATCCTATAAACTTTATGTTACAGAGAAGAGCCAAAGCAGGGAGCACTAAATAATTAAAAAAATCAAGATTTGATCTGTCAGAAGTTCTCATTCACAATACTATGGAAAGCAAGTTCAGTAGCTTTGTGCATCCTAACATTTTAACTGCTAAATATATTTCTCTTCCATCAAGAAGATATCTGCGAACCGTTTGGCCGAATACAACGTAATCATCCTTTGACATAATAATATTGTGTAGATGCGTGCATTCAGACAAATCTTCTCAAAAAAGTTGGTGAAGTGGCAGAGGAAACTAGTTTAATATAAAAGGTTTTCTATCTGTCACTAGAAAGTATGTCCCCTGCTATATTTATTGCTTCACAGCTGTTGAGATGCATAGCATAGTATTTATCTTATCTAAATTTAGCCACCAAAATGTTAGACGGCTGGAATCCCAGCTATTTGAGGGATTAGCCTAGACAAATTTTGTGTCATAGATGCTTTAGATAAGCAACATTTCCTGAGATAATTCCTAATTGTAACGTAGTCTGAAGGTTCAGACTTCAAAATAGGCAAAGGAAGGAATTAACTCAGTATGGCAGAAGGTTTCTTAGCACTGGATTCAAATGACCTAGTGATCTAGAAAATAAGTTTGTTTCATCACACCAAAGGCTAAAGCACTGTTCTCATTCCCCACCCTCACTCCCAGCCAAGCAACCAAAAATTGTCCAGTCACACCAAATCTGCCAAAGGAATAAGTGAACAGACGAACAAAACTCGCTCCTCTAGTCACATATCAGCAGAAAAGAAAAGAAATCCATTGATCAAAACCCAGAGAAGCTGAGCAACTGAAATTATGCAAAACCACTTGGTTGACATCTGTTGGAGTGGGTCTGAAAATAACAGCTTTGACTGGGAATTTCACAGGTACCTAATTAAACTGCATTGTGTACATTGTTAATGACAGTGAATTAACAAGGATCTATTTTATTTTCCAAGGTTCTGCACCCGGGTCAGGGCAACCCCCGGTATCCATACAGGCAAGGGAATGGAGAGCAGCCCTGCTGAGAAAGACTTGGGGGTGCTGGGTGGAGGGGGGGAAGATAGCCATGAGCCAGCAATGTGCGCTGGCAGCCCAGCGAGCCCCCGGCATCCCGGGCTGCATCCCCAGCAGGGTGGCCAGCAGGGCGAGGGGGGGGATTGTGCCCCTCTGCTGCGCTCTGGGGAGACCCCCCTGCAGTGCTGCCTCCAGCTCGGGGGCCTCAGCACAGGAGAGACACGGAGCTGGTGGAGCGGGGCCAGAGGAGGCCCCGGAGATGCTGGGAGGGCTGGAGCCCCTCTGCTGGGAGGACAGGCTGGGAGAGTTGGGGGGGGTCAGCCTGCAGAAGAGAAGGCTCCGGGTAAACCTTACTGTGGCCTTTCAGTCCCTAAAGGGAGCTTATAAAAAAGATGGGGACAGACTTTGTAGAAGACCCTGTTGCGATAGGACAAGGGATAATGTTTTTTAACTGAAAGAGGGGAGATTTAGATGAGATACAAGGGAGAAATTTTTTATGCTGAGGGTGGTAAACCACTGGCTCAGTTTGCCCAGACAGGTGGGAGATGCCCCATCCCTGGAAATGTTCCAGGCCCGGTTAGATGGGGCTCTGAGCAACGTGACCTAGTTGAAGATGTCCCTGCTCATGGCAGGGGGTTGGACTAGGTGGCCTTTAACGGTCCCTTCCAACCCAAACCATTCTATGATTCTATGAGTCTATCATTCCATGAATTTGTGGTTCTTTTGCAATTCTGTTTTAAAGTGTATCGCTGGACCAGCACTGAAAATGGAAAAAAGAAGCTCTGGACTTTCACTCTTCCATCTCTATGGCAAGGGTGGACCAAAGACTGGGTAGCTGCTGGCCTTTGCTGCGAAGGTTCACTGAAGTTTTCATATCAAAACTTTGTAGCCACTCAAGAGAGTGCTCAGGCATCAGTATTTGGGATTCAGGTGTTACATCAGTCTCACCATATGGAAGTATTTGGTGCCTCATGGAGTGAGAAGGATCCCTAAAAATGCAGTAGGACAGGCACGGTGATCTCACTGTAAATACTGCCTTACCAGATAGCATCTGAAATTTTAAGGTGTTTAACCCTTTGGCTCCTACTTATATCAGTACAAATTAGGAACTCCATTACATGGAGTTAGGCGAGAGTCATAAACTTCTTATATTGTCTTATCCCTAGGACAGCCCCAGTTCTGAGAACTTTGTATTATCATATGGAAGAGTGATCAATAAAAAAGCTTTCTCACTTTCTCCCTGTTCTTATAGGAACATGAGTCCTTATTGCAATATTATCTATGCTCTTTCTTCCTGATACTGCAAAAAACCCCCAACTTTTAATTGAAACAGCTGTTGTCTCTTCTTCATAGATAAGAAAATGAGATCCACTGCCCGTTACTTTGTTATGTTTACAGGAAATGCAGGTAGAGGAAATTCTTCACCTACCTGTAATGACTTCTGGGTGGACTTAATAAAGTCTTCCCTCTCTCCCCATTCCCTCATGAACAGTGAGTCAACTTGCAAATTACCATGAGCTCTCAGAGCTTGAGCAACATTTTTTTACCAACCTAATTTCCATACATTTTAAGCTCTCTTTCCATCCTTGTCCTGTCCTCCACCCCACTGATTCCTTTTAGGGTTTGCTTTAAATGTCTAAGTAGCGTCCTGAACAAGGTGTCATCCCTACCTGTGGGGATGCCATCTGACACAAAGTGTTGGCATCTGAGTAGGTGGGTGACTGAGGGATGCCGAGGAAGAGAAGACAGGGCGGGGTCAAGGTGAAAGCAGGGGCTTGTTCCCTCTTCTTTGCAAGTTTGTTTCCCCCACCAAGGACTGTACCCCAAGTTTGTTGTTTATCACAAGTCAATCTTCATTACCAGCCACCTGCTTCTCTCCTTGACCTGAGACTCCACTAAGCTTTGTTTCTTGAAACCTCAGACTGGATTAAGGAGTGGCTAATCCCTGAGGGTCAAGAAGCTTTGTGAATAGCAACAGGAGCAGAGCCCCACCACATGATCTACACGGTGGTGTCAGCTATTCAGCAGCCTCAGATAAAGGACGTGAAACCAGAATCCCCTTGTAAACAGTTCATTATGTTCTTTACATCTCTGTGTTTCTTTTTCCTGCTGGCTTCTCCCTCCTACACTCCCAGACTAGCTAATTACTTTTATCACAGGCTAAGTATGCAGTCAAGAGGTTCCAGTTGCCATCAGTAGTGTATTTTTAAGCCTTCACAGCTGACATGCCATTTTAAGATTCAGGCTGGCTTATCCTTGGCCTTCCCAACTCTGTATGACCTGTGGTTGGGAGGCAGGAGGAAGCAGGAGAAAGGGATGAAGTAGCTCAGAGGAGTTCAGACCAATGGGAGACGTGGGATGGGTCAAGGAGACAGGGAGGGGAAGATCACGAAAACTTAACTCTGGAGCTGCAGGGAGTGAATTCTTTCTGGGATGAGAGGTGAGAAAAAGAGGGGAAGGAACAAGGGACAATGGTTTTAAGCTAAAAAAAAGGTAGATACAGACTAGATATAAAGAAGAAAGTTTTTATACTGAGGGTGGTGAAACCCTGGCCCAGTTTGCCCAGAGAGGTGGGAGATGCCCCATCCCTGGAAACATTCCAGGCCGGGTTGGACAGGGCTCTGAGCAACCTGACCTAGTTGAAGATGTCCCTGCTCATGGCAGGGGGGTTGGACTAGATGGCCTTTGAAGGTCACTTCCAACCTAAACCATTCTATGATTCTATGAATAAGCCCGAACAACTGTCTGATGAAAGTGAAGATAATGATCTGGCTCAGCTGGAGGAGCAAAATTAATTTCTGTGTAAGAAAAAACCCCATGTTTCTGGCCTTCTCTTTCTCTTGTGCATATTCTCCTAGCTCTGTTACTTGTCTGGCTCAGCCTCATGTTATGACAGGACAGCAGGACTGCCCTATCTCTGGACACAAACCCTGCTTTGATTCTTGAATAGCAACCTGATATGCCCTCTGACAGTTTCACATTCTCCCTGTTGCCCACCAAAATGTTTATGAATTCACCTTTCCTCCTCTTTGCACTCTAATGCACTCCTGCCAAGGACATTTTGTGTTCAAGACCTTCACCCAGAAACACTCATATACTGCTCATCCCTCTGTCTCTCCCTCCAAGGTGTCTGTTTGAGTCTTTCCAGAATGAATATTAATTTTCCTCGAATTTTCATTCTAGCAAAGTTCTTAACGCAGGCACATCTGTGCATCCTAGCCACAGATCAGATGCCTCCTAAACCCCTAATGATGCTGTGTGACACACCACAACTTCTGACTGAGGTGGTAAATTAACCATGCAGTAAAGCCCCAAAATCCAGGAATCCTTTGACAAACTTTCCAGCAATCTTTCCCCATTAGTGTTACTACTATCTGTTTATTGATTCCTGCTTTGCAATTTCCCTGAACTAAAGAACTTCTGCATTTGTACAGCCCAAATTACAACTGGAAACACGTCAAGACTTGGAGATCCTAAGCAGGACAAAAATCAATAGTGTCCGAATACTCTCGCAAGATAAAAGATGGTATCCGTAAGCAGAACGGATGCCACTGACAACTTTGTGCCTGTGTGCATGAACTAACATCTGTTGCTGTCCTCCTCTGGGAGATGGATAATCCATCAGATAGTTTTGAGTCACTGCTGCATCCATCTGGGTTTACATCAGGGCTGAGAACTTTTTTTTTTTTCACAGTACTGCCAGTCCTGCTCAAGTTGCCTGGGGTTTTCCATTGTTCCCTTTTACGATGCAGATTGTTCCTACTCTGTTGAAAGGGGTTTATGAGCTTCTCTGAGCACAACTGGTGCCGCCTGCAATGGTAATAATGTGCCTTATAAAAGCTAACTCCCGTTTAAACAAACACTTGCTAGATTACAGGAGCTCGCATTAGAGGCTCATTTCCAAAATCTGTTACAGAAAATCCTGAAGAACAAGAAAGCAGGTAAGATGCTGGAAGAATTACCTTGAGATAAATACTGTTAAAGTTTATTTTTTCTACTCTATTTTAATGAGCTAATAGGTAATATCACACAGATGAAATTATGTTGGTTAACCGGGTTTGCATCTTACGTCACCATTTTTCGTCTTCTAGGATTTCCTTCCATTGGAGTCTAGGGAATTCATACTATGCTAAATGCTTTCTTGGTATGGAAAAGAGGAATCCCAGTGGAGGCGTTTTTTGTAAACATGCCTTGGCTATCGGAACAAAGTTATGGTGAGCATGCAAGCTTGATGATTTTCTGTTGGGTATGCGATATGCCTAGCCCATCTGAAACTGTTCTGTGTGCAAATGTGTGCATGTTTCTGAGGGCTTTGGACTATTTGAGATGACAAGCACAAGCTGAAAGGATGATTTTCTTTAAGTAAAGCAAACTATGTAATAATAGCCCAGGGACACTTCACATGCAGCTGTTAACAGCAGAAAGCAGAACAACTGAATGCAATAGCCCCGAACACTAAGAGTTTGCAGAGAGGAGGGATCAGGCTTTCAATACGCCCCAGATTTTCTGGTCTGCAAAAGCATTCCCTGTGTGTTGCAGCACATAGAAAGTATTTATAATTGCTAAGCTCCTTTCTTAATTAATGAAGAAATATAGGGACCTCTAAGAGGTGATTCATGTCATCTTAAAACCAGAACGTAAGGTCAATTACAGTAAGCCAAGCCACCCAGCTGATTGGGGGCATTTATCCATTTTTGGTCTAAGAGACATTCTGATCCAGATCAACATTCACAATGATTTTTTCTACACGTATTTCTGTCTATCATACTTCTTAGTACCTCTCTCCAGCTGCCTACTGACTCTATATTCCTATGGACTCTGCTGGCTCTTAATTTTTCTCCTTTTCTTCGGGAACTTTGGTGCCGGGTTCCCAGTGCCAAGGACCGGGGATTTCTTTTCTGGGAATTAAGTATTTTGGAGTTACCGACCTGAGTGACTCTGTCAGAGCTTGTCTAGGATTCAAGGCACTGGGAGTCTCTGGAAGCTGCTACAAGAGGGGCAAATGAATGCAGCCAGCTGCAAAACATAGTTATACCTGCTATTTTCCTGATTGCTGGGAGTAGGATTCATCTCACTTGAAAATTAAGCACTTAGTCTGGGCAAGTTGTCTGGTCTGCTTAGAGAGGCAGAGCACTCTCAGGGAGCGAATCACCGAGATTAGACACTCGAGTCAACACATGTTTACTGATGCTAAATGTTTACATCGATTCAAAATATGAACAAGTTAATGACAGACAAAACCCACGAAGTTTACTATATAAAGATACCCACTCCAGCTTAGGAGGTCCCTGAGGCAGAAATTTCTGGAAATTGTTTTGAGGATGTATATTTCTTTTGATTTTATATTCTTCCTGGACAATTTCCAAGCAGGACTGTGCTAGGTGGATCAGAGGTCTGACCGGCTGCAGTTCCTCTTACGTTCTTATTTTTTTCAAGTGAAATGAATCATTCTGTGGAAGCACCTATATATTTATAAATATTATATATATGTGTGTATATGTGTGTATGTATATAAACACACATATATACACACATATATAAAAAACCATAAATATATGTTTATATATAACATATATAATCTTTAGAGAAGTTAGAGAAAGCCTGGATCAGTGGTTACTGGAGATGAGGAATGGGGTTCTTACCTTGTGTTAGGCGACTAGAATGTCGATGTCTACACTGGAGTTAGTCATGCACAGCGCCCTCCAGTCATTGTAGAGGAAAAGGGCATTTTTAGACAGTGATCCATCTCATGTTAAAGTCTGTCTCTCCTTTCTGCCTATGGACCAGAAACACCATACCTGCAAGGTTCCTATTTCTCTCCTGTATATTTTTCGGAGAACAGCACATCTCATCCTAACTTCTGTCCCTTCTACAGACCAGGTGTATTGTGACCTCAAAGTTTCTATTGCTCTTCTGTTTCTTTCCCAGACATCTGGGGTACACAGCCAGTGGTAGGTGAGATGATTTCCTACTCCATATGTTTAGGTAGCTGAAGATAATTGTTGTGGATCTCACCTTTCATGTCCTTGTTCCAAATATAACTAGCCCGTTTCATGCTTAGTTTTCTCATAGAAAGAACTGATTGTGTTTTCTAGTCTACACGTGGTCTGCCTTTGACGGGTAATTTGGTCCTCATGCCCAGCGCAGTGATCCCGTGTGATGCTCTTTGAGTCTTTCCACCAGGGATATACAGAAGGACTCCTTTGTTCTTTGAACTCTCCGGTCTGCTGCTTCAGTTCACCATTTTCCACACAGCTTCTATCATGGTGGAATACAAAGGTCTTACCGTGTTGACATAACATGATTTCCATGGCATCTGATTAATCTGTGATGTCTTTTCTACCTCTTGAAACAAGAGCATGTATGCAGTAGAAGAAACAGTATTCCATGGGGCGGTAATCAGGGTTGAATAGTAAAGTGACATCTTATTGTGTAGGTCTTGCAGGAGACAGCAATGACCTCTGAAAGGTCTTCCTGCTTCCATGGCAGGGGGCTTGGAACTAGATGATCTTTAAGGTCCCTTCCAACCTAAACCATTCTATGATTCTATGATTCTTTCAAAATTTTGCCTGACCATCTGACATTTTTTTGACCAGGACTACCTATTGCTTTATATAAAAAAACAAGTTCTCTCCCAGTCTCAGGACAAAGATGCCACATCCGCAGGTCATCTCGCAGAGGCAACAAGCCTGAGAGTCTCAGGCTCTCTGCAGCATGTAGTTGTCACACACAGTCATCCTTGTTCCTTCTGAGCAATTTCTTTCACTCACCCAACAAAATCTCCTATATAAGTGTGATGGTGGAACACACTGTTAAATGTTTATTACTGAAAATTTGAGGGAAACCACATGGATTTGCTAGACAAGACTTACAAAACCAAGTCGCAATAAAAACTTTATAGCATCTCCCCCAGTGCCCTAGCATAGACTTCCTTTTTGTTTATGAAACATATGCATAAACTGATGGGCAAAATTTGTCTCTCTGGCTACATGGCAAGCATCCATTTCTGTCTCTGCTCATATGCACCAGATGAAGAGTTTTCCTGTTACCACTGCATCTGAAAAATCAGCATTCTGCACACAACTGAGATTTGCACCGCATGGGGCAGAGCGGCAGGAGGAAGCTGAGAGGAACACTATGTTGCCAGCATAAATTCCTTTTATTTTACTTCACACATCTTTCTCCCTCTAGTTTGGGGACATTTATTATGCAACTGATAGGTGGGATTCTGACATCACATTGGACAATTATAAACAGTCTTATTATCTCCGCTTAGTGAGTTACCAGTGACAGAACTCATCAATTTATTTCGAATGCCAGGCATGCTGCATTGAGCAAAGGAATTCTGCTTTATGTAGACAAGCTTGGAGCACATGCAAATACAGTAATTTCCTCACTTGCATTTTCCTTTCANAGAAATAGAAATAGAAATAGAAATAGAAATAGAAATAGAAATATTTTGTACTGTTACGGTACTACACCAATGGAAGCGATTCTCCATATGGCTTGGTGCTGTATAAACTTCAGGTAGTTGAAAGTTCCCAAGAAAAATGAAGAGCATCTGCAGTGTAAAAATAACATAACTAAGGGCTAAAAAGTTATTTTCAAGTTTGCAGCATCCAATCCATACAGGACAAATAGTCAGAGGGTTAAATCACAACGAGGATGGATCAGTTTAGGCATCTGTACAAAGAGAAACAAACAAACAAATCCACCAAAATCTGTGGAATGGCTTGGGGAAGAAAACCTTCTATGCATTACTTAGGAAGACAGAATTTCCCAACCCTGCAGATTTTAGGTGCATTCCTGCTGGGGACAACAGGTAGACTCAGTCCAGTCTTGGCAGAGGAGCCGTGAGTGAGATGATTTTCTGAGATTTCAACCAACTCTGGAATTGCAGAGAAAGGGTCAGTTTTGCAAATATTTTGTTAATTCTGCATTTGCTTTTTTTGGCATAGGCAGGAAAATGAAGTCTTGTTAGGATGAACATTTATAAATAAGATTAGGATCAGGCTTAACGGAGCAAAAGGGGACTCTAGTAGCTTTGCTATTTGATGGGGTCCCATCCAGTTTTCTCCCATATGTCAAGTAATGTTAACAAAGAGTTTCCTGTTGGAAGAACACTCTCAGGAAGTACTGCTTGAAATAAATCTAAACAGAATAAACAGATTTGTCATTCTTTGGGGGAAAGATGAAGTCTTATAAACACATTTTAATTACACATGATCACTTTGCGTTCTGTATTCATGTACGTGCAATGATCTGCATTTTACCTGATGTAACATGAGCTAAAATGATACTCAAAAGTGGAGTAAAGTGGCTTTTGCAACTGTGTAAGTGGGTAATTCCTATGACAAATTGAGAAATGCCAAAGGAGATTCCATGGGAGAAAAGAGAGAAGACAGATGGAGTCAGAGACTGATTCATCTCTCTCTGACTGTGAAAACTGAAAAAAATCTTGCGGTTTACCCACTTCTACCTTCTATCCTGTGCTAGCTGTTTTCTGCAGAACCTTCTTTGGGGCTAACTGTCTTCATGGTTTGTTCTGGAGGAGTTGACCTGGGTGTTACCTTTCAGCACAAGGTTACCTGTCTTTGTGCTGAAGTGGATTAAAGAGTCTCCCACCTACCCTAATTCTGCTGGTTGCAAGGGCTTGAGATTTATTCTGGGGACAAGGAAGAAAAGACATTGCGGGGATGCTGAAATCACATCAGCTATATATAAAACCAAGCCTTCATCAGCAAATCTTAATGATTTTGCCTGGAGTACATAATGAATGTCAACACTGTCCTGTGCACTAGCAAGCTGCAACAATATCAAACTTCAAGCTGGCAAATAGAGACAGACAGTTGAATGAGCTAAAGTTTTTATCCAGAACTAGGTCTGGAAGAGGTCCTCTGTCCACTGACAGCTGAACCCGTGGTCTGTCCCCAGGACGTGACGGCTTTCCAGTGCTCTTTTTCTCTATTTGTGGTGAATATTCGCTGGCTGTGTGAAAAAATGTAAGAACTAAGATGTGCACATCAACAATTGTTCAGTATAGAAAGGACTGTGAGGAAATGTGATCTGACATGAGACTCCAGCCCTTTGAATATGGAGATATCTCAAATCCCTTTCAGAAAGGCAGAGCTACGTGACCTAGTATAACAGCTACAACTTTCTGAGCTTGGCTTTACAGAGAAAAACTCCTTTGACTTCAGCAGGTCTTGGATTGGTTCATCTGAGAAACAACCAGTAAAGCCACATCAAAATAGAACTGGGAGAAATCTTGAGGATGAATCAAACCAATATGCATACCTCAAGGCAGAGTGGGACTGGCTCTAAGACAGTCTTCTGAGATGATGGACTGGTGGAGGGTATGGCAGGCCATTTCCCCATCTACCATCTTTCTCTGTTGGTGAAAGAAGCTGAGACTGAATACTCCTAGACCCAGCAACAAAAAGTCTAAGGCCCTAATACCTGCCTGGATGGCCCTGTGGTGATTCGGTCTCCTTTTCTTCCTCCTTTGTTTTCCCAAGTGATTAGTGAATAAAAAAAACCTACTCTAGACTTACCTGACTCCCTTTGTCCCTGCTGGGACAGAGAAGACATACAGGTAGCAGAGTCTTTCTGGCTCACAGGTCTTGTCATGTTTTTATAGCCTATGCAATTAATAGCTACTCTGCTCAGGAAGGCTGTTCAACAAGAAGAGTTGGATCCACAGAACCACAGAATCACAGAATAGTCAGGGTTGAAAGGGACCTTTGGAGATCACCTAGTCCAACCCCCCTGCCAGAGCAGGGTCACCTACAACAGGTTGCACAGGACAGCGTCCAGGCGGGTTTTGAATGTCTCCAGAGTGGGAGACTCCACAACCTCTCTGGGCAGCCTGTTCCAGTGCTCCACCACCCTCAAAGTAAAGAAGTTCCTCCTCCTGTTAAGATGGAACTTCCTATGTTCAAGTTTGTGCCCATTACCCCTCGTCCTATCAATGGGCACCACTGAAAAAAGACTGCTCCCATCCCCCTGGCATCCTCCCTTCAAGTATTTAAAAGCATTAACAAGATCCCCCCTCAATCTTCTTTTCTCCAGACTAAAGAGACCCAAATCCCTCAGCCTCTCCTCATATGAAAGATGCTCCAATCCCCTCATCATCTTTGTAGCCCTTTGCTGGACCCTCTCCAGCAGATCCCTGTCCTTCTTGAACTGGGGAGCCCAGAACTGGACGCAGTATTCCAGATGCGGCCTCACCAGGGCAGAGTAGAGGGGGAGGATGACCTCCCTCGACCTGCTGGCCACACTCCTTTTGATGCACCCCAGGATGCCATTGGCCCTCTTGGCCGCCAGGGCACATTGCTGGCTCATGGTCATCCTGTTGTCCACCAGGACTCCCAGGTCCCTTTCCACAGAGCTGCTCTCCAGGAGGTCGGCCCCCAACCTGTACTGATGCATGGGGTTATTCCTCCCCAGATGCAGTACCCTACATTTACCCTTGTTGAATTTCATTAAGTTCCTCTCTGCCCAACTCTCCAGCCTATCCAGGTCACGCTGTAAGGCAGCACAGCCTTCTGGCGTATCAGCCACTCCTCCCAGTTTAGTGTCATCAGCAAACTTGCTGATGGTACACTCTATCCCTTCGTCCAGATCATCGATGAATATATTGAACAGGACTGGACCCAGTACTGACCCTTGAGGGACACCACTTGTTACTGACCTCCAACTAGACTCTGCACCACTAACCACAACCCTCTGAGCTCTATCTGCTAGCCAGTTCTCAATCCACCCCACTGTCCATCCATCTATCCCACACTTCCTAAGCTTGCCAGTGAGGATGATGTGGGAGACAGTGTCGAAAGCCTTGCCAAAGTCAAGGTAGACAACATCCACTGCCCTCTCCTCATCCACCCATCTAGTGATCTCATCATAGAATGTTATCAGATTAGTCAGACACGACTTCCCCTTAGTGAATCCATGTTGACTACTTCTGATAACCTTCTTTTCATCCAGGTGCTTTGAGATGATACCCAGCACAAGCTGCTCCCATCCGTATAAAAACTTCCTGGGGGACGCGGACTGCTGTCAGCCTACCTGACTGCGTAATTAGTACCATTCACTGACACATTGGGCCCAGTGGTATACACAATGACTGGGGTGGTCAGAAAATGGAAGAGCCTCAAGACATGTCCCAAGATTTGTTCAACCCCCCCGCCCCCGCCAAAATCCTCCCCAATGCCCTGGGGGACTCTCCATGGCAATGGTTCCTTCCCATGAGGTCACCTTGGTTATTGAGCCCACCTAGGTTTCAATGCAATGCCTTCAACGTAAAACAGAGCCCAAGGATCAGATGACAGCAATTGCTCCCACTGCATCCAAAACACTGCCTCTCAGCAGAAAAATATGTCTGGAATGCACCGTCATTGTATTACACAGGGACGCAATTTCACTGCAGGGGATACAGTAAACCCCTGAAAGATGTTGGCTGATCAACAGATCATGCCATAAGACTCTGATCAGATTGCTTTTGGCATGGCTGCCTTGAGACCATTCTTATTAAAACCAGCTGGCCCTAACTATATTTAGTGATATTTATTTGGGTTTTGAAGCTTCTTTTTTTCTTCTGTTTAATCCATATGGCTGTAAAGAATTTCTAAACAAGGAGAAACAAGCATGTTGTTGATCAGCTAATGAGAACAAGAGCTGGATAAAAGAGGATGGCAAACCCAACTGAAGGGCATGATATTCCAATGAACGGGCCATAGGCAATAGAGCTGTCAAGCTTTATTTGTCGTAGGGTTGTAACTGAAAACTAAAGCAGCTAATTGTCATGCCTGTGTGATTGAGAGGGTGGGATTAGTTCTGATTCCTAGTGGGATTCCCAACATCCTGGCAGACCCCTGAAAGACCATCCCGTCCCAAGGCAGGAACAATTAACAGCTATGCTCTTCCTGACAGCAGTTTATTTAAACTCACCTTAAAGCTTTCCAGCAGGCAAAAGTTTTCCATAAAACAGATTCCAGTGCACAGGATTCATCCTAACGTAGAGTTTCTCCTAACATTTAAGCAGAAAGATTAACTGTTCTGCAGTTTAAGCTCTTGATTATCACAGACACTGAGAACAGAGTAGTTTTGTATGCTCTGAAGCATTTTTTCATGTTCTGGAAGGTTATAAATTTCTTGCCTTCTCTCCCTTTCTCCCCCATCTCATTCCTCTTTCGCCCAAACGACCCCAGTTCATTCAGTCTGTTCCCAGAGTTCATATTATCTGGGTGCGTGTTGTTTGGCAGCAGCTGGGGGCAGCCTGCCTTGCCCTCCCCACACAAACAATAAACCTACCTCTGTGCCTCTCTCCGTCTGTCTGCAGGATTTGATGGGTTGACATTTGGGTGAGATGGGTGGGCTGCAGAGCATGTGGCCATCCCCACTTCACAAGAGCAGGCGCTCACCCCTTACCCACCAGTACTCATCGGACGAGGATTTACACAACTGGAAGCCCCTTCCCTTCCTCCCTCCCTTTAAATCAACTTCCAAGCTAGAGTTGTAACAACTCAGATGGTCATATGGTTCCTATTACCCTGGGATCCCAGCAACGCCCATCACTTCATCTAACACCTTGTGAGTGGTGGCTGGGGATCTGACATTTTGTGAAACCAAGCGTTTCACAGCTGATGAACCAGAAGGGAAAATCTGGTAGACTCCATGTTTTATGAGAATGGGGAGAACAATGCTGTCATCAGATTGCACTTAATCTTTCCCTTTTGGCAGTCCAGATGTAAGCGAGGTTGACATGCTGCTTTGTTTCAGACTGTGCAGTGCTGTTGTGAATATGACAGTTCTCTCTGCAGCTGTCAATCAGTGTGACACAAGTGGGACAAAATCAAACTCTACAAGACTTGGAAAACCCACCTGGTGGGTCTTCTATCTGACCTGTTCACAGAATCATAGCACCATCTAGGTTGGAAGGGACCTTTAAGATCATCTGTCCAACCAGCAACCTAACACTGCCAAAACCACCACTAAACCATGTCCCTCAGCACCACATCTACCCGTCTTTTAAATATCTCCAGGGATGGTGACTCCACCACTTCCCTGGGCAGCCTGTTCCAACTTTTGATAACCCTTTTGGTGAAGAAATTTTTCCCAATATCCAATCTAAACCTCCCCTGGCCCAACCTGAGGCCATTTCCTCTTGTCCTATCACTTGTTCCTTGGGAGAATAGACCGATCCCCCCTCGCTAGACCCTTTTTTCCGGGAGCTGTAGTGAGCGATAAGGTCTTCCCTCAGCCTCCTTTTTTTTTATTATTATTCTTAAAACTCTCTTTTTCTGTATTTTTCCTACACTGAGTGGCTGTGTACAGGGAAAGATGATGAGCAGGCTGATATTTACTGAGAAATGTTCATAAAATTCATGTCCATAAGCAGTTGTAGGCGGTTCTTTTTCTCTACAGATATTTTCACCAGCTGAGGATGGGAAATGGGATGTAACAGTGTCCAGTACCATGTACTACTCCACATTCATTTCATTAGGTTTAATTTGCATGGATAGGTGAATCCCAGAAAATGATCATAGTTGCATATCTTTTGAAGACAGACTGAACAATTTATCATGACTGCACTTACACCGGCGTAGATCTGAACCAGTCATAACATCCATCTTTTCACTCCTGCTTGTGGGACTGAGACTTGTTCACCAAGTTGGTCTTACCCTGCCCGGTATAGGATCTGCTGCAAAGTTGACCAGCTGGGACTGCACCACCTCAGGCCTGAGCTGAACACTAAAAAATTATCACCATCACCCTCAGCTAAGAGACAAATCTCTCTGCATTGTTCTGATTCTCCCTTACCAAGTCCCAGATCCCCTTTGTACTGTCAGTAGGACTGTAGACCGCCCTCTACCATACCTTCTGTGCCAGGAATTTCAGGAATCTTGTGTCTATCCAGTGCTCCTGTCAGAAGATATGGAAGGAGCGTAAAACCCTCCGGTCATTCAAGAGCAAAATTAACAGGCAGATTTTGACTAGTTTTTTTTGAAATGACAATGTTATTAATGCTTTCATATTAACCACACACATAATATGATTATATATGTGTGATATACACAAACTCATTTATGCGTATCTTCATAAATGCAAAATTTCCTTGACAGATTAATTGAAATACATTATATTTTTCACTTCCTGCTATATGTTTATGTATTTACACAGTAACCTACACATATTCATAGGCATGCATGTGGCAATGCAAGCACACAAGTATATATGTATTTCTGCTCCAGATAAGCCAATGGAACAAGCCAGACAGCAAGCAAATATGCTTTGATATCAGAACCTCAGAACATTCTTACAGAACCACTTTTGGGTTTTGGGAAACATTTTAAAATGGTCAAGCATATCTCTGGTTTGTTGACGTCAACAAGTATGAATTGGAGTCATTCTTTCCAGGAACTGTCCTCTTATTTACGTCCTTGCGGTGTGCTGTAAAACCAAGATGTGACTGGCCTGAGCTACTGGGGATCACATGTCTCTTATCCCGTGAGCTGGAGTCCAAGGTCCACTTGTGAGCTCAGTCCCGGCGTACAATAATTTTTGGTGTGCTCTCAGACACCCCTTTGGGATCTTGAAAGGGATACCCACCGTGTCTTCAACTGCTGTCAAGTGCTAACCACTGGGAATAAACTGCTATTTTTGGAGGCAGAAGGGATTGCCTTTTCTGTGTGCAGGATATCCTACACTCACGGGACAGTATCTTATAGCAGCTTTCCAGTATCTGAAGAGCGCCGAGAAGAAAGCTGGAGAGGGACTTTTTACAAGGACATGTAGTGATAGGACAAGGGGCAATGGTTTCAAACTGGAAGAGGGGAGATTTAGGTGAAATGAGATGAGAGATGATGAGATGAGATGAGATGAGATGAGATGAGATGAGATGAGATGAGATGAGATGAGATGAGATGAGATGAGATGAGATGAGATGAGATGAGATGAGCAGGGACATTTCCCACCAGCCCAGGTTGCTCAAAGCCCTGTCCAACCTGGCCTCAAACACCTCCAGGAATGGGCCCTCCACAACTTCCCTGGGCAGCTTTTACCAATGCCTCACTGCCCTCATAATGAAAAATTTCTTCCAAATATCTAATCTATATCTCCTCTCTTCCAGTTTAAAACCATTCCCCTTTGTCCAATCACTCCATTCCTTGACCAAGAGTCCCCCCCGAGCTTTCTTGTCGGTTCCCTTTAAGTATTGGAAGGGGCTCTAAGGTCTCCCCGGAGCCTTCTCTTCTCCAGGCTGAAAAACCCCAACTCTCTCAGCCTGTCCTCACAGCAGAGGTGGTCCAGCCCTCTGATCCTCTTCATGGCCTCCTCTGGACTCGCTTCAACAGCTCCATGTCCTTCTTATGTTGCGGGCCCCAGAGCTGGATGCAGCACTGAAGGGGAGGTGTCACAAGAGTGGACTACCGCCCTCCCTAGTGAAAAATGCATACTAAATATGACTGACTCATGACAAACAGCTTTCCATGTCCCAAAATCTGTGCCTCTCTTATCTCAAGTGAGATTCAGTAAATGTTAGCAATGGATCAGCTGACCAATCATAGAGCTCATGCAGTCTTTAGTCAATGGATAACTGTCCAAATCTTATTCCAGCTTCTTCAGTCTGTATGTGGGAAACCTCTCTTGGCACAACTGAAAAGCTACAGGAAGGAGTGGGAAAAGCACAATAAAAAGGGGAAAAGGGTAATTTTTGAAGAACAATGGAAGTTCAATTAGATGTCAAGACCAAAAATATGTTTGGTGGACACCTTTTTAAAAAGGTCTCAGGCTCCTTTGGAAATGTGGCAGCTGATCAATAAAGAAATAGAAATAAGCGGATAAGATGATAACTAAGGCAGAACAAGAAATGGAAGTACACTCAAGGGCAGGTCCTGGGTATGAATGCTGAGGGGTTAGCATGGGATCATATTCCCTGTTCGTGAGCTGAATTGTTTCTGTATATCATGGACTGATCCATGGGCAGATCTGGATCTCCACATGCTTTGCACATACTTGAACACTAACTCGGCTGCTGGAGCTCAGCTCTCTTTTCACACCTCTGTGATTTCTTCAGCCAAGCAGTGCCCGGTGGAGGGTCCCCAGGGTTTCAAGAGTGTGGAGTGGCTCTAACCCTTGAGTCCTTCAGCCCAGGACATTCTTGGCGTTCCTCTGCCAGCCGACTCGATGTGACTATTGTTCCCAAGCTGTTGGTTCAGATTGGGTTACAGCCCTTCACAAGGTGGGGTTATGTTTCACAACCAGGCCAGAAATTCCACTACATGAAAAAGGAAGATGAGTATTTTGGGAAGTGACATTAATGTTACACGTATGACACCACAAGAAAAACTCCATGTTCCCTTTTGATACCCCCTTTACTTATTAAAACAGACAAAGAACATCAACACCAAGTAAATTATTTACTGTTAGAACACTGCTGTGTAAGGTTTCATGAGTGTGTTCCCATCACATACACTGTGTGCCTTCTGCAGGAATTGTATTCAGCTCCCCGGATGTATAGTGCACTGTGGAAACATCATGAAAAATGTATTTATTTCCTCATTCTGTCACAGACTCTCTGACCTTGGTCAAATCATCTATCCTCCCACTACAACAAAAAAGGTATAGGATAACACTCCCCACTCCCTTTTTCTCCTCCTGTCACTTGTATGTATATTCTGAAATTTTATATTTTTATTTCTATATTTTACGTAATTCCTCTTAATTTCTTTTTTCCCACCACGTCTGTAGCTAGTAAGATGGAACTGTGGTTTCTGCTGGGACCTCAAGATAATCCTGTGACTTAAATGATAATAATAAATGACAGCAAGGTGTGAATTACTTTGATCATCACTGCAAGAGTTGCCTTTGTTGTTATGGACCAGAATTTTAAATATGTCCAGTAATAAAAAAAAAAATAGAGAAATGAGTAACAGGGCCAGATCATGAGTCTTTATGGTTCATTTGAAGTTGTCAGTGCTCATCTGCAAGCAGGATTTGGCCTACAGGAAGCAGAAAAGAGATAAGCTGTGTACATCTATTTTTGCTGTTGAATAGAAAGTTCCAACAAACGTCTGGCTTGTTGAAGGCTGTTTCTTGTGATGTGGGATGTCTGCCTTCATCTCCCATCACATCAGGAGACAACATAAGCTCAGAGCTTCCCAAAGCTGTGCTTAATGCCAGAGTTGTGTATGTCCTGGGAACTTGCTCTGATGGACTCCTGGCTCAGGCTTTCATAATGGCTGCAGTAGACACAGCTCCCTGGAAAATTCATGAATGTCTCTGGCACATCACTCTGAGAGCATGAGAACAGAAAAGTGGGAGTCTCAGACTCAGTCTGTGACGTTTGCTAACCCCAAAGTTGTGATATTGCATCAGTTACCACAACGTTTCAGCTTGAAATGCAGTTTCTCTAGTGGGAGGTGTCCCTGCCCATGGCAGGGGGGTTGGAACTCGATGATGTTTTGGCTGGAGCTTATTTCATATAACTAGCCATCCTGATTAGTCTTCCAGGATTCTCTGCGAAGTGGAGTGATATAGATCCCTTTGAAAAGGAAGTAAGAGAGATTTCCATGAGAATGTGATAAATTGCTCTTTTCCATGGAAGTTTTTCTATTTGTTCCTAAAAGGGAACCTGAATGGACAATAATAGAAAAGCATATGTGTATTTAGGGGGAGGGAGGAAGGAGGGAAGGATGGCTTGTAGATCCAGTGTGGGAGCAAACTTGGCTCTTGGTGTTTTCCTTCGAACAAGAAAGAGTCAACTTCAGTCCCTGACTAGGTTTTGTTGTTGTTGTTGTTGAGGCTGAAAGCAAGAGTCTTAATTACATGAGGTTGTTAGCAGTGGCCTGTGCTTAGACTCTGGAAGTGACTGAGAAACTTCAGTTTCTGGAGGACTTTGGATCAAACTTTGCTCTAGGAGGTATGACTTGCCACGGTGATCCATCTACATTGGGACAAAAAAAACAGTGTTTGATGATGGGCCCAGATGAAAATGCTTCCCAAAATACTTACCACATTCCCCTCTAGCATGTGATACTTCTTTTTAGCTCGAGTGGTAAGAATTTATGCTACAGTTTGCTTGCATGTGACTATGCAAAGAGGAGTGGGATGTTCAAGTTTTTATAGATGATCCCATTAAGGAAGCTGTATGATTAATTATCTCCTGTGTCCAGCACCAGGTCAGAGAATTCTCCTGAGATGTCCTCTTCCCGGACTTTGCGTTGACTCCAGCTATATTGCTTGTTTTTCTTTCCTGTCCCCTCCGTGTTCATCACTGGCCCCTTTTGGGTCACTTTCCCAGTATAGAGCCAGATCTCTGTGCATTCACTTCAGGTTTCTAGAAGAGAGCAGCTGTTACTTACAGGCCCTGGGATTGTTTTTGAGCTAATATCACTGAAAACAACACAGCCAGGAAGAAAGGAAGAAATCCACCTTTGCCCACCCCCTTGCACTGCAGCTGTTTCTGGTAGTGGTTTAGAAACCACATGAGATGCTCAGCTTTGAAATTTGCAGCAGCCACATTGCAGTACAACTGGGGACAGTCAAAGGCTGTAAAAATAGTTGCAGTGCCATATGAGCTGCTGATCTCATACAGTACCAAAAAACAGAGAGCGAAGGAGCAGAAAGGAGAAGAGCAAAATACCACAGCCCTGTTGAAATCAGCTGGGTGGATCCCTTTTTCCCTATAATGGGCTTTATAAAGTTAAAAAAACAAGGTAATGATGAAATGGAATTGGTAGTGGGGAATTCTGGATAAACCCACTTGGATCTACCACATTTGCCTTCAGCATCTGGTCTAGGATCTGCAAGGTCACCGTGAAAAGAAGTATTTACCAGCCTGATAAGGGTATGGGCAGTAACCTGTTGTCAACCTGTCAGTCTCTGAGGCTGACCATTTTACCTTGTCCCTGAGAAGATCGTGAGTTGACTTGCTCGTAGCCCCTAAGTATTCAAAGGAGAAGAGTTCTCAGGGTCTGTTGAGTCCCAGAGACAAAGGCATAAAAACCTGTGATGGATGGAGGTTGAGGGTGGGTATGCTCCTTTTGGAAATAAAGGAATGTATTATTTTATTACTTTCCTGAAAAGAAAATTGAAATAGCCTAGAGGGGATGAAATGGGCTGTACGAGTATGGAAACATGGAATTTCCTTACTTTAAGCATCTGAAAGTTAAGCCTCTGTTGTGAATGGCCGGGACGTCCTTTGCCAATATATATAGTGAAAGAAAAGTCTAGAAGTATATTCATTCTACATGTTATAAAGACCAAAATCTGGAAGGAATCACCATCTGGGAGCATTCCTTCATTTTGACAAAGAGAAGGCATAGCTGATGGCTCATCTAAAAGCTGTACTTTTCACCGATGCTAAAGTTAAATGACATCACTGTCCCTTAATGCTTCTAATAGGAACTAGATGATTTTCTGAAGAAAATAAAAGTACATACTTAAAAGAAGTAGGTTATTGTGAAATCTGCACAATAGCTGTTAATTAGTCCTTTTAATTGACATCTAACACTTTTTCTTTTCAGCAATCAGCTGAAGGATCCTGATGATTTTTGCAAACTCTTACTAGCCTTGCAGCAGGACTTTAGAAATCTGTTAAACTTCTCAAGTTAAGTGTGCTAAACACAAAGCATTTCATTTCTGTTCCTCGTCCCATGGTACCTCAATAGTCTCAGGATCCATTATATACTAATTTTCTACTAAATCTCACATGCAGCAAGAGCAAGAACACATTTCCATCAAGTTTTGTGTCACCACTGCTGCTTTGCTGCTCGTTATCTTCAGTGTTGCATTTTCTATATAGATTCAAATTTTTCTTTTCTTTTCTTTTTTTTCCCGTCCCCCAGCCCGATGAAGAGCAAACATGTGTTCTCCTGATCCCAATAGTCAGAGAGTAAATGATGGTTCCTGCCAGACAATCTACTATTCTGGTCCATATCCACAGCTGGGATAAATCAGCATAGTTCCCTTGAAGTTAGTGGAACTCACTGATTTATAGCAGCTGAGGAGTTGGTCCAAAGGCAGGCGTTTGCTCTTCTTTTGAGCTGATATTCCTATAGGGAGCAGTGGTAATATTGGTGAGGCGGTTCATCTTATGGAAATTGGGAGCAGTGACAGTAATCTCAGAAAATTCTCATTTTTACCTTTATTTCTGTCCTTCTCCACCTTTGCTCACAGCAGCATCCCATCAGATAAACACCCTCTCAGTTGGTCCATGACATCACTCTCTCTCTGTGCAGATACAATCCCTTCCGTTCTTCCTTCCAGTACCTTCTTGTCTTGTTTTAACCACTCAGGTGTTAAAGCATGGATGGCAAAACTGATGAGCTCTATAGTTGGCAAAAACTAGGGAGAAAATTGGAGGTTTCTTGGAAGTTCTCCTTCTGGTTTTCTTTTTTTTTTTTTCTTTTTTTTTTTATTAACTATCTTTGAAATGCCATTTGAAAACATTTGACTTTCTGTTTATAACTTGGTTATATTAAAGTACAGAGGTTGAGTAGCATATGAGCAGATGTGGTTTGGAGCTTTCTTTCTTCATCCAACAGCTGACAAGACATCTGCTGTGCTGGGGACTGAAGAAGCAGAAAAAAAAATCGTCTTTTGGTTGCAAATCATCTAAAAACACTTTTTCTCTGTTCTCTGGGGAAGACACTCAAGCTGTGGACATCTTACCATTCTAAGGACAGCATTCCTTATTGGGAAAATTTGCACAACCACTTTTGGTTGGAGAGAGAACATCTTTGACGTGTTCTCAACCTCTCATTTAAAGATGTCTGGAGAGTTTCCATCAATGGTTGGTTTTGAAGAGAGAATTGAAGTTTAAACTCAAAGATTAATTTTATTTTTAACAGAAAAAAAAAAACCAACCCAACAACCTACTTGGGGGGCGGGGGAAGTTATTCTGTTGAGAAGTCAAATATCTGAAAACTGATATGTGTTGGCCCCAAATAGTTCAATTCAAATATCCCACAACAGTATTTCATGAAAATTCTTAACTTTTCTCAGCTCTTAATTTCGCTCAGAAAGAGGCTATTCACATTCTTTGTACAATCTCCTCTACTTGGTCTGAGGGGGAGTGTGGCAAATTGCGGTAAATGGAGGGAGATTGATAGATAATGTCATCGAGACTCCCTTTCCTGTGAAAGGTTGGTCCAGATATTCTTTTGAGGTCCCTTCCAACCTGGGTTGTTCTATGATTCCAGTAAAACCGGGCAGACAGACTTATGAAGGACCAGAGAATGATAAGGCACTGTGGCAGTACTCCCAAATTTAAACGATACAGATTTTGGCCAGAATATTTGGTTTTCACTTATATTCTATTTTTCTGGTTCTTAAATCCAATTTTTTTTTCTGTGGGAAATGTCTTGATGAGCTCTGTTCTCTTTTAAGATGATCCCAGTCCATCTCTCAGGAGAAATTTATCATACCCCTATGATCAAGAGAATTTTAGAAAATTCACAGCTAGCCCAGCCTCTCATGCAGGACTCTAGGGTGACTCTGGATTAGCTTTTTGGCACTGAGATCTGCTGCTAATGTCTGTTGTGAGCATGACTGAAAAACTAAAGTGCACAAGCCCCCGCCACCCCCTGCCCTCCAAAATCTATTAATAGGAAGAGGGATTTTTGGTCAGGGTTGGGTTTAGGTTTTGTTTTTGTTTTTTTGCAGCTGCTGGGACTCTGGGGATCCTCATGGAAGAGATGAATGGGGGATTTAGGGCAAGATTAGCTGCATTGATTTGGCTGTTTGCAGAAGGATTTACAGGGCATTGGAGTATCTTTAATCCATGGAATTGGTCCAAGACATCCACCCAGCAGTGGTTAGCCAGCCCTGCAGGTACTTTAAACTCATAATGTACCTCCCTGTTTTGCCTTGACATTGTATATTTAAATAAAGATAAGCATACATATATGAAGTAATTGCATAGATGGGGGTATTGCATGCCGTCTACACTACTTGTGATGAAAAAGCAAAGAGAAGAACCACCTGAAGCTGTGAGAAAGGGCTGATCTGTTAGTGTGTTCTGGTCGTTGACAGGTCTACACAAATAAACTAAACAGAAGTCAGGAGGGAACGTGCCCTGAGTGTAGAGGAGGAACAGACAGGTAGGAGACTGAATAAAATCCCAAAGCCTTTAACTGGGATTTTTTTGGCATTGCCAGAAACCTCCCCTCCAAGCAGAACTGGCAATTTACAAAAAAAAACGCGTCAGGATGCTGCAACCATATTGATTTTGACAGAAGTGCAAAGGATCTTTTCTGTGAACTGTGTCAAGGCAGCTGTATCATGAATATACTTTATCATGAGTACATATAAAAAAACAGATTGAGTTAATCTTTGTATGACAGTATCATTACTGAATTTTGGCTGAGAATCAAGCTTAGGTGAACTTTCAGCCATCTTTCTGGGTCATCTTTGCTATTATTTCTCTAATGTCTTTTTATCACAGAAAAGCTGAGGGGGGAAAAAAACCCAAACCACCATCAGGCTCCACAACCATGGCTGATTTGTGGAATTCGGAAGAGAAAGTGAAATATGAGTCTCCTTGTTATTATGGTCTCTTCTTATCTTGCAGAGGTGGAGGTGACAAGATCCCAAGCTTCTGTTGAGCTGCTGCTGGCATCTTAATTGCCTGATATTTTCCAGTGCTGTTTTCAGTTCAGGAATAAGACCTGGTGGCTTTTTCAAGTGTTGTGTAAAACACACTTCTGTGCTTAGGCTGGTGCCTGCTCAGATGCTGTCCTTGTGGTTATGGCTGCTCTCAGAGCACTTGCTAATTTGCACTGCAGCTTTGCTGCTTTGAATTAGCAGAATCCCAGAATTTTCTGGGTCTGTGCTGGCTCCTGCGATGTCAATTGAGAAGTCGGTAGTGGGGGAACATGGTGAAATTACAGCCTGGTGTTTCTTTGGGTCTGTAGAAAGCTCTTACAATTCTCCAGCCACGACTCATTTCAATGCAGAAATCAATGCAGAAAACCTTTTTGCAGGGCATCAAAAGAATGCATGATTTCAGTTATTTCTCTGCAGGAATAGCTATGACTTGCAAAGTTTGCAAAGATTGCTTATTCTGATCAGCAGGGTACGTCAGACACTTTCCACACTTAATTTTTGTTTTCACTGGACAGAAAATGGGCAAAAGAAAAATAGAAACCTGCAGAAAACCCCCTACTCCGGGGCTTTGCAATATGAAGGAAGTTTCAGAAGATGGAATTCAGCCTAGGTAGGCTTCATCTCTTAATTTAGGTGTCTACAATGTAAATATCTTTATGGGAACTAAGTCACATAGTTCCCCTGGTGGCTTCCCATGGTAGGCGTAGCTCCCATCACAGTCAACAGAGATCTAGTCCGTGTATTCAGTGTGAGGGTGATGCACCTCTTTCAGCTGTAGGTATCTATGGCTTCACTCAGTTGCTTGAATGCAAGTATCTGGTGTCATCTGAGACGCCTCTGCCTACAATCACCTCTCCAGAACTGTGTGGGTGTCCTGTAGTTTAGTAATCCACAGGGGGTTGGATTAACTTGCCTACATAGGTGTTTCTAGAGCCATTTTTGAAACCCTATAGTATCTGAGACATGTATGGGATCAGCAGTTATACAGTTATGGAACAGACCTTATGGGAGACTGAGGCCCTTCTGCAACGGCAGCCGATGGCCAGGTGGGATCATCTAGTGCATCTCTGTTGTACCTCCAATGTAAACAAATCCCATCCTATAACCCAGGGACCAAATGTAGGTTTCTGCCTTAGGGGAGCTGAACTGCTTCCCTGGTTGCACTGCTTACAGTGAGTAGCTCAACATGTTGGTAAGCTGCTGTCAGAAACCTCTTCCCCAGGTGACCAAGCAAACATGAATTGGGACTGGTGGGCTTTATCAGGATGGATCTGTGGCTGTGGTGAACTGAAGAGGACCAGAGTCTGGTCTGGTCAGAGTGAGCAGACAAATCTCTGCACTGCTTCTCATGGAGTCACATCCCTTCTCTACTACCACCTCTGTGGAGGGGACCAAAATCGAGCTTACTGGAAGGTGACAGGCTGCAGGGAAAAATGCAGTTCTCCAGGCTGTCCCTGAAACACCGAAACACCAGAAGACCTTGCCAGCTTGCTCAGGAGCAGCTCATGGTTCCTGTTATAGACAATGTTCCCAAAGTGTCCTCTTTGATTAGAGGAATGAGATTTGCTTCCCATTATCCAAAGAGCACAAATTACCATTACTGTGATAATCACGCTACTGTCGTGATGTATTTGTTACTGTAATAAATACTGTGGCATTGCCTCAAACCTGGAATCAGAAAGCAAGCTTTCATTCAGGTGGGACCTGAAACTGCACACTATGGGGTACAGAAACAAAGCTCAGCCCTTCTCTATCCCCCCTCCAGTGTCTCCAGGATCCGCAACTGTTTTCAGCTGCTGAAGCCATGGGGGAGACAGCAGCTTAAAGGGGGGGCAGCCAGTCTTCTGCGTAGTATTCATGTCGCACTTCAGAGCTGTTTGTGTGCTGCCAGTAAGGGATGTGCCGCGATTTGGGAGCAGCTGGGTAGGATAAAGGATGAGCGCTCTTCCAGTTGAGCCACTCAGAGAATGGAGGAGCGCGGCGAGGGAGGCACTGGGTGCTAAAGCAGCGGCATTGGGAAAAGCAGGTCTCAGAGGGGTTTGAATGGTAGATTATCAGGACGACGTGGGAAGTAAGGAGAACAAAGAGATTTATGACTGAACTGAAATGCCAGCATAGATCCCCTTTCCAAATACACTGTGATTTGGTGGGTGGCTGTCTTGTTACAGGTGATGATGTTTTTTGGGGAAAAAAAATTAAAAATCTAGGCAATGTGGAAGCGACCGTGTCTCAGAGAGTGGCCTTCTCCTTTAAAAAGATGACGTAAACAAACACAGATCTGAAAATTGTTAACTCTGTTTTGCTTTGAAGGGGGTTTATTCAAATCAAAGTAAAGCAGAGATTAGAAAAGCTTCAAATGGATGATATCCTTATCTTAGTTATAAGGAATTTGGCATTCAAGTCCCTAAAATGGTCTGGAAAATCTCAGCCATGAGGATGTACTTACAGACACCCAGTGCTATCCCAGCCTGTGTGTGCGTGTGTGTGTGTGTGCTATCCCGGACTCTCTGCGTGTGTGTGTGTTTCCTTGCTCATTAGATGCTTTCTGCTCTAAGCAATACTGGTGTTTTGCACCATCCAGGGGAAGACCAGTGCGTGATCTGGGGCATGAATCCCCCCCTGCGCCAGCTCACATGTTGATGGTCAGTCTTCCATATAGCCTCATCCTCCTGTCTAAATATAAATCTGCGCTTGTCTTTTCACGAACCATGGCACAACAAAGGCCAGGGGTGCCGTCCAGCCTGGAAGAGAGAGGCTCTGCAGCAAGTGAGCTGGGAAGGTAAGTGTCAGCATGGCCCTGGGGAGGATAAAACCCATCGATAGGACCTGGACTGTAACCCAACCTCCCCCTTGTACATGTACACCCTGCCCATGAACACCAAAAATGTTTGACCCAGCGCCAGCCTCAGCCCTAAAATCCCCAAACTCTCTTTCCATTTAAGTGCTAATTCGTAACAATGCCGTATCCGATGGCTCTAAAATAGCCGGGTAAATGTCTTGTCCTTTTATAGCAGTGGCCCTATTGTAAGCTCTGGCATGTGACAGGTCTGAGAGTGATACAATGTGTGACTTCAAAAGACTGGACAGAGATAAAGACCTGCGCACGCTGGTGATTTATCCTGCAGCAGCAACCTCTTTCCTCTCTGTCTGTCTGTCTCCTTCTCTCCCTTCCTAAAGCAGCCCACCAACAAACCAACATGGCTCCAAAGAAGCCTGAACCTAAGAAGGCCGAACCTAAGAAGGAAGAACCCAAACCAGCACCTAAACCAGCAGAACCAGAACCCAAAAAAGAAGTTGAATTTAACCCAGCTTCTATCAAAGTATGTATCTTTTGACCTGGCATGGGAGGAAGCAGGCTGGTGGGGCTTGGGTTGGTGGTGGTTCTGGTGGTGGTGTATTCAATGCTGTGAGATGATGTTCTCCAAAAATACTTCTTGGTTTTGAGCAGAAAGTGAGCAGCAAAGACAATTGCCACAGGTAGAGTAGGAGTGGGAACAAAGTCACTGAGGGCTCTGCTAAACAGAGGAGCTGAAAGATGAATCTTGTTTGATATGAGGATGTTCAGACCTATTTTTCTTAGCCCTAAAGTAGCAAATTTCATTGCATGTAAGCGTCACTGACCTCAGTGGGAAACTTACTGCTCCTCTGCAGGCAATATTGCAGGTAGATGTCAGGAAGGCTCGACTGCACTCAGGGCTGACCACTGACTAACCAACGGCCAAGGCCATATGGTAGGCTTGGTGTGGGCTTGGAACATGGGTTGAATTAATTTCTCTCATCACTTTGGTAGACATCACCAGCCTGGGACTTCTTTAAAGTAAGCCAGTGCCACCTCCTGTGGTTTTCCAGAAAAGCCCAAATGAATGGCAAAGGAGTGTGTGTTTTGCTGAATGGCAAATTGTGTGTTTTGGAAGGCAGAGAGGAACTTGGGCAAAAATCCAGATTTCCTGAATGACCCGCTATTCAGGTTCTGCCCCAACAATTCCTCCAAAGGGCATGAGCTTGCTTCTACTCCTCCTTTAAATAAGTCCCTGCTGGAAAGAGTCACTGCTGATCTCAGCAGGGTTTGCTGAAGTCTTGCTCAAATATGTAAGGACAAGATTGGGTTTCCAAGGCCATTTCAGAAATAGATTTTGGGAAGATTTGGGGTCACTACTCTAATCCTGGGCTGATTAACTGGCATCATGTTGCCCTTTCAGTGAACCACCCCACTGACAGGGAACTGCCAATGTTTAAGAAACGCTAGAGGTTTTAAAGCTGTGAAGTAGGTGATTCTAGTGAAGTGATGCTGAACATCTGTTTCCTTTTAAAACACTTTTTTTCCATGGGAATTGACCCTTCAGCAGATATCTGAGAGTGACTCTTTTATTTCAAAATAAATTTTCTCTCAGAGAATGATGTGGAGAAAGAAATTACATATTCTTATGGAAATGACCATGAAATGGACTATCAAAGAGTGACTTCTTGACTTACAAAAATGCCATAAATGAATAAAGATCTAAAAATGACTAGTTCCCCTTTGCTCCTTGTGCACCACACACATTCACAGGCAATGTCAGAGACCCCTGCACGCTTCTTTAGAAACAGCTTTCCCCGTAAACACCACATGACAGATAGACATTGTAAGACACAACAGGATTTATTTGCAAGGCATTCTCTTTGGGGAATTGTCCTTTGGAAATTGTCCTTTGGGAAAAGGCATTGCCCTTGGGGAAAAAAGATGCTTTGCAGCATCTCACAGGTTTCTTTCTCACGGGGCTTTGGGCCAGGCAATGACCCGGCATATTTCAGCATTATTCTATTAGTGTAAAGCAGTCAGAATTTTTCCTGTTTTTTACAAGAAATTGGGCAACCAACAGGGGAGTCCTGGTGATCACCTGCATTTCTGGTGAGCCAGAGGACATAAGACAAGACTAGATAATGCCAAAGAGGAAAAGGGACAGAGCTCCACTGCCGTCTATGGGACCAGCTCCTCGGAGCTGAGGCGAGAGATGGGTGTCTCTAGGACCCTCTCTTGTTAGCTAAAAAAAGTAATCAGAAACTCTGTGAGAAAGGGAATATGTTTCTGTGTCTCTTCAGTGTGTCTCCTGAACACACTGCAGTGGGTCACAGGGGTGGCTCATAAATCCTGGGCTGCTGAAACCGTTTGCTTCTTCCACATGGGACTGAGTCTTGCAGCTGGGGATTTCTAACAAAGGAAGCACTGAAAGTGGGTTTGTCCTGCCTTGATTCATAAAGACCTTGCAAATCTTTTGGTTTAAATACTCATGGAAAAAAAAAAAATTATTTGTAACTATATCAAGAAAAGTCAGATTACGAAGAATTCAGTTTTGGGCTAGATTTTAGAGTAATAACACCAGAATTGGTGCCATACTCTGAGAATGACTTCCACCATGACCTTGGGCAAAGTGGTACGTGGTGGGATGCAGCAATCTGCTAATGTCTCTGTACTTAACATTCCTGCACAGTAAAAGGAGGAGGGAGTAATCGCAACAACTTCTCTTAGAGGACACAGATACCTTCAACCAGGATGGCACGACATTGTGGTAATATCCAGATGGGATACTGTGACATTATGGTATGAAGGGCAGCTAAGTCCAGTAAAGAGGTGATTTGTAATTAAAAAAAAACTCAAACCCCAAACTGGTACCACTCAAAAAATAGTCACGCACTTTGTGGTCATTACAGTTTCAAAAGCATCAAATATATTTTCATCCAAATAGGATTTGAAAATTGATTTTTTTTTTTTAAACTTACTCACTCTACACACTTGTTCATGCAAATTCTTATTTTTCCCTCCAGCACAATTTGCAATTATGGAATCTTACATTTTTTGAAGTTCTATAAAATATGCATGTATGTTCCTAAAATATGCATGTATGTTCCTAAAAAATAGGTAAATCCAGTACTCCCATGATAACATCTCTTCATCTTTGTAGAGAATATTCCCTTATCTATTACATACCTAATTGGACTAGGGAAAGCATTGGTAGATGCATGGTTTGGGTCTGGGGTATTTTGTTTTCCAAAACTTTTAGCAAGGGGGGATGATATTCTCTAGAGAGGTTTTCCTAGGAATTTTTCAATTAAATGTTTTTCATCAAAAATGCTTTTGTCAAAATTGAAGGTCTTTGTGCACGAGGGCTTGGTCTGGCAAATATAGTGCTTCCTGTTTCATAAACCTTGCTCTGGTGGAGCTCCGGCCATCTGGTGTAGATCAGGATACCTCCCTAGATCATTGTACAACATTTGAAAAAAATGCTTTAATGAGTCTTGAAATTCTCCAAACATCCCATTTCTGCATTCCAGGGTGAAACTGGTTCTTGTTTTCATGCAGAAGATAATCTATAGTTAAAAAAAAGGCGAGGAAAACAAGCTTGTATCAAAACACAATGTTAAAAATGATCAAAATGCATCTTTTGATGGAAATGACTCCAATTATCAGTATTTGTTCTCAGACCTCATTGCACAACTTTGTATTTGGAATTTCCTAACTTTTTTTTAGACATTAAAAAGTCTCAAAACTAAAATATTTCTGTGGAAGGGAAAAGTATTTCTTGTTTCATTTTTCTTCTCTTATAGTCTGCTGTCATGATAACAGTCTAACAGCCTTATTTTGCACTCCAGCATCATGTTAGATTTTCCCATTGTCTTTCTCTTGCTGCTTCACCGTCTCTGTCAGTATTGGCAAGTCAGTTACAGTAGCCTAAATGTGAGATACGTCTCCTTAAGTATATGCAGTTATTGTAAAGTTTCAATGTTATCCACATGTACATTCCCATAGGATTTGATCCTATACTTAGAAATTTTCAAAGTAGATTGAATGGGTGCAATTGAATGTTGTTTGCAGCTCATAGAAAAGAGTTTTTGGCACTTCTTTCTTTGTTTTTCTGTAAGAGTTTGGCTGAGTCTGTAAGGAAGTCATGGAAGGAAGGTATTTCTCTAGAATGGCCCCTGAACCTCTTTACTTTGGGGACAAGATTGTCATGAAGAGATTTTATAGCAAGAAGATTGTCTTTTCCATATATCTGATTAATTTCCAGCTGAATGCTGTCTTTTAGCAGGGGGGCTCATTTTTGCCAGAAATATATTCTCTTCTCCTGAAAAATAGTGAGGCTGATGCAAACCAGGATTCATCTTTTATTGTTATGGACACAGAAAGCAGGACTGGCTCATCTAGCTTTAACCATTGGAAAGGTGATCACTATAGAATCATAGAATTGTTTGGGTTGGAAGTGACCTATAAGATCATCGAGTCCAACTTTTAATCCAGCACTGCCAAGTCCACCACTAAACCATGTCCCTCAGCACCACATCTACCTGTCTTTTAAATACCTCCAGGAATGGCGACTCCACCACTTCCCTGGGCAGCCTGTGCCAGTGCTTGACAACACTTTCCAGGAAGATATTTCTCCTAATATCCAACCTAAACCTCCTCTGACCCACCTTGAGGCCATTTCCTCTTGTCCCATTGCCTGTTCCTTGGGAGAAGAGACCGACCCCCACCTCGCTACACCCTCCTTTCACCCTCTCCTGTAGAGAGCGAGAAGGTCTCCCCTCAGCCTCCTCTTCTCCAGGCTGAGCACCCCCAGGTCCCTCAGCCGTTCCTCACAGGACTTGTGCTCCAGACCCCTCACCAGCTTCGTTGCCCTTCTCTGGACACGCTCTAGCACCTCAATGTCTTTCTTGTTGTGAGGGGCCCAAAACTGAACACTGATCGTAAACAGACCACTTAGGGAAAGAGAAACTCTCCAGAGGATTTTCCCTTGCAGTAGTGCTAAACACCTACATTGGGACAGACTGAATCATCCTCGGGAGATGCTGTTGATAGAGGGAGATGAGACAGATATTTGAGTACCAACATTTCAGCAGCTAAAGTTAGCTGAGATGACGTGTGCTCAAAGTCAGAGAGTCCTGGGTACAAAAGGCTATGCAGAGACAGCTGGCATATGTGAGGACCTGGAAGGGACATGGCTTACCATATAGAGATATCCTTAATAACCACATTTTCCCTTGTCATCACTTGATATGCTTATTGTAGAAGCATGCAGTAATACAGGTGCCTGGGGAAAAAGCAGTCATCATTTATTTCTGTGGAGTACTCTGATCCTGAAGCCATGTGAAACCTGTTTTCCCTGCAAAATCCTGCAGGCTTCTGAACATCTGCAGGGATGCTAAAAAAAAAAAGCTTCTTCCTTTTTTTTTTTTGCAAGAAAAGCTGTACGAGCATCCAGGATGGAAGCAGCCATGAGGGAAGTATGTGGGCATTGTGCACCACCAGGAACTGGGTGGTTTTAGTCTGGAGAAGAGAATAGTGAGGGGGGATCTTATCAATACTTAAAGGGAGGGTGCCAGGGGGATGGGAACAGTCTTTTTTCAGTGATGCCCATTGACAGGACAAGAGGGAAAGGGCACAAACTTGAGCACAGGAAGTTCCATCTCAACCTGAGGAGGGACTTCTTTGCTGTGCGGGTGGCAGAGCAGTGGCACAGGCTGCCCAGAGAGGTGGGGGAGTCTCCCCCTCTGGAGCCATTCCAAACCCGCCTGGACGCCGTCCTGTGCCACTGCTGGAGGTGCCCCTGCTCTGGCACGGGGTGGCACTGGGTGAGCTCCAGAGGGCCCTTCCAACCCCCACCATTCTGGGATTCTGAAAGGATAAGACCTTGACAGATTTGCCTGCTCAGCTCCGAAGCAGCGAGCGTTGGGCAGTGCGGTGGCAGGGTCGCAGGCAGGCAGATGGGCAAGGGTGCATGTGTGAGTCTCCATGGGGCTGAGCAAGGGTCAGGGTGGCTGCAGTCCTGGGGAAGGAAAGCAATGATCCCTTAGGAGAGACAGATTCATTTTCATAGGGGGAAAATCCCATTTCAATAATTTGTTCCAGGCTGAAGTGACCAAAATGATTATTTCAGAGTGAACTTAGACATGGGAGAAATGAATGAGTTAATAGTGGAC
The DNA here is from genome assembly GCA_013398815.1 of Ibidorhyncha struthersii. Taxonomy (NCBI): domain Eukaryota; kingdom Metazoa; phylum Chordata; class Aves; order Charadriiformes; family Charadriidae; genus Ibidorhyncha; species Ibidorhyncha struthersii. The sequence goes on along the minus strand of VZSZ01005131.1, from coordinate 70,279 downwards.
ATACCTGTGAGATGGGCTTAGATGGGGGAACGAAAAAGCAGGAGTTACTTTGTGGATAAAAGGGATTTTTGCATGTTAGGCAAATATGTTGCATTAGTGTGCATGAGAGAAAAAGAATGCTCTATTAAATATGTGGCTGTATTAAAGAAATTCTGTTTATGGGAGTAATGAATGTGTGTACAAGAGAGGGCAAAGCAGCATATGACATCTTTGTGCCTACGTGTGTGAGACAGTTTTTGTAGTCATGTTTTTGTGGCGTTTGTGTGTCTAATCAGTAACCATGGGGTGTGTGCCCTGATCTCTGATTTTCTGAAGTTTTATAGCTGTGTGAGCGGTTTTGAATGCACCTCTTATTCAGAGAGAGGGATTCAGCTACATCCCTGACTTCTGTAAGAAGACCGGGGGTGTGTAGGGGTGAAGGGTTTTGTAGGCAAAAAGGCTTCTTTGCGAATAAGAAAATTGAGGTGTTGGCCCACTTGAGAGTGATTCCGAGTGTGCAAAAGAAATATTTTTTCTGGATGTGTGAGGGAAACAGGGGATGAGCTCACGGGGGCACATCTCTTCTGGCATGCGAGACTCAGCAGCAGGTAACCTTGTAGCTCTCTGGTGGCAGGAGTGGAAGGTCCTTTGCAAAATAGACCCGTCGAAAGCATGATGCAGCAGGGGTTGCTTAGGAAAGAGAGGAGCTTTTCTTGCTAGAAAAAGCCATTTGCTGGGCCAAGGTTAGGACATCCCAGCACGGGCATGATTTGGATCTCAGCGTATTGAAGAACCCCCTTCCTCTGGCGCAGAGACAACAGGAGCAGGTATCTTCAAAGCCATTCACCAAAGTGTTTCACCCCTGCTTTACACCAGAAAGGCACAGCTATGTCAACAGCGCAACAGGTAGCAGGTGATACAGAGCTGTCCCTGAGCCACCCACACAGGGCAGCACAGTACTCAGCGCGGGAACCATTTCTTTGAATCTCTGAGTACATGATGACCTGGGACATACAAAAGTCATCCAAACTACTAAGGACTTGTCTGATTCAGAAGTAAGCCTGTCTGGATATCCCACACAGTGTACACATATCATAGACAGCTTGGAAGAAGAAATCATGTTATGTTTTAGCAAGATGATGGGGGGGATGCAGGTCTTTGCCCACTTTGAAACCTGTCATGATGTTAGAACCCATTGAGAGTTTGGCTGAGTTTTCCTTGAGAGTAATGTGGGAACTCTTTACAAATGTATATATGAGCCTCCAAGATCAGGCATCAAGACAGCTGAAGGTGGCCACCATATGCATTCAACCTCCCAACACCCTCTCATCTTTCTCTGTCCAATCTATTTTTCCTTTGGTTTCATTCCTTCCAGGTGCTACATATTCCCATTGTCATCACCATTATTATTATTGGCCTACAGTGCACCTCAGCAGAAATACTTTTAGAGAGCAATTTCCCTCCTGTGCTTATATATTTGAAGGTTTCTGAAGTGGGCAGACACCTGCCAGGCTAAACCAAGCCCATGCCGGGCCTCTTTCTCTCAGTGGTTTCTTCCTGAGCCTTTCAAGCACAAAGAAATTTGAGTAGTGAGTCTCGAGGAGGTCCCAGGCAAAAGCGACTAAAAGTTTCGCAAAGACAAGAGACCACATTGCAAGCTTGTGGGAGTCAGTAGGAAAATTTTCCTTTTGCGTTTTATGGAATTTGCCTCTGACTCACCGTTCTTGCTATGGACAGGTGCCCTGGCAAGGTGTGAGAACTTTTGTAAGCTTATTGTGATTTACTTTTAGTTTAGCGAATGACAAATGCCTCTTAGGTATGGGCTAAAAAAATGTATTGATCTGGCAAAATATCTTCAGATGCATAGAGACAACTCCCTTTTCAGCATAATAATGGCACAAACTCCTGTAACTCCAGTGGAAGATTTCAAGTGCCACCTATTTTAAATACCAGATGTCTTTCTTAGGTTGGGATGAATTTTTATTTGAAAGTGGAAAAAGCCCAGCCTGGCTCCTAGGGAGGGAACCTAGACATTTATCTTAGAGGAGATGTCTATCTCAGCTGGTTATAGTGAAGAAAGAGGAGCTCCACCCTGAAACCTTTGGCTGCACAAGTTCAAGCTACTGTCTCAAACACAGGGTCTTTGTAGATGATCCCGATGAGTGCAGAAAGTCACTGGAGGTTTGGATTGCATTATTAAAAAGGTTCCACAACTAATTAACATGCGACCCACTGCCTTCTTGCACTAGAAAGCTAATGAACCAAAGTGCTCTGATATCGTTGGGATTGGCACAGGAGAAGAACTGGAAAATAATAAAATACGAGAAATTCCATTTAATTGGAATAACCAGGATAACCAGGGTCCTGGGCCCGGCAAGCCTACACCAAATAGAAATAAGAGGATGAGTGAAGAAGACCTAAGGCTCCTGCATGATCTACTAGCATTTCATGTCACTGAGTGTGGTGAGTACTTGTTTTATAGAGCTTAAGGTTGTTTAATCATCTAATCTGACATCCTAGACACAGATTTTGACCCAGATAAACTCTACTGAGTCCAAAGATTTTGGTTAGGCAAAAACATTTTGGGCCCGATGAGAGAGAAAATAGGAATAAAAAAAAAGGTGGGATTCACCTGCTACATTTCAGGCATCTACAAGTTAGATATTCAAGGCTGAGCAGTCTCTTCAGGCTCCCAATACAGTTGCTAAAGAGAAACAGGCACTTTCAGAAGTTCATTTATTTCACCTGAAGGTGAGCATCTAAGGTAGATCGAATAAAGCAGTGGTAAAGGAGAGGGCCCACTGAAGGATAGGGACACTCAAGCAGTGATCTGGATGCAGTGAAGAGCCCTGGCAGCTCACTTTTGTGGCCCAGCTAACGAGAACTGGAAATACTTGCTGCTCACCAGTAGAGCACTGCCAGAGCTGGACTGTGCCTGGATGCAAGCCAGTAAAACTCTCTGGTTTGTAGGGGGCTGTACAGCTCCACTGGTTTGGATTTCTACCAGTTTGGGGAACTTTTCCACAGTACAAGCATTGGCTGCTGAGTGTTGGCGGTTCTGCACGAGGCCCCACTGTAGAAGAAATGATCATAGAATCATAGACTTATGGAATCGTCTAGGTTGGAAGGGACATTTAAGATCATCTGTCCAACCAGCAACCTAACACTGCCAAAGCCACCTCTAAACCATGTCCCTCAGCACCACATCTACCCTTCTTTTAAATACCTCCAGGGATGGTGATTCCACCACTTCCCTGGGCACCCTGTTCCAATGCCTGACAGCCCTTACTGTGAGGAATTTTTTCCCAATATCCAACCTAAACCTCCCCTGGTGCAACCTGAGGTCATTTCCTCTTGTCCTATCACTTGTTCCTTGGGAGAAGAGACCGACCCCCACCTCGCTACAACCTCCTTTCCAGGAGCTGTAGACAGCTGTAAGGTCTCCCCTCAGCCTCCTGTTCTCCAGGCTGAACAATCCCAGTTCCCTACTCCAGGGACCTACTCTGACGGACCTACTCCAAAATCCTGGCTCTGGACTCACCAGGGCGGAGAACAGATCTGCAGGATCCCGAACCTGAGCAATCTCTGAAAGAAAATCTCGCACATCTGAAAGAAAATCTCGCATCCTCCCCATCCATCATTCCCTCAAAGCTGGGGAGAATCCACCTACGGTTGACAATGGTCCTTCCTAGGGAAAAACCTGAGGATTTCAAGTCATAGTGGGCAACGATTAGGATGGGAACTGGAAGAGGATCATCTTCCTGGAGGGATCCCCCTCCCAATTTAGAACATCTAAAGTCTGAGGCATGGCACTTTTCCTCCATAAATGGTGCTTTCTCCCACCCTTCCTCATGCCCTCTGAGAGATCTGGCGTTACACACGTTGCACACACACGAGTGTGCACGGGGAGGGGAAGCTCAGCTGGAGGATGCTGTCAGAGCTGTCAGCACAGTCTCTGTTCCCTCTCCAAAGCCTCCCCACCTGTGAGAGGCTGCTGTAATGCAGCTACCGCGGGTATTTCTCAGGGTTTGGTGGCTGAGACGTGCTGCCTTGCACATTAAAATCAGGTGATGGTCATGCATATAATGCCCCATTAGCAACTTGCTTCAGTGCTTCTGGATGGACCCCAGAGATAAGCATAACTAAAATGCCATGCTGCCGTAGCACGTTTCTAAAGGTGGCTCTGCTCTTTTGTTCTCTCCTTTATTTATCACAATCCATGTCACTCTGGAAGCACAGGATGTTCCCAGCCAGGCTGGCCCTCGTGAAGCAGCTTTTAATAGTGGAGAGAGCACCTTTCTCCCTCCTGTCCCTCCCTTCGGAGCAGGTGGCCCTGGGTTGACATGAATTTGGCAGCTCGCTTGACAGAAACGAACCAGTGCCTGCAAGTGTAAAGCATTAGGAAGCAACCTGCATCCTTGACCCACTGAAAGGTTTCATCAGAAGAGGGGTCATGGGATGAGCCAAGTCCTTGGCGCTGAGAGACATCCCCAAAGAGATGAGCCCCAAGAGGTGCAGGCCAGGATGCAGAATGAAGAAGAAATAGTAAGATGCTGAGCAAGCATGCATTAAAATGCAGCAAAAGGATTTCTTTGTGGTATATTCCACTCATTCTTAGGGCCAAAACCAAACAGCACTGGAAATCAAAGGAGCTTTCCAGATTAATTTTCTGGACCAACGCAAGTCTGGCTATCTCTGTATATCTCTTGTTTGCAGAACTGGGTGACGGGTCTTGTAAAAATGCTTTCTTGGGAAGACTTGAAGAGTGCAGTTTGCTGGTACCAGAATGTTTTGCAAATAAATGCAGATTTTGCAAAGAGTTCTCAAAAAAATCTGAAAAGGATAATGAAAATTACCAGTTTCAGCTTTTTTTTTAGTTAATTCTCTGTTTAGATTTTTTTTTTAATCTAAAGCAGCTATTAATTTTGGAGGGTTCTTTCCTTCTTATATAAAAAATACCCAGAATTTTTTAATGGCTGAAATTACTTCAGTTTGGGCAAATGAGAACACTTTGATTGATCTGGAACAATTTTTGTCCCTCATTTCCAACTCAAACTGTCATCAAGTAGAACACAAAACCCAAATCTGTTTTCATTCTTAATCAAAAGGACTTTTTCCCCCAAAATTTGGAAATTGCTCAGTCGCACCCTAAAATACGTAGTAGTATGATTTATTATTATTGTTTTTTAAGTTATTTTTCTGGGCAGCGCCTTCTTCCAAGTCTTTGTTATGCAGCTGCCAAAAAAATAGCTTTTATGCAATGTCTGATGTCCATGGCACCGGCACGTACAAAACAAAACCTGTGAACAGCTCAGCTCAGTCTGAGGGATGGAGAGATAAAAACCTGTAAAGTTTCATACGCTCTTTTTTGTTTGAAATAACTCAGAGTTGCAGCATTATTGAATTCTCAGGCCTTGGAGCATTTAAAGCAGCTTTCTGTGTCTGTATCTGGAGTGCTGAGAGACAGGAGCGCAGCGGGATTTTCTGAAGATGACTTTCCTTAGTCTTTCATAGAAAAGAGATTATTTCTGTAGAGGGTCTTAAACACTATTAACTTTATTTCCCTAATACAGAAGAAGAGGCTCTGGCGCTGGGTAAACCCCGCCCACAGGTAGCCCAGCTTTACTGAGTCATTTGAAATCATCAAAAGTAAGGTTTTCTGCAAATGTGTCTAGGTTGGGTTTTTTTAATCCATCTCCTTCTACATTTCCCCTCGTACCCCTGCATGTTTCACATTTTTATCTGTCTCCCCTGATATTTATATCCCTCTTGCCTCTTGTATTTCCCAGCCTGCTGTTCACTTCTGCGTGAGCCATGGAAATTGGGCAAACTGTGCAAAGCAAAGAATTGTGCAAAAGCAAAAAGTTGTTTTGAAAGGGTGTGCATTGCTCTCAGCAGGGTGATTTAAGTGCAGTTATTATTTCCCCAGTTCATTTTCTCTTTTCGGTCCTTATCTCAGACAAACTAGGATACAAGAGGTTGTTTATTTTTGCTTTGCCACCGACTGAACTTTGCAGCTTTTTGAAAAGGGTGGGGGGTGAGAGGGGATGAAAGTATAACAAATAAGCCCTGTTTTGACAGATTCTGGGGTTTTCAAGTGGCTCTGCAGCAGGTCCTGACCTAGAAAACCCTTATGGCAACGCATCCTGCCACAGAAATTCGTCTTCTGAGAGCTCAGCCAACATGTTTGTCTGCTTCTCCAGCACGTGGTGCAGCTGTGGCCTCTGTAGGCTTGTCTGCGTGTCTGTAGTTGTGCGTAAGGTAGGTTTTCTTTGATTTATAGATGGGGAAGAAAGCAAAATATCGGTGTGGAGATCTCCTGCTACGGGTGTTTGTGGCTGAGGTGGGAAGCGAGAGAGAGCTGCCCGACCCGCAGCCTTACCATCATCCCTCCAGCCAGTGCCTCCCAGCCGTGCCTTTTCCTTTTCCTCTCTCCAATCTGCCCCTTGATGAGCAGGGAGTTATTAAAAGCACACTCTGGATACGGAGCAGCTCTGTAATAAGATCTGCATTTCTCACATAGCTGCTAAACCTCAATCAATATGGTTTTAATCGCCATTTGTGTAACGTGCAATAACTATTAAATTTAAACTAAATGCACAGCTCAGAGCATGCAGAAGGCCCTGGCCAAAGTGCTAACTTTTCCCAAGTTGCTGGAAAGCTGGACTGTAGAGACAGATTATTTATTCCTCTCGTAAACCAGTTAAATCTTAACTTGGAGAAGGGGAAAAAATGTTGAGAGTAGCTATAGGAGGGAAGGGGGTGGGGAGGAACACTGGCTCTTAATAGAAGCAGAAACTTTGTGTTTCCCCTAACTTTTGCAAAGACATTAGTGTTTGGGCAGAGGTGCCCGAGTTCACTTTTCCCTGGTATTGGTGCCAACAGGATGGAAAAAGACGTTAGTGGGTCTTCCCTGCGTGGAGCAAAGCCACATAAAGCTGGGGAGGGACTCCTTATCAGGGAGTGGAGTGATAGGATGAGCAGGAATGGTTTCAAACTGGAAGAGGGGAGAATTAGGTTAGATATGAGGAAGAAATTCTTTACTGCGAGGGTGGTGAGACCCTGTCCCATGTTGCCCAGAGAAGCTGTGGCTGCCCCATCCCTGGAGGTGTTCAAGGCCAGGCTGGACGGGGCATTGAGCAACCTGGTCTGGGGGGAGGTGTTCCTTCCCAGGGCAGGGGGGTTGGAGGGTTGGAACTAGATGGATCCTTAAGGTCCCTTCCAACCCAAACCATTCTGTGATTCGATATGTTGTGAGTTGATGGGAACGTGACTCAGAGTGACTCAGAGAATGTGCTGCTTTCCCTCCTGGTCCTGCACCTCATCCCATCCCAGGGTCAGGCTGGTTACCAACTTGTCACCAAGTCCCTCCTGTGCTGGTTCAGGGTAATGCATTTCCATATGAAAAGCGTTCCTAAGTGAAAGAGCCGTTAAGCTTCCCTGTGCCACCCAGAACTATAACCTTGGGAGCAGACACCTTGGGTAAAGACCTATCGCTGCACTTACATGCTCCAGCAGCAAAATGGGAACGGCGATAATTATAGCTTTGAGACGGGCCTTCATGAAAGGTTTTGATGTGTTAGAAGAGTAGGACCGATATAAATACCTAAGAGCTACTATGGAGTAGTTCCCCTTGGCAGCAGAAAAGGGCGGAATGCATCTACACTGATTTTCAGGCAGAGGCATGCAGTGGGTACCTGCCAAGAGATGGGTAACCAGTTAGCTCTGCACCAAGACCAGGACTGTGTGAAGAACTCTTGCTGCTTCTCCACGCACATGGCTCCAGCCGATGAGACCTGCCCACCTCACTGCACAGGCTCTGGGACTTTGAGTGCCAAAGCATCCCAACCCCTCCTAAAACTGTTGTGGCTCTGAATGGTTTCAAACTATGGGGTTTTCTGACATTAGGCAAAGAGTGAGCCCGTCCACCTCCATCTTCTTTCCTGGCCCAGCCCAAGGACTGATCAGTTGCTTAGACTTTGGTGTAAAGTTTCCAAGTGGCAAAAGGATTGGGTAAAGCCCAGGTATTATTAAAAAAAGCAACAACAAAGCAATGTCAAAGCATATTTCCTAACAATAATTCATCTATATATATGTATGTATAAAATTATCATATGCTGGCCAGTATAAAGAAGTGGAAAGAAATATAGGAAAGGAAATGGATATAATAATAGTAGAGGGGCAATGCCAATATAATCTTCAGAATGTTTTTTTTTTTCCCTCCTAAGCGAATTTCCTTCTTGAGTTTAATTTCATGTCTCATTGCATGCGTGCATTTTATGTGGCATTGTTCGCTCCCCTGTCCTATCTGCAATCTGAAGCCTAAAAAAGCAGATGGGGAGAAGAGGGACTCAACTAACTTTAAACTGAAATCATCGTGCTACGCTCAGGGTATGTGGTCAGCTTGCAGCCCAGCTCTCTTTGATGAGATAGCTGCTTCCCAGAATCCCAGCCATAGCCAGGGAACTGGGTATTGCTGCCATTAATAACAGGGATCAGGAGAGATTTAGTGGCTTTTGCTCGTGAATGCTGTCCACGTCACGGATTGATTCCCAGCATAGGGGTCAATCTGCATAGCCCACTCCAGTCACGCATGCACACATGTGGATTTATCCCAGCTGAATACCTGCTCCCTGCTTTTCCAAAGATCTGTGCTCTAGATCCAAAAGATCATGTCATCTAGATTTAAAAGGATCAGTGCAGATTTATCCTGGTCCTTTATGAAACATCATCTCTCACTTATGGTTTCTTTGACTGGCTTGGGGATTAATGCGCGTGTATGGCTGTGAATATGAGTTGTGCATACAATAGATATAAGGAAGAAATTCTTGACTTGTGAGGGCGATGAGCCCCTGTCCCAGGTTGCCCCAAGAATCTGTGGCTGCCCCATCCCTGGAGGTGTTCAAGGCCAGGTTGGATGGGGCTTGGAGCAACCTGGTCTGGTGGGAGGTGTCCCTGCTCAGGGCAGGGGCATGGAACTGGATGGTCTTTAAGGTCCCTTCCAACTCTAACCATTCTACAAGATATATATATATGTAGTAAGTTTATAGATCTGTATAAAAATATATACTACGTACATGTGTGCATAGAAATGTATGTAGGAAATAAATGTGAGTATGCATTTCTGTATATTCATATATACATATTAATGAATACCCACATATATGCAGACATACAAACAGATGACCAAACATTCACACCCATGCATACCCCTATGATGTTTTTCTTTATCCAAATGCTGGGTGCATACATAAGCACACACCATACCCAAGCAAGGTGCCTGCATGGCCAGCCTGGGGACAAGTGTCCCCCTCCTGGCCCCTCCAACAGGTGCAGGAGAGCCCAACCCCACAGCCCATCCTGCCAGGATCGCGCTGGGAAGCAAGGTGGCGCTCAGCCCATGACCCCGCCGGAGCCAACCCAGCCTCCAGCCTGCAAAAACTGCTCTGCTCCAGGCAAACTTACGCATCCAAAGCCCAGAATAGAAACAGTGACAATCCATCGATTGTGTTTTCTGGGAAACAGAGGAACATCGCAGCCACTGGGCAGAGGCGGCTGAAAAAGTCTCCTGCGAGAAGTCTGCTCCTGTGAACAATCGTAGAAAAACAAAACAGGTTATAACCCACCCAGCCTTTAAAAAACACCATTGTAGAGCAAGGAAATAAAAAAAGACATCATTGAGAACCCAGCTATGGTTAAAAGCAGCCTGACAATAACTGCTGAGTGCTGGGGGGCGGGGGATAAAAAAAAAATGAAGGAAAAAAAGACAAAATGTTGGTAAGGAAAACAGCTTGAACTTTTCAGTTTTTGTGTTTAGTGCTGACTAGTAGGTAACAGTTACAGCCTGGCAGGGGGTAAAGATGTTCCCTCTCTTTGATTTAATAGTTGGAAAAAGAACCTCTCCCCCCAAAAAAATGCACCCCCCTCTGCCTAGGAATGAAAAGTCATGGAATGCCATGCTGCTTGGTGACAGCACTGCATAAACACGGCAACTGAATCTGCCTCCAGCATCCTTGCGTATGCTGGCAGCAGCTGGCTGTGGGGAGTGCGAAAGGGCATCGGGGACTGAGGCTGGGGGACGTGCACAGACCTTGTGGGACTCGGGGGAAACTTGTTTTTCAGTGTCACCTTGCAGGCTCTGCTGCAAAGCCTGGAGAAAACCGTCCCGGGTCAGAGCACTTGTTAATACGATCAGGTTTTGGACATTGACACTGTTGTAAGCGGACTGAAAAAAAAAAACCAAAACAAAACTCTGAAACGTCAGCTCCAATTGCGGTTGGAGGAAACTTCAGATTTGGCTTCTTTCTACATAAATAAATAAGCCTCTAAATCAAGCAAAGGACCCCAGCAGGCTGAACTGAAAGGAAAAACTCATGGTGGTGGCAGGGAGAGCGAAAGGGTTTCTCCTTCTTTCTTTTTTCCATCGGAATTTGAAATTTCTATAGAAGGGCAGGATTTAAAATTTCCATCCTCTTGACCAGCCTCCCAGCTGGGGCTCAGCTTTTCGGACTTGAGCTCCCTGGTGATGCTGGGGACAGGCAGGAACATCCAGTACGGCTGCGGTTGCACAGCGAGATCGGCGCACACTGTTTTTCAGCTTACAATGAATAACGTCCTGCTTCGGAAAATAATTTAAAAAAAAAACCCCAAACAACCAAAACCAACCCCCGGAGTATGAAGTACGGCAGATATTAGTTTGTACTCGTGGATTTTCTACGGGGAAATTTTTGGCCCATTGGAAACTGTGGCTGGGTCACTGTGTGATTATTTTGGGAGCGGCATGTGCGCTGTGCCTGCCAGCTCTGTGTAACAAAAGCAGAGCTCTCCCAGTTGCCAGCGCCTTATCGCAGTAACTCTTTGTCAGCTTAACCCTGTTTTGTTGTGTTTTTTTCAAGAAAGTTGCAGGGCAAGGGGTGTGACATTTTCGTGCGGTTCAGCTACTGTTTGATTTTTCCTGAGCTGCAAGAACAAGAAGATGGACTGGTTTTGCTGGGGGCTCGCGGCTGGCATCATCCCATCCCTGGGAGGGCTTGGGGCAGGTTAAGGCTGCAATGCCGATGATGGAGAAAAACACCACCTTTGGCACAGTGCTGGGAGAGAAGGCTGTTTGCATCACGTTGCACGGTGTGGAGTTGTGTCAGGATATCTCTGGGAAAACCTTAATATTTTCTACTTAGGACAATGAAGCTCAGAGTAGACCCTGGAGGATGGCAGATGGTTGTGGTGGCTGGTGCTGCTGGTGGAGGTATTTTGCCAAGGTGATTTGTTTCTTGTGGCACCTTGTGTGTATGAGTAAGAGCTTCATCTTCCACATCCAAAACCTACTCCTTTGCTTCCAGATTTTTGCTTTATAGATACCTTTAAGCTATTTCTTGCCTGAGATCCATCAAACTCATTTCACTTAGGCCAACTAAATGCCTCATATGGTCTTATTCACAACTAGCATGACTGGCACGTCAATCAGCAACCTAGAGGAGTTACGCAACTGTGTCATCTGAGAGGAAAATTAGTTCAGCGGAGGGTGGTTGTTTTTAGGCTTGGTGGGGGAATTAAAATATTAGAAGAAACCAGCTTGAATTTTCAGGAGGAGGTTTCAGCAACACACAAAAAAGCCACAAAAATTCTTTTTTGGCAACTCAGAATGGATTTATTCAGCCCCAAAAGAATTGTTTTGGTAGGATTTGGAGTGATCTAATGTGGGGGAGTTGGATTCTGTAAGTCAATTTTACATGAAATCTGCCATTTCAATATTAAAATATTTGAATTTAAAATAAAATAAAAAAAAGAGAAAAGAAAAAGCTGCCAGTATTTACAAGACAAAACATTTGATTTTGGAAATGAAAGACAAAGGGAAAGGCTTTTATGTCAAAATAATAAGTGTAATAGTAATAATGCCTCATTTTTTTTCTTTCTTTAAGCTGTTTACCAAATTAAATACAGAAGTGTTTCACTTTTCCTGGGTACTTTGTAACATATCACACCCACCAAATGTACTATCTGGTGACTAAATTTCACTGTCCTGTGTGAGACCTTCCATCTTAAGATGATCATATTGCAAGGGACACAAATGCAATGGTGTCCCATAATTATGTGTGGAATAGTGAAGTCCACCTGTCCCCATGCATGTGGATTGAGAAATGGGCCTTTTTCCTTCTTAGCATCCACTTACCAAGAGGTTTGAAGGCCTGAAGCCCCCAGGAAGTGTTGCAATGTTGTCCCCTAGCTGTACCCTTGGGGTTCTTCTCATCAGAGACCCAACCCACGAGCTAGCGTCTACTTCAAGCAGACAGCACAAGCAAAGTCTGACCTCTCCTACACCCCAGGCTCCCCTCCAGGACCTAACAGAGGGTATTTTTTAGGTTTTATAATTTCTTCCATGGTTGCAAACATCTGAACAAACATCTGCGGGTGAGGCTGGTGAAGGGGGGAGTTGAAGAGAAGGCGGAAAGCCAACTGCCAATAAGTGGTTGGAGAATCCAAAACCATGTTGCTACAGGGAGAACAGTCAGTCTACAAAGTGTTTTATATTTCTGGTGTTGGCTGTTGCCAGAAGCTGTCTCTGTTCTCCTAAGTGGCTGTGTCATTCTCCTGTTGAGGCGCTGGAATTTCCCTTTGCGCTCCAGAAAGTTGTGGCAACATGTTCCCTATCCCAGAAAGGGAACTATCAATTTATAGGCTACTACCAGAGTTGGAAAAGCACAGTGATTGAAAGGTGCACTTCTCCTTCAGCCACGGAAGGTATTTACAGGAAGGCAAGAAGCAAGGGGACATGAAGCCCTGCCAGGGGACTGTCACCCAATGCTCAGGCTCAGGCTAAAGATGCAGAGCATCAGCGCCAAAGGTGAGGCTGCTTAGACAAGCTTCCTACAAAACGCAAAACCAAACCTCTGCCCTGTAGTCTCATCAGGCTGTGGTTCCTCGCTCAGTGGGGATTCAGAGCACAATAGTATGGCTGAGCAGATTTAGTCTGAGATATTGAAGCTAAGGGTTGTGTTGTATTTCTTTCCTTGGGGTAGGAACCTCACGGGTTCCCCAAATACATTTCTCAGTCTCTCCACAGTTCTTCACAGTCTTCATCACCTTCAGTGTGATGCACCTACTTGAGATCTCCCCCTTCTTGCTCTCTCGTCACCTGGGAGCATCCCATGGAGTGACTCTGAGACCCAAACCAGTGCTTCCCAGCCCCAAACCAGACACCCGTCCTTCACACAAGGCTTTTTCATCCACTGCTTGAGAGACCAGGTGAATCAAAAGCCACAACATGGCAGCCCTCATCCAGGCTTATTCCAAAATAAAGTAGAGATTTGGAAGACATAAAGTCGGCTGAAGTTATAGTAAGAGCAGTGGTGATACACTGCTGTAATTTTTCAGCTCTCAGGAAACCCAGGTAAAAGAAAGGTTCAAGGTGACCATCTTCTGGTGGAAAAGAGTGCAGGCTGATGAAAAAAGTGCTTGTGTATTTCTTTATGTAACAACATCCTCTGCATGACCTTGACTAAGACTTTGCCTCATTTTCCATGAAAAAAGTGCTTGTGTATTTCTTTATGTAACAACATCCTCTGCATGACCTTGACTAAGACTTTGCCTCATTTTCCTGATCTTGGAATATATATCTTCACCAGGCTTCACCAATTCAGCTGAAAATAATGGCTGATTTCTATTTTCACTTCGCTTTCATTATCAGTATAGTTAGGTATTGTAAAAGGTCAACAATTCAGTTCTCTATTTGACTCCCAAACAATGTATTTTCTACTATTCCAAAGCCACCTGTCATTTCAGACCAACTTGAAATAATTTTTTCTTCTGAAACCCTTGAGGACCAAACACAAAACTGAAAACATGGAGTATCGGTAGAGTTTTATGGTTGGGTTTCTGTTCTGCAAAACGTTCACTGTACTTTAGCTGTTCCTCATGAAAATCAGGTGGAGCATCTTGTGCTGTCGTGTGTCACAGCTCATATACTAGTCGAGTGTCTGTATGCTGTACTGTGCCTTCCCTCCCATTAGAGCGTGAGCTGAGTAGAAATAATGAGGAAAGTCCTTTGGGCAACCCTGGGAGCTAAATGTAGATGTACCAAAAGAGTTTCAGAAGGCAGAGGAGATGAGAGATCAGGAGTGACTCTCAAACAACAGTAAGGGATAGAGCTGTATGAAACCTGACCATGTGTCAGGGTTTGCACATGGGCGGTGGAGGAGTTTACGTACTTCGTAGTTGCTCTGCACAGAAAGCAATGGGAGAGGGGATGATGGGGATGATGTGTATTAATAGGCTTAAAAAGGTCTTAGTGGAAAAAGCCACATGCTTGTGAAATACAAACGTAACTGCAACACAATGATACTGACCTTGATGGCCTTCTGGGCCTCTTTCCATCTGCTGCACTTCTGCCTCCTAAATCGGTGTTCCAAGAGCACAATAAAAAACCCCACCCTTCTCCAAAACTAGCCCTGCCATGGTTAAGTGAAAACCTTGCTTTGTATTAGGATTCCTCAGAATACTATGAAACAAAGAGAATATTGTTTCTTTTCAGGAGGGGCTCCTTGCTTGCACTGTCTAAATGCTTCCCCCCAGATAACCTTTTGACTGGTGGTTAGCTACGGTTTTATTAATAGCACTTATTTCAGACTTAGTTATGTCTGACTTATCATGCACAGAGCTATGTGCTTGATTGTGATACCATGGGTTTATAAAAGAATTCCCTGAGATATGAAGCTGTGAATGACGTTAACAGTGCCAAGGGATGCGTGCATCCCTCCTGGTGTCCATGGAACAAAATCAGCTTAATGCCATTGTTTAGGCCAAGCATTAGCATTAGGGCTACATCTGACGCCACTGGTGACCAGGTGATGATCCCCTGCAAACAAGATTGCTAAAACAGCAGGAAAGCTGGCATAACACTTCCTGTGTGCTATGGAAAGATTTTAATTCTGATGTCTGGTGTCTTCAAAGAACACACAGAACAGTCCACACATCAGGGCAGGAGACAAGTGGAAAGAGATGAGCAGTCAGCAGCTCTGTCCCTCGTATGGATGCATACTAAATACCACCACTGTGAGCCTTGTTGCTGTGGATGCTTGACACTCAGAGTAATGTCCTTGCTTTAAAACCTCAGTTGCCAACAGAAAAAAATGCCAGGGGAAACTCAATTCTTCTGAAGTTCCAGTATATTTAAAACAAACAAACAAACAAACAAACAATACCCCAAGGGAAATCATCCCAGTCTACTTCCAAGGAACTAGAGGATGTAAAGCCATATATCTGTGAAAGCAAATTCACATTAAGCCTGAGAGTAGGTTTTGCGGCCTCCAGCTTTGGGGGATGAGAACTTCTCTGCTGACCGAGCTCAGTGAAGTGTGGGGTGATGCTGGTGGGCAGCGATGGAATTGCCTGGGGGCGGGAGTGGGCCTGGGCACCAGAGATACCGCTGGGGGCTTTCCCTCCCTTGGAAGCTTGTTGCAGCAGAGCAGCAGCAGCAGAGCTGCCTCAGAGCATGGGTATGGGTCACTGTCTGTGGCTGCAATGCGTTGGGACTCATTTGCCCACTTTATACCTTAGCTGGACCCTATTTTTACAGCCTGTCCTCCAGATCCCTCCTGCATGGGTCTCTGGGGCAGTGGCCCTGTTGATCTCGCAGACAGCTCCGACCTTGCTCTTGCTACATGGAGATGGCGTTGGTTTTGTGTGCTCCACACCATTCAGAAGGAGAGGAGAGGGAAAACAAAACCCCATCCACCTTCAGTCTAAATATAGCCCAAAGTTTGTTCCATCCATCTTCAATGATACCTTGTGGCTACGTAAATGACTCGCCTTTCCCTATAACTCCATGGTGGTATGTATTGAGAGGGGAGAAAATAGCAGCAGCCACCACCCACACATCTCTTCAGCTTTCCCAAGAGGAAGCCATGCCTGGGTGGTAGGTCTGGTCAAACCGTCTGCAGCCGCCTTGCCGACTGACACACATGGTCCTCCAGCTCTGGGTGGTGTTTTTACAGGACCCATGATTAGAGGTGAGGCACACTCAGCGCTTCAGCTCAAATCTTCCCTTTGATCCAGCCGTGGGAATTTGCAGTCATCCTTTTTCGCTCTGGCGCAGTTTCTCCTGGCCTGCAGTTTGCCAAAGGGCTAGCTCACGCTTTCTGGGTGAGACTCACCAGAGAAGGACATCTGCATCTGTGCTAGTCACCCACACTTTCTTTGTCGTCATTGTAGAACTGATTGATCCCCTCAGTGAAAAGAAGAGCAAAACTCATCTTCTCCTCAAGTGTAGACCTAAAACAAGTCAAATCGCATCCTAGAAATGCCTGTTCCCTGCTGCCGGTATAAAGCGAACATGGGGTCACTGACACATTTGGATGTCTACATCTAATTGTAGCTGAGATGAATTCTTCCCCAAGAGCAATCCATCACAGTGATTTAAATATGAGTTGCCAGCACCTCTGGCCTTGTTTCGCCCACACTGGCTGTTGATGCCTGAACAAACTCAGTATGCAATTAGCTTCAGTCGAATTCTCAAAGCTTGATATAATTAGACACACTGGGCATAAGGCTGCTGCTAACAATGCACCTGTATAAATGTGCCCCCCGATGGGTATTTATTTCTAACTGAACTAAGGTATACAGATTTTGGATAGGACCCAATCTAGATAATTATAATCTCCATGACAAAAATGTGTTTGGACCCCTCCAAGTGTTAGGAAAGGGAAGAGCATTGCTATTCTTTTGGGGCATCCTTTCTTGCATTCTTTAAATAAAAATCTTCCTTCCAGACAGCCTCCTGGCTGACACTTAGGTAACAGTTTTATTAATTGAATTTCATTCAAGGTAAATCATGACTAAGAATTGCAAACAAAGTGGTAATCCCCTGAATAAGCTAGTTCAGATAAGGATAGAGATTTTGAATCGCTGCTTAATCATAACTGTGTCAAATACTTCCATCTGCGACAAATTAGTGTAGTCGGCAGGATATACCAAAATACCAAAAACTTGGAGTACGCATTGAAATGATGCTACTGCAAGCACCAACCACCCCCCACCCCCCTCAACATAACTCAAATTAGGAAATTAATTATGTCTTTTGAAGACTAGGATGATGATATTTGGGGTGCTTTAAATAATAATGACTTAGACAAAGATAATTCTTATCATCCGCCTGAGTCTCCCCCACTCCCAGTCAGACCAATTATTAAGTGTGAAGAAACTACAGGACCTTGGGGAGGTAGAAGAGAAAAAAACTATCACCAGAGAGGTTGGTGTTGTCATGCTCAGCCACGTCACAGCCATCCTGTCTGGAGAGCTGAGGAGTCACAACAGCTCCACCCTTTAATATTATGAAAATCACAAGTAGTTGATGAAGGGATGTGTCATGTTGCATTTCACCTTGAAACAAGGAAACAGGGAGTTTGCACTTGAGGTTGTCACTGTGCCTTTGTTCCACTTGGCTGCTTTGCTACCAAGGAACAAAATGTGATACTAAGCAATGAGAGGTGGTCATCTTCATGATGAAAATTTCACCCAAAATATGTGGAGTTGTACGTATACTGGGGAGGGGAGAAGGGTCATATATGTCCACAGAGGAATGCTTCCAAGGGTGTGCATTCACGTAGTGCTAGGTCTGTCCCTAGCTTAGGCTTTGCATGTATGCATTTGCATGTATGCATTTGCATGTTTATGCGTACCAAAATATGGTTTCTCTTTGTTTATCTATTCATCATAAGGGCAATCTGCCAATCTTCCTGCACTGCAGGAACGCCCCTATCAGCAGAGACACCCTCTGTTGGTTTTCCCTGAGGGGCAGATGTAAAATCTGGTGTAAATTCACATTGCTGACCTGAGCCTGTTCATTCAGAAGCTCAGACCTCATGTTCTGATACTGTGCTTCATTCTTTTGCATTTGAGCTCAGCAACAGCCTGTTGGCATTTTGGAGCATTTTTTTAGAGTCCAGAGGTGCAAGAGGGTAGTCCGTGTAAAAACAGGGAGTGGGAAAACCCTAAAACTTCAGGAACAGGAGGAAATGTGAAAAGATGAGAAAACAGGAGCAGATGGGAGAGTCAAAGCAAGGTCCAGAGTTGTCCGATATACTACAGCAGTGGTTATTAGAGGATGCTTTACAAAACGGTAAAAGAACAGGGAAAAAACTCCAAAACACTGTCCTAAACATCAAGCAGAGGCTTCCTAAGCTAAGTACTTCTGCATATTTTATAATGTACAGAAATGGATTTCTTTTGCAGGAAGTGATCCTGTGTCCCTTTACGCACATGTAGGCTGTGAACAACCACAGTATCCCATGACCAACTTTCCACAATTCAGCTGTAAGAGCAAAGAACCACTTCCCTCACTTTCCTTTGAGCCTGATTCACTTTGTACCCCATAGTTATTCTGCTGGAAAAGACTATGGATAGTAGATCCCCATCTGTCTACAGATAAAACCGTTTCAGTGAAGTAGCCCGGGATTTATCATGGTGCTACCACAATCATCTCTGCAGAGGGCATCAGCAGTGGAGAGTCACTTCGGATAGGGGAAAGAGACTACAGCAGGAACACAGGAGCAGCAGAAGAATGGACAAAGGGAATCTGCAGCCTTGTGGTGGGGGCAGAGGTCCTAAAGTTGAGGCTGGTGAATAGGGAAGGTGGAGGAGGAAAGAAGAAGAATCTACCAGCTCTATAAAATTATTTTCTTGGATTTATGAGTCACTATTTTTCATGGACTTCACAAGCACTCAGAACCATAACAAAGAGACTAACCCAGTGCTCTCCTCATTTGATTCAATTTTCTGTTTTTATCTGGCTTTTATTCTTTGTCTCTTCCAGGTTGAATTCACCCCTGATCAGATTGAAGGTGAGGAAGATGTGTTTCTCTTCTGCGCACAGTAAATACCGTCACTGGGAGGTGCTGGCAAGTGCTGGGGTGGACACGGGTGTGGTATTGGAGCTGTCTTGAAAAGGGAGTTGACCCCTGTGTTTTTAAGTCATGGCTTTGCTCCTACTCCGTCCCTCCTTCAAGTCCTCTGTTGAGTTGCTCAAGGGTAAAGGAGGAAAGTTATGCACCATGCAGATTAAGTACTTTTTCATTAAAGAAAACATCAGCCTCATTTGCCAATGAGGCAAAACCAAAAAAAGGAAAAACCTAACCCCCTCAAAACCTTGATCCGAATATATGCTCTTTCTTTAAGAAAACCACTAACAAAATATCAATCCTTTCAAGAGAAAGTCTCACAGCTTTGCCTTTGAGAACTTTTCCTTATATTCAATTGGAATTAAATATGTTATAGTTTTGTGACAGCTCTCCAGAAACCAGCAAATAATGACAGCGACGGCATTTTTTTTTCTTTCAAAGCAAAACATCAGCATTAGTTTCTGAACCTCTTGTCCCGGCCCAAGAAACTGATACTGAAACCTCATGCACAAAGTCCTGGGAAGCAGGACTACCACTGCAGCTGTCCCCTTTTTCCTCAACTCCCAGCCTGTTTTTTACTTAAAGAGATAATTGATAGATAGAGTCAAACATCTGGCAGAATTTCGCTTTGATCTTTAAACACTTGGCAGAGCTTGGTAAAGCCTATGAAAGATGGTATCAGAAAATGGGTTAATTAGAACAGACAAAAAAAAAAATAATCACAGGGTATCCAGTCAAACTGATTCAGAGAGAAGAGACAGAGAAAGAAGGATTTTTGGAACTGGAACCAAATGCCGTAGTATCTTAGAGACTGAGGTTTGTCATAGACTTCCAACATTACCTTGGGATTTTCAAGCCTCCCTTTAATGGCTGTAGTTTTTATTTTCTAACAACAGGTCAAAAGTAACTCAGGAGTGGAGGCAACTGTTAATTTTTGGGAACCTGACCCTTATCCAGTCCCAAAGTCATGGGAGAACTGTATGCATAATTCTGGGGCACAAACCTGTGAATTATTGCAGCAGCACACAACAGCTGGATCTCTCAACAGCTAATGTTTTGGGGATTGGATAGGAACCACCTAGTTTCTATGCCTTGTTTTCTCTCACCCTGAGGTGAACTAGCTCTAGAGACTGCATCAGAGAATGGGAAAAGAAAGAGCCTATTCAGAAGATAACAGGATGCTTGTCTGGCCATCAGCCGATTTGAATGGCTAGAAAGGGCAAATTTGGAGCAACCCCAGGACTGCTATAAAATGTAGCAGGTCTAAAGCAGATGTAGTCCATCTCTAGATATGTGAATTTGCATCTTCTTTCTTTTCTTGTTACAGCTGCCTTCTGGTCTAGCTTTATCCACTGCATACACAGAGAAAAGCTGGGAATCCAGGACTTGTGAAATAGGATGTCCTTGAAATATTAAAAGGAAAGCCATGGGGCAGGAAGCAGATAACATAATCTGTGTGAGAAACGCTATGAGACCTCCACGTCAGCTACAGGAACATGACAGAGTTATACTGTGTGCTAGCACTGGGGAGAAACACTAAACCCATGCAAGGTTAATCCCACAATGGGTTCATAGGTTCTGCCATGAGTTGCTGGAAGGAGTGTCTAATGGCCTGAACATCACCTGGGCACTGATCACTNATTGATAGTTTCTAGATAGATATTTACTCCTAGGTAGAGCTTAGATGCTTCAGATGTAGAATTATATCTGCAGCTTGGTCCACAGTTGTCCCTGCATTGTCCCTGGCATGCACTGTCCACTATACTAGTTTGAAAATGTCAAAATCTTTCTAAGAAATGTGCCACCAGTTTAAGAAAGTGGACAATCAGTATTCCAGTGCTTGAAACTGTTTTATTTTGTGTTAAAAACACAGGTTAGAAAGCAAGCACCACTTGCCATGATTTATAGCTCTTATACTGGCTGCTGGCATGACTTGAGAGTTGGGGTTTACAGGAGCTCTAGATTAATATGTCTTTTTGATTTGTTTTCTCCTTCCCATTCTCTCCTCACTCTCTCAAGCTTCCAAGATTGCCAGCTCCCCGTTTCTTCTGGGTTTCAGTTGCACTTGTTTTGTTCTGCATTCATTTTTTAGCTCCGTGCTGCACTGTTAATTTTGTCAAATTTCCTCTTTCAGGAAGTCATCAGGAGGTCAAGGTCACCTGCCACACCTTTATATGTATTTGTTAAAAATAGACTCTAATGTATAATAACCACCTCTCCCTCTCTCTCTCTGTTGACCAGATGAGGACCTAGGTGTCTCAGTGAGACTAGATGCTTCCCCATTTGTCAGCTGAAAGTAGACCAATAGGAAGTTCATCCTATGTGTTAGATATTACTGGCTGTCAGTCTACCACCACTGACCCCAACCGTTTTTCTGGCAGCTCATTCTGAATTGAGGTGGTGGAAGATAAACAGACAATGCAGCATCTCAAGGTCTTCTGCAGCCCTATCTTCTAGGATACTCTGAACCTCTTCCTCTTGCTAAGGAAAAGACTTTGTTGCACCAGACTTACTTTCCTGCAAGGATTTGTTAGCCCCCGAAATGCTGCCCTCAGAAGGAGAAGAATGGTCTGTGGGTGAAGCCACGTGTAACACACCCATCTTTACATGTCCTCCTGCCTCAGCTGCTAGGGAAATTCATTGGTTGTGGCAACGTGTATTTATGAGACTGGATTCCTGGCCTCTTCAGTCCCCTAAATTGCTGAAAAGAGAAGAATATGAGCTATTCAAGATGAGAAGATAGGCAGCAATTAAGCGTATGAAAATATACACTGCTCCTGCCAGTGGTTTAATGGCTAGCAGGAGGATAAAGGCCATAGCCACACTGGTTTCACTGCTTTGATGGGAACTTGCATTAAACTAGCAAACGCAAATGCAAATGAAAAAGAAAATAGTCTGTTTCTGTATATTGACAAAATGGGGTTTCCAAACCCACAGGCCAATGCTCTGGTGAGAGACGGTTACATCTGATTTTAAATTTAAAAAAAAAAAAAAGGGAGGGATAAATGTGAGCTGTCAGTAACTATGATGAATCGTGAACTTTTAGGAGGTGGTGCGAAGGGTGCTCAGGCAATTGGTCTCAGGGAGCAGGTAAGCGGCAGGTGGGTGAGTTGCTTGGGGAGGTAGGGGTATTTCTCATCCACCTCAGTTGCTGAGACTCCCAGGAAAGGACAGGGGTGGGAGTGGGGGCTCTGGCCCCCTTCCGCTGTCCACAAAGAGCCCGTGAAAATCCGCTATTGCCCTCTGCTGGATTGAGGGCTGCCAATGGGATCCCAGCTCCGGCTGGTGACAGAGGAGGCAAAGATCCAGGAGAGAGGCAGGGTGAGAAAGAAAGAGAGAGAAAAGAGGAGAAGAGAAGAAAGGAAAAGAGGAGAAAGAGAAGTAAAGGGGAGCACTAATTAGTCCAAAATGAGAAAATGCATCACTGTTTGGAAGCGTTGGATGAGGAAGGAAAGGAGTGAGATATGAGTGGAATGATAAAAATGAAAAGGGAGGGAGAAAGGAGAAGAGGCAAACACAACAACACTGAAGAAGGAAGGAGAGAGGGAAATAAGCGAAGGAGAAGGAAGAAAAAAGGAGGGAGGGGGAATAATAAGGAGGAATTGAGAGGGAAAAGATGGAGAAAATCTGGCATGCAGAGTACATGGCTCAATGTTTGAATGAGTCAGGATCTAGGGAAAGAAAAGATAGCCTTACTGTGTTTGGAGAGTAGGAGGGAAACCTGTACAGAAGGGCAAGGGGCAGATTCGGGGATCCATAGCTTTAAAGCCAAAGGGATATTTGTGATCATGTGTAGACCATGCACTACACAGGATGTTCATTAAAGGATAACAGTCTGTGACTGGTGCTTGTGCCTTGAGATGCTCCTCTGTCTCTGCAATGTGTCTGCAACTCCAACAGAGAGAGGCAAACCCGAGTAACTAGTGTGTCTGGGGAAGTCTCCCCTGGGATCCTGTGCTGACCCCGTTAATTAATGGTAGAACAGGGACCCTCTTCCGTGGGAATGCTCATGTCAAGGTATTGCTGCTCAAAGGGACTCCCTCTTTGGCCAGAAGTAAAGACAAGACATGGGGATATGTTTACAGGCATGTAGCAGAGGGGAGCTGGCTGTCCCGCAAGAGGAAGGGCTCTGCATGGGCACTGAGGGGAAAGCTGGCAGATGTGAAACCACTGGCGGGAATAAGTGCATCTCCACACATGAGATCTGGCCTGGCATAGGTAGCTGGTAGCATACCTAACCTGACTTCTCCAGATGCAATTGGATTGGATGCTAGAAACAAGAAAAATCACAGAATTCTTCTAGATTCGCTCCTGGACAGTTACTTCCAACAATTGATCATTTATAAGGTTTTCCGTACACCTTCACCCTCTCCCACCAACAGACTGCTTGTCGTGTGATTATTCCAGTAGGTTATCATGGCATACCTTGTTACCCCCTAAGAGAGGTGCTCCTTTATCTCAATGAGCTGTGTCAGTGCTCTCTAAGTGTATAATGCCAAATACAACATCCAGTTAGCTAATGAGCAGAACTGTGACTGAATTCTGTGCCATCCTGAGTGCTCCTGATGAGCTGGAAAGCTCTCAAGGCCAACCATTTCCATAAGGTTTTTTGCACTTCCTGATGTTAGTTGAGACGGAAATACCACAAGAAGAGCATTTGACCTCTCCGATTCCATTCCCTGATTGAACCGGAAAATGCAGGGGAGGAGGAACACAAACATTGCAGATAACAGCAACAATAAAGCTCATCAACCTTGTTCCCAAACTGCAAAATAAAAGGGTCAGGCAGAGTTAGATAGGGGGAAGGTCTCGGCTTGCTTTGACTTTATCTGAGGGAGCATGGCATGCATTTCTTTTTATCATTTTGTCTTCCAGAATTTAAGGAAGCATTCTCACTCTTCGACCGGACTCCTAAATCTGAGATGAAAATCACATACGCACAGTGCGGAGATGTCTTGAGAGCTTTGGGGCAGAATCCAACCCAGGCTGAGGTCATGAAAGTGCTTGGCAGACCCAAACCGGAAGGTTGGTGTCCTTCTCTGTGTTTGTTTCAAAAAAGATCACTCTAAGAATTGTTCAAGAAGCAGATGAGGTCTCCATTTTCTGATGGAAAGATCAGTTGTGAAATAACAAAAGATATGGAACGGCCTCTGTAAATCACTAGCAGAAAAGTAAACAAGGAAAAAAGTGATCTTGCAGTCAATATAATTGCCTCAAATTTAGGGGAATGAATTAATTTAATGGCCCTGTGCATCAATGTGTTTTAAAATGACAAGTTTTGGCCTTTTAAAATTGCTTTGATGACAGGCATTCACTTGTGTTTACAAAAAATGCTGACATTCTGAAGACATCCAAAGAAACAAAGACATAGACTGAGTGTGAGGACATAGTTTGTTCTACAAAAGTATATATTAGGGGGTCTGTAATGATTGCAATAATATCTCCCTTCAACATTTACCATACACTGGGTATCTCTTCAGAACAAAGGAAATCTCTTCCAGACTTTATCTACATTCATGCATTTTCTAGACTATTTCTTTGTCCTTTCCTTCCACTGAGGTGGAACTGACAACTAGGACCTCATTCAACAACTGTCATATGTCAGGATATGTCAATGATCCAGCTGCAGATGGGACAAGGAGTCATATGGGAACACGATGCCCTCTGATGCTCTTGAATGGCAAAGAATCAGGAAAATGGAATACACAGCCCTGGTCCTGCCTATTTGCGCCGAAACTCCTCTCCCAGTGTGGTTTTAAAAAACTCTGTGTTATAGGGATGCAAAGCAAAGCTAATTTCATATTGGCAATGAGCTTTCCCTACTGTCTTCTGCTTGGTCTCACACTTTCATGTTGCATAAAACAGTCTTGGGAGTCTAACAGCATTTTCTTTCCTAGATGTTTGCATATGTCAGATACTGGGACATATCTATCTGTCTGTCTGTCTGTCTGTCTATCTATCTATCTATCTATCTATATTAAAACTCATATTTCTCTCTTTGTCAGACCTTTCTCACTCTATCCATTCTTCCTTCTGTACTTACAATATTTCTGTGCTCTTTTCTCCCCTTTAGCTGTCATTTGTTGCTACAGTTCTTCTACCCTCACCACCTACCCATGGTGGATGGCCCATGACTAGTCCTCAGCTCTCCCAGAATCCACCAAAACTTTCATTTCCATCTGTGTCTTTCTAGACATGAACTCCAAGATGATCGACTTTGAGACCTTCCTGCCCATGCTCCAGCATATCGCCAAGACGAAAGACACAGGCACCTATGAGGACTTCGTGGAGGGTCTGCGTGTGTTCGACAAGGAGGGAAATGGAACGGTGATGGGGGCTGAACTCCGCCACGTTTTGGCTACGCTGGGTAAAGTGAACTTTTCCTCATGCACTTTCATCACTGAAGACTTTTCCATACAGCTTGTATCATTCTGGGTAACCGTTATGAAGAAAATGAGTGAGCAAGACTTCTGCCATCACATTGTCCTCAGTTATAAAGACCAAAAAATGTTCTTTAATAATGAAGCTAAAAATGGCTGACCTGCAGCCCAAATATTTGTCTTTCCTTCCTTCCTT
>VZSZ01005131.1:15685-44804 GCA_013398815.1 Ibidorhyncha struthersii | reverse complement strand
TTCCTTCCTTCCTTCCTTCCTTCCTTCCTTCCTTCCTTCCTTCCTTGTCCTAGTGTTTTATTTCTCCAATAAATATTTCTATCACTATAAACTCAGCCAGACCTGGGAAACACCATCTATTCTTTCAATATTTGTCTCCATTTTTCTGCATCTTCCAGAAAAGTTTTAAGATGAAGCACCTTTTTTTTCTCAGTCGTCTGTTTAACAGAAATGCCTCTGAAATTGAAAGCTCCTGCTTTTAAAGTAGGGATCAATACTTCTCCATCCTCTCAAATTTTGACTTCAGAAGCTCAGTTTTTTCTCAGAGAGTGATGGTAACAGAATGAGTGCAGAGAATTTGGCTGTAATTTAATGACAGGTTTCCAATTTTTATTAGAATGCACTGACATGTTGTCATCTGAATCCAGTAAGTTTTTCTCAAGATGAGCCTTTTCTACTAGCGTTTGTCCAATATTAAAAAAAAAAAAAAAGACGAGCTTTTACAAAAAAAAATTTATTTAGACCAAAGGATTCCAATGATGTGTTTTGGCCTGGGCTATCAATTCAAAAAGCCAAGCCTTTTATGCCCAGGGGTTTTCATTCAATGACACATCACCTCTGTTAATGACAAAGGGAATAAGAAAAGAAAGCAATGCTATTTTCCTTTTTATCACTGGTGCTATTGGATCAGTTTAGGGACCAAATTCAGCGATGACAAAATAACTGCCCCAGGATCAGGATTGATGCCCTTTCTAATCTTACCTGGGACAAAGAAACCACTCTGAGCAGTTTTCTGAGTTTCACAGTACTATAAGAAATGCTCTTGCACTTACGCTTCTATTTCCAGTAACTCAGAACAATGGGGTAATATCTGTTTTTAAAGCACTGATAGGAAGTATTTCAATCTTGAGACTTAACAGTTCTATTTAGCGTGGCATCTCTAAATACTGCTCAAATCCTAGGCACAGCCAAATATTCTGTAAATTAGAATGCTTTTCTTTTCAGTTTTCAAAAACTCAGTCGAATTTTCACAGGTTGACATCAGCTGGGGACTTGCTCCTGTGTGCCAGAACTCAGTGATGGAAAAGTGGAACAACATGAGTAGCGGGGCACACCCAGTGCATTTTACTTTATTTTATTTTCATTTCTATGATTTCAGCTGAAATCACCCTCAAATTTCTCATTTACTTTTCTGGAACCCATTTGATCTCATCCTAAAATCAGTGCTTAATATTAGAATAAGGGGATGGATTGCGTTGATCTCTGCTTAACCAAAATGAAACATTACAGGCAAATAGATACCTAATAATTAGATAACTAAAATAAATAGACTGGATTGCTGATCCAAATCAGAGATTCTAAGTTTGACCTTGGAATCTTCCTGAACCTCAAATTCAGAGGCAAACTAGATGGTGACTGTACTAAGAGTTTGCGTAGTGAGGACTTGGTTAAAAAGTGACTAAAACCTTCAAGATCTGGCACTTAGAAAAAGCTTATTCTTAGAAGAGTGAGTATGTGAACATGATATCATGTGGGTTTCCATATTTATTCTGTCTTTCTGGTTTTCAGATCAAATTTTGTTAGTTTGCAAGTACAAAAGTAGCTTTCCGAGCAGTCAGCACCACAAATTAAACTGAAGAGTAAATCTCCTCCTCTCCTCTCTCAAATGAGAATTCTCTTTTGTATTCTTTGGTTCTTTGAACTGTGCTTCATAAATTCTTCAAAAAGGGTCCAGGTGCTAAACAGGCATTTTACTTTCCACCCAGGTGAGAGGTTGACTGAAGAGGAAGTTGACAAGCTAATGGCTGGTCAGGAAGATGCCAATGGCTGTATCAACTATGAAGGTAGGTATGAGCAGTGCTCATGTGCTTGAAGGCTTTGTTGCAATTATCCTAAGAAAGTTTAAATCTGTGGAAGATCTGGAGCAGGATGTGCGCTTTTACAAATTTTAGACCAATTCACATTCTATAACTCATCTGATATATACTATCTATTGAAGGTTAATTGTATTTTCCAAAGCTGAGTGGCCATAGTCCTTTCAGGATGTGGGGCTGTATATTCTTATTTTCTTTACCTTTTTTAAAAAAAATTTTACTTTTTTTTTTCTACCATCTCCCACAGTTCTTTGTCCTTTCAAAAAGAGATACACATCCCTTTTGAGACTTCCTTACAGTAAACCACTAAACTTTCCTTCAAAAACTCAGCAAAAATATCTTATCCTTAGTATCCTCTTTGGCCTCCTAAGCATCCTACAAAACCTTCCAAAGACCACCTATTTTATTTCATTGCTATTGTAGAAAGACAGAATAAAAGGATTTGGTCATAAGTACCTGGACCATGGTTCTTTCCTGCATCTTGCAAGCCTACATGCTTCAGGCTCTTCAATAAAACCACAATATTCTAGTAGGGATCATGAATACACACTTTTGTACACAGCTGAGTCCTTCTTAAGGTTAACTGGTGACTGACCATTGTGTCACCTTGGCGATTTAGCTGGTCTGTCATATTCACTGAGCCTTTTATGAGTGTTTGGGTTAGTGGTGTCCTTCAGTTATTGAATACCAGTGATCTGAGCTCAGAGAAACATTACTTACAAGTAGTACATTGATAGAAATCTGTAGATTTAGCCAACCCAAATGACTCATGAAGTTATGCTGAATTCAGGGACGTTCATATCATGGGGGGATTATTGGGAAGGCAAAAATATTTCCTTACTGCAAAAATGTATTTTTCATTTTCCTTTTGAATTTCAAAATTATATATGTGAATGCTTTTTTAAATGGAGAAAAATGGAACTCAAACCTTTTTGAAATGAAAGCTTAATTTGACTTTGAAATACCTTGTTTGATTGAAAATCTGAGTTCACAGGAGAGATATAGCCACAGTACCTGACTTGGTGACCTTCTGTGGATTCTGGAGGTTTACTCCAGACGTACCTTCAGTGGCCCCTGACTTACTAAAAATGTGCTGAAGGCTTGAAAGCTTTGCAAAATGAGGACCCAGGGTTTTTCATGGCTGTATACTTTGGAAAGCCAGTTCCATATGGTAGCCAGGGGTAAGGAATTAAGCAAGCTATGGATTGACTGATGTCTGTGTTCATTTCCACTGCCCACCTAGACTGCTGGCTACACTGCACTCCATATGTATTATCTTAAGGACTTACAAAGCATTTAGCACCTGGTATCTGGAATCTTATTTACAAAGTGTTGTGGCCTTTATTGCATCAGAAGAAACAAGAAGAGAGAATTTAAATAACAACCAAGCTGAGATACCCAGGACTGTTACTGACTTCAATGAAAGGGAATTGATAAATGACCTTTCTTTTTCTCTTGTTTCCAGCTTTTGTGAAACATATCATGGCTAACTGAGTGCCAGGTGAGTATCTTCTGTTCTCCTTGCACGCCCTATTAGTTTGGTTTTGGCATCTGAGGTAGGCTTGAAGAATATGTAAGTGACTAATCAAAGAGAGTGAATATTTTCAGCATGGTCTACAAGGAAGGAGGACAAGAATGTGTAAAATGTTATCTTCATCCTATTGAGTGCACAGAAAATCGATGATCTTTCTGCAATTTTCTGGTAAATCTGGATGCCTTTATTTTAGAAGTCCAACATAATATACCCTAAAAGGAATTGATTTCTAAAGAATAATAATTCATTCCTTTATGATTGACTGGAAACTTCAAAGGATGCATATTTTTCATGTCCATTTACAAGGCCCTGCTCCTAGACCACTCCTAAAAAGGCAAGGAGATAGAACTGAGATGACTAGAGAGAGAGTGGGCAAAAAATACAAAGGAAAGTAGATAAGAAGAAGCAATACATACTTTTGCTACTGAACCTACACTAGGAGGATAATTATTGGCCTTCCATAAATCTGGCTCCCAACATCTCCTGGCAAATGGGTTGGTTTTCCAGGAAAAGACATGATCTTTGTCCAGCATATCTTCTGGCTTTATTCTGTAGTGTTCTCCAAACCACAGTACCATTAAGGGTATCTTTGTCTCGCCATTGCAAACGAGCTGAACTTTATTTCCAGTATTTCCTGGTCATAATTTATTTTTGTATTCCTGGAAAAGGTGCCCGCTGTTTTTAACTGGCATTCACCATTATTTATCTCGGTTCAGCTCTTGGGGAAGGTTTGACCTGAGAGTTCACCAACGTCATCTATTCTGCAAACTATCTGATAAACCAGGAAAAGCAGTGGCTCCTTTTAGATTTGTTCTGGTTGTTTTGGGGTTTGTTTGCTTGGGGATTTTTGTTTTTGTTTTTGTTTTTTTTTTTTTTTCTTCTGCTTTGCTTTATTTTTCTACGTTGTCCTGACCAGGCCTGGCTTTGTTTTGTTTTTGGAGCTAACATTACCCCAGCCCACTGAGACCTGTCTGTTGTGTGGTGACTTTAGATTATGTTCATGGGCACCCTAGGGAGGGAGCTAAGTAGGAGTCATGTCCAGGTTTTGGGGACTTTTGTTCCAAGACATAATTGAACAAGATGTAAACTGGCTAAAAAAGATGACTGGGTTTCTTTTCTTAGTATGGTCTAGTTTGCTTTCTTGAAGGCATTTATCTTCTCTGAACATACACTCAGTTTTCCAACCCTGGCTCCCAGTTTTCAGTTCCAAAGATCTGGACTGGCCCATAGCCATAGTGGGTAATCCCACAGCTGGAGAGATCTTTACTTGTTGTTTAGAGATGTTTTCAATCCTTAATCCTATCCTAAACCCACCGCCATTGGAAATTCCCATTCCGATGCCAAAAGTCTTTCTAGTCACCTAAAGCAATGTCAGCCGCCGAAGAAGACAAGCGAACAGTGGTAAGGTCTAAAGCTGGCACAGGGCTGGGAGCTGCAGCACAGGGGCCAGCAAGAGTGTCTTTGCTTATAATGGGTTTGGAAAGGGAGCTGAGAGCTCCTGACTCACGGAGAACCAATGCACCACTGATCTGCCAATGAGCCGTGATGGGTGTCATTCAGTGGTGGTATCTTCCACTCCCTGCTGTGTTGCTGTTGGCATGTTTAGTGAAAGACAAATGCAGTCTTCATCCTTGAAAGGGTGATGGCCCTGTTCCATAGAGCATATAACAAAGTCCAAAACACTGGATTTGAACTCAGTGGGAATCTGGATCTGTGTCCAAAAATAAAGTAGTGGCTCGTGTTTCTTGGCCATTCCCGCATGTTGGAGGAAAGCTAGAGCTGTCTCCCAATATAAGAACTGAACTGTGTCTTTCCTCTTCTCTCTCTTTATTTTCTGAGTGTAGTTGTTGTGACTACTCTGTATTGACTTTTCTTATATAAAGCCTCTCCACTGCCTTTGTCCCCAGGTGCTACATACTATTTATAACACAGAGTAATCAATTGCATCTTCAATTAATGACTCTTCCACTGCTTTTTCCAGCCCCCCAAGGTCAAGTGTTCTGCAGCATTATAGCCGGCTAGTCTTCCTTCGCAGTAGACACTGCTGTAGAAAACACTCCCAGATTGGTTACACATCTGCTCCTTGCACTATTCAGCAGGAAAGACATGGGCAGCAGCGCCCACTAAGCTTTCTTACATAGCTAGAAAGCACTATGCCCTACTGGTGGTCCAATGTCCACTGCAGTGTGGAGCAGGGCTGTGGGATATGTGCAGTGGACTACGCAGGCCCCAAAGCACACAACTGTCCCCCTGTCATGTGACCGAATGTGTGATGAACAGAGTCAACCTTAGCTCCTGGAATAGCTCTTGGATGCATATCCATTCACAGGAGCTGATCAAACAGCCCCAGATGCCGGGAAAGAACATCTTTAGGAGCAAGTTGGATGTTGTCAGAGTTTTTCAGATACCTACTACTCTACCACAAACCTTGCGATACAAAACCACCCTATTTAAACATATAAGCTCAAGTAGTAGAGCAGTACAGCTGGAGGGACAGCCCATAGTGTGTACACAGAGGTTCAATTTGGTGTCCCACATGGAGGTATATGGTACTGTTTGAGATGCTCCAGGTGTCTCATACATCCACGGCCTCACAGATGGGACATGGAGCCCATGGTAGACTGGTGCTTTCTGGCAGTTGGCAGCCAGGCCGGGTATTCTAGGACATCTCAAGTGGTTCTAGGAGCTGAGGTGTGGGGAAGTGGATTGAGCCCTGTGGCTTGACCTCATGTGACTGTAGGTGAAATCCTAGAATATGCCATCAGTATTTGACTGGCTGACATAGTCTTCCTCAGTTCCCATCAGATTAATATGCCTACAAGGAAGCGTCTACATGAAAGCAAGATATCTCTGTTTCCAGACCTAAGGAACGTCCAGTTAGATGGAGTATGCAGAGTGATTCAACCCTTCCGAAGAGGGTCCATAGATGCAGTGAGTCCAGCTGCCGACGTTGAAAAGGACAAATCTCCCATGAACACTATGTCATATTTGCCACCTGTATGGGAATGTTCTGAATGCCCTGGGTCTTCCAAATTGCATCAGATGCCTATGATTCAGGAACTGAATCCGGCATGAAATTTAGATGTTAGCTAAGAGAAATGCCTGTGCTCAAATGGTGCTGATAGAAGACTGACTACAGATAATAGAGGCATAACAGAAGCAGGAGAAACTGCTTAGTGGTTCAGGAACTGGACTGTTTTTCTGGACAGCTGAGTCTTTAACCTAGCTTCGTGTCTGACATGGCCATACAGCCTCCTATGCCTGCTTCCCATGTTTTGTTCATCATTTACACATTGAGTGTAAGGTTGTGGGGTTGGGACTGACTAAGGATATTTTGTCATGTTGTGTGATTGCTCTTTGATGTCAGTTGGCATCTACATAGGGAAGAGACATTCAGCTGCAGGTCTCGCTGCCAATAAGCTGAGCACAGATGCATAAGGACGATTGAGGCTGATTCCTGGTGGCATTGTTTGGTTCTTTTTTCTTCCTCTAATGCTTAAAAATATCTTTATTTTTAGGACAAGATAGGCGCCGAGAACCCCAGATGCTGGCCTTGGATTTCGATGTAATGGAATGTCTTCTCATTTTTCAGCCCAGATTCCCATTACAGAGCTACAAAATGTGCTGTCCCAAGAGTTATTTGGATAAATCTTTTTTTTTGTTTGTTTGTTTTGTCTTGTTTCTTCATGGGAATAGGGTGGCCTCTGTGGAGATTTAATACACTCAGGAAACTGAAGAAACTGGAATCTGAACTATGAATACCTGGGCATCGTCAATTTTTTTTTTCTGATACACAGTGTGAACAGCAATACAAAATTGTTAAGGGATAGGGGAGAAAAGAGGAGTAATATTTTCATGACTAAATCAATCCAAAAAGGTATTTCCCTCCCCTCTTCCTTACAAAACAGCTGTATATTTCTCTTGGTGTTTATTGCATTTATTAAAAAATAGCTGTAAAAAAGTAAGGGAGACAAGAAATTAAACCAATTGTATAAATCTCATGTATGCAAGGAATACTAGTCTTTGGAGAAAGATAGTAAAAGTAGAATGCCCAGCAATCAGCAACAAGCGCAACCTTGTTCACATGTTTCTTAGCTTTGGAAAATAACACCATTAAAGGAAAAAAAAACCAAAGCAAACCAGAAGTGTACACAATGTTTGCTAAAATGCATCTCCTCTCCGCAAGGATTGCTTCCCATTCCAGTGGTCTGACCTATGAAACAAGTAAAATGTCTTTCTCAGTGCAAACTGGAAATTGTTCTAATATACATACCTTGGTCCTGTAGCTTTTTGCAGTAAAACATGGGATTCTTTGTCACCTGGTTTCATCATTGTTTCTGTGTCTGTGTGAAGGAAGGGGAAATGGGAAATAAATGCTGTTGGGAAAAACCTCAGTAGAGGCAAAGGAAAGCTGAGAAGCATGAAAAAGCACACGGATTAAGTTGGCTCATTTTCGGGGGAAAAATAATTTAAAAAGTAAAAAAAAAAAAAAAAAAGAAAAAGAAAGCTATAACCTTTTGGGGGTGGAAAAAGGAGAAGCTAGAGGCTGGTACAATTTGTTAGGAAATATAAAAAAAATCTAGATATGCGACACTCCATGGCAAGCAAGAGGTATTATTAAAACAGACAACTTGGAAACTTAGTGGAGGGAAGATAATCAGTGGAACATTGTAATACCAGGATGCAAACTTCATAGCAATGACTGAATAGGTCATCCCCGCAGAGAAGAATTGCAAAGAACGAAAGAACACAAACAATCAAATTACATGAATATAAGAGCTGTAACAAAATGTACCATTGACTGGCCATAATAGAAAATCAGCAGTCAGGGAGCTAGATGTAGTATCAAGCTGATGGCAATAACAATAAAATGCTAAAGGAAATTCAAAAGGCTGGTGCAGAGGGAGGAATAGAAAGATGCTAATAATGACAGGAATGTCTTATATCCAGCCTGGATTAACTGTACAAAGGTGCAAGTAGGTGGCAAAAAAAGTTTGTCACCATGAATTTCTGGTTTTGAAGAAACCACCTCTGAAGCATCACTCCTGAGCAGAGCCGTGCATTGAGCAGGCTGTTGATAAGGCCATGGGATTAGCAACTAGGTCTGCTCTAGTGTGCCAGAGATGGACACCAGAGATAGACACCATCCATGGTCCATCTCCTCCTCAAGGGAGCACCGTGAAGCCTCAGTACAAAAACCACTCTTCTAGCAGGTACTATCTGACTACCTTCTCTTTGTCCTCCGTCCCCTGTTGTTCTGTCATCAAACTCATCTCCAAATCGGGCTATTGGCATCACTCAATGAGTTCTACGTGGCCTAATCTAGGGCCAGACCTGTCAAAATTTCCATTAAAATCAAGGCATGATTGTTTGTTCTGACTTCTTTTCAGAGAGATTTAGTTACCACTGCAGGTAACCACATCAGGTGCAGCTTAGGTGGAGGAGAAATTCTAATCTCCTACTGGGCCACCAGCTGCTTTCTTCCTCAATGGCTAAACGCAAAGCTACCACCCTGCTGATACTCAGATTCCCAGGAAGGGGACACCTTGAGGTATTATATCTAAATCTTGAAGACTATTTCATCATACATCCCCCAAACACCATCTGTCCTCATCCACAGATGCAGGTGAGCCTTTCATCTGGGCATATGTGTGTCATTCACCCACCGAAGTGCAGATATCTGTAGAGCTGGTGTCTCCATCTGTCCTAGGTCTCAATGCTTATCTCATTGGCACAGATGTTATCTGTCCCATACGGATTACACATTATTACTGGTTTTGTTACTGGTTTTGTTGTCGATGTTACTAAAATCAGAGTTGAAACACCCTCGTCACATCAATCCAGCAGGTGGGACTTACACGAGGCTCTCAGCTATTTCAGGAAAACTGGAAGGGCTGATAGTGCTGCAAGTGAGCAAGCAAGTCCTTTGACAGAGTAACATGAGAAGCAAAGACCAAC
Organism: Ibidorhyncha struthersii; assembly: GCA_013398815.1. NCBI lineage: Eukaryota > Metazoa > Chordata > Aves > Charadriiformes > Charadriidae > Ibidorhyncha > Ibidorhyncha struthersii. The sequence goes on along the minus strand of VZSZ01005131.1, from coordinate 35,459 downwards.
AGGCCAAGCACACCCACCTGAGCTGATGTGCACCAGTGTAGAGTACAAGGCAAGAGGATGGCCAAAGTGCAGCCCATGGTGCAAGCGGGATGAATAGCCGCTAGTGTTTCACCCCAAGTGCTTTGGCAGGGCTCTTTGAGGAAGGATCCCCAGGTCAGTCCAAGGTGCATAAGCAAAGCTGTGTGTGGGAGAAAGCTGGAAAAGTGCCTATTGCCTTCCATGCCTCAGGACACGCTATGGCTGAATTTTGTTTTCATGAGCACAAGATTCACTCACAAGCAAACGGGAACAAATACGCAATATCTCACCCTTCCTTTCCCCTCCTCCTCTCCCTTACCCCTAACCCTAAACTAAAGAATAAATAAATAACCTCCTATCTAGAGAATGTTTCTTTAAAAAAAAATGTGGGCAGGAGACACGCCAAGTTTCTAGAAGGTCTTTTTATAGCAGTAGCATCTGGCTCTTTGGGAGACTCCGTGGGGAGTTTTGTTGGTGACTTTACATCTGCTGTGGTTAAGCTGCTAATGGACCGGCTGTCTGGGCTGCTGCCTGTTCCACTGATTCCTTAGTACCATGCTTTGGTTATTTGAGGAGTTTGAGCCTATTGACTTCTTGCCAGAATTACATAGTACATTCCAGCAGTAACTTGCATTGCGACACGCAGGCGTGCAGAAGGGGTTTCAGATGGAGCAAGGATATTGGCTGGCATTTCATTACCCTCTCTTTAAACCCACCCAAGACTGGATTAGAGCAGGGGGTGCAGCGTGGGGTTTTTTTTTGATCCGGAAGCCAAAGGGAAAGTGAATACTGTAATATTTTTTTCAGTGGCATCCACAAGCAAATAAGCAAATAAATACATCAATAATTTAATCTATGGGGGTCAATTAAAAATATTTTACCCCCTAGTGATATGTTCCAGCTCATTTTCTTACTTATTAATGGCTCTAAAAGCTATTTTTTAACCTCAAGTAATTAATTACTGTCTCAGAATGGAAAATCAAAATGCATCCAACTGCATAATTTTGAAATGAAACTTTTTTACATTTTCAACATTTTCCTCTGTGACCAGAATTATATTTTTTTTCAGGCAAAGTTGTTGTCAAAATTGCACCAGATTTCCTCCGTAATGCCATTCCCCTGAGAATCTGCAGTTTTTCCCAGAACTGGTTTCAGGATTAATTTTTCTCACCTGACCCATTTAATTTTTCATACCTTTTTCTTTTATGCAGAGATTAATTGGCCCTTAGAAACACTGTTTCTTCCCTCCACTGAGTATAAAATGGTCCTAAAAAACTGCTTCAGGAGCAGCCTTTTTGAACTCAATTTTGTCACCTAAACAATGCTATTTTTGTCATCTGCGATGCTCTAGGCTGTTGCCTCAGCTTGCTCATAAGTATGCATGTCTTCTGCAAGTCCTGTTTTGAGGTTTTATGGATGAGATTTGTCCTATTCAACTCGTAAGCTGGACTGATTTGCTCACAGACAGAGACTGTCGCTGCATAGACCTTCCCTGTGTACTACTTCACCCCCTCCTTACCCCACCAAGACAAAGTCCACCCCAAGGTAAAAGAGGTTTCTTCATGTGATTGTAGCAGCAGTGTTTTGGGAGTAGTAATGATGTGAAAATAGCTGTGAATTCATGTTTACTGGCAGAATTAATATCTGATTATATGATACCGATCTTAAACATAAATGTATCTATGCAGAGATGCAACCACCCTGCACAATGTAGACAGTAAGATCAATGAATTCGCCAGATGTCTTGTGATACAGTGTAGTTATTTTTTCCCAGTTTTATTTAACATAGAACATTCTTTGGATTCCCTGAAGTTTCTTATGTAACTTATGTCCATCTATCCTTCTTCTCCCGTTTATCTGGTGAAGTTGTTGAAATATGTCAAAAGCCCAGCAGAACAGCAAAATGAATGTTTTCATTTATAAATCCAAAAGTGCCTGTGTTTCTGAACTAGCTGTTCTGTGAATTCCTTCACTTCCCTGTAATAAAAGTGCCACGGGAGAGTTATGATGCATGCCAAACATAAAAGGCAGGAGAAATGAAGAAAGAAAAGTATGTATGTGTGTAGGTAGACCTATACTGAATTAAAGCAACTGTGTGTCATTTGGGACAGCAGTAGCATTTGAAGCTGTGCTTCTGTTCCCACCAGGAAGAATCAATGGGTGCATAGGAATAAATGCACAAACACACAGATAACACAGACTCACACAGAATCTCTCAAGATGTGGTTTGACGTTTCTGGATTGAAGTTTATAGTTTGATGATGCCAGGCTTTTGGAAGCCTGGTAACAGATTTCTTTTAAAAAAGCAACAAAACAACGTCAGAACTCATGGTCATGCAACACAAAGTACTTCTCCAGTTTAAACTCAGCGTGTGTCTTCAAATCAGCTCAAAACTTCCAAAGAACTTCACTGTGTTTAGGTAGACTTATGGGCATCACCTTTGCCTACCGCTCCAACTTTGTGCTGGTTTGTCTGAAATAAATTACCAGTAGTATCTTTCTGTAGCTTCTGTAAAGCAGGTATAAGAGTAGAAACTCGGCACACACTCTATCTTGCACACACCAGGCAGAGTAACAGTATCACAACTGCGCACTCAGGGTTGGTCTGGATGAAAATCTGTGCATGTAAGTTTGTGAGCCTCTTCCAGGTGCACTCATAGACAAACTTAGATGTGCAGATACTTAAAAACAGAGACACTGCTTGAAAATCCATTGGCAGCTGCCTTTCCAGAAGGCACCTTTGGCTTACATGATGCAACTCTTCGCATTTGTCCTGTATTTCAAACCTTCAAGCTGTGTGAGGATGCACTTGTTCACAGAACAGATCAAACTGTGTCTTAACAGGGACAGACCAAACATTGCTGGAGAATCAGGCAGGAGCAAAAAAGATGCCATTCGCAAAAAAAAAAGTGAAAAGGATGTGCTTTAGGGCAAGAAGAAGAGGGTGTAAGTCTGTCATGCAGTGCTTTTTGGAGTGGAGGAAGCAAAACAGCCTTGGGGCTTCCTGTCCTGATCCAGGCAGACATATCCTCAGTGGATCCCCACTCCCACCAGAGTGTGAAGAATCACAGCTGTGGTACAGAAGACATTTTACCTCAGCTGAGCTGAGCAACCTGGAGGCTTAGAGTGTGATGCTTCTGCTGATGGTTTTATTTTTCAGGAGCTCATTGTCTGATGATGCTCAGTCATCTCTTACTCCTGCCAGACTGTTTGTATTTTATTTTATCGCCCACCAAAGAAATCTTTAAAAAAAAGAAAAAAAAAAAAAAGCCTTTTATCCCAGTCAATGGAACGGCAGAAAAAAAAAAAAAAACTTCAATAAGATGCTGAACCCAAGACTAATACCTCTCCACTGCCATTTGTAAATGCTGAGTGTTGGGAAATAATGGGAACAAAGATATCTGGAACATGCCAGGATGTTTCAAGAAACCATAAACAGTCAGAGTAAGTTCGTGCAAAACCTATCTTTGAGAATCAAGTATTTCTTGAAGGGAAATGTTTCTGAAGGGCTTATGGAGTGCAGAAAACAGTATAGTTGTCTTTTCGATTGCCCCAGTCCATCTCATGTCTGTGCTGTTATTTAGTGGGATTTATTTATTCTCATGGGGTACCCAAGCCTTAAATGTCACTGCTGATTTTAACAGTAGTGAGTCAGTTCACTCTCTGCCTCCAAAGGCAGTTACAGCACCAGTGTGCAAATGAGACAGAAATGATCCTATGAAGACAAGCTGAGAGAGATGAGGTTGTTCAGCCTGGAGAAGAGAAGGCTCCGGGGACACCTTAGAGCCACTTCCAGTGCCTAAAGGGGTTACAGAAAAGCTGGGGAGGAACTCTTGATCAGGGAGTGGAGCCATAGGATGAGGAGGAATGGTTTTAAACTGAAAGAAGGAGACTTCAATTAGATATTAGGAAGAAATTCTTGACTGTGAGGCTGGTGAGGCACTGGAAGAGGTTGCCCATAGAAGCTGTGGCTACCCCATCCCTGGAGGTGTTCAAGGCCAGGTTGGACGGGGCTTGGAGCAACCTGGTCTGGTGGGAGGTGTCCCTGCCCAGGGCAGGGGGGGGGAACAAGATGATCTTTAAGGTCCCTTCCAACCCCAACTGTGCTATGATTCTATGATTCTATGATTTCATGTAACTCAGACACCTACAGTATATGCAGATTGGTGCACCCACCATAACCAGCAAGGAAAAATATTCAATCTTGTGTCATGATTCAGCTCTTCTCTTTTAGACATTAGCAGTAGAATAAAATACGTCATGCTCAGATCTCCACTGAATATATTATCTGCATCTCAGCTGCCAATGAGGAAAGCTTGGATGGACCACTCTTCTCTAGATGCCCATGTTTGATTGCATTTTCACTATGGTTACCTCAATCTGAAAGGACAGGTCCTTAAAAACATGGTATGTGTTCACCACATTGTTTTTATTTTGTTTTGTTCTTGCCCAGAACATTGTTCCTTTGCTGAGCTGAATGCCTGAAGATTCAGTTTATATCTGAAGCTGCTTGGGGTCAGTGTTCGCACTGACTTACAGTTCTCCAGCATTGTAGTGTGGGGAGTGGAAACGGACTGAGAGAGAGGACTTCCAAGTAACTATACTTAGAAGCCATAATCAAGGTTTAGTCTGTACAGCTAATTTATTGTCTTCATGAAAGAGCAATCCAAAGCAAGCTTCTGCCCAGATCCAGACCTTCAGTAAACATTAGGAAGATCTCTCCAAGGTCCCAGATTTATAATATCTATATTCCCCCCCCCAAACAAACACAAAACCAACAAAACCCAATTCCCTCCCCACCCCCAAAAAAAAAAAAAAAAAAAACAAACCAAACAAAACAACCAACCCCCAACACTTTCTGGAGGTTCCTAAGATGTTCTACTGCTGTTTTGACCTTGTGGACTGAGTACATCCTTGCTTGATATGGTGGGGTCAGTTCTGGTGAGGCGTTTGCAGCAGAGTGGAGGCTGGACCTTGCGGGGGCTGCACATGCTCCCAATTTTAAGAGGCAAATTTTATACTCGTCACATAATTCTTTGCATAAATGTGGATCTTGGGATAAACTGAGTAGTGTTGGGACAACCCAATGGGATTGAATTCCACCCATCGCCTGTGGGTATTTCTGAAGCGTCAGCAGTAATAATACCATATTAATAAACCATCTGCAGGCAAAAATATCTTCAAGTCCCTGTATCGTTGAAGCAATCATAGTGTTGGACTATGGAGGTCCCAAAAATTTCCTTCAGGTTGTGTCATTTGGGACACAGACACCAAAGGCAGGAGGTTGGAGTGGAAGGACATGAGGTCACAAAAGCACCATGGCAGTGGACTGCTGAGATCTCTGCCTCCATCAAGCCCTCTTAGAAGATTAATTTCTTTTCTCTGGTTCAGCAATGTCAAATTCTCCCAGGAGGTCCCAGAAGGGACCCTCTTTTACTGTCCAACAAATGGAGTCTCATACCTTTTGAAAAATAGAAAGTGGAGAGAGAAGACCGATGCATGCATGTGGGAGACAGCTAGCAAACGCAAAATACTGCATTCATACATTCCAGTATCACAAGCATGATGAGCAAAGCCCAGAATGAACAGAGGCACTGTTAGTAACTTCTACTCATCATTAATTGCTATTAATTTGTAAATCCCTAATAATCATTGTTCTTGCCAAAAATTACAGCCATTGACTGGGACCATGCTGTGCTTGATGCTAGACCAAAACAGAACAAAAAGACAATTGTTTCACTGTGTCATTTACAGTCGAGTTTCTTTCAAAACCATTGTTTTCATCAAAATGCATATTTATGATGTTTGCCTAGTGATTCATGATACCATCAAACAGAAAAGTGAGCAACTGACAAAAATCCTCACATTTTAAGCAACATTAAAGTGTGCAGGGACTGGATGAAAAATGACAGAAGAAAATTCTTCAAAGTAAAGCCCAAATTTCCGTGACTTTCTGGGGTCAAACTGTAAATGAAAAGTGGCAGAGCAATTTCACATTTCTGTTTTGGAGAATGGGGATGAATTCTAGTCTGGGAAAAGTTACCAATACCCACATAAGATGGAGGTTTTCTTTCTGACGCTTTTCTTTGCACCTCTCCTGCATTCACATTACGGCTGACTCACATTGTCACATCCTGCTCAGCGGCGAAGTCTGGGCATGTTAGCTGTGCAAACTTTTCATCACCTGCAGAAACGTTGCCACCAAAGGCTGGAAACTGCATCGTCTCCAACCATATGCTCAAAGTCCCTGTTTAGAGACATTCCCAGAGGACAACTACCCTGCTCCGAAGCTCTCTGATGCCATCCCTCAGGGGCCGTTGTCCCTTAGGGACCAGAGTCTGTTCTTTCTGAGTACCCTGCAGACAGCGGTGGGATTGTGCAGGTGATATAATGGACAATTTTCTGCTCCATATTGAGCATGACCACTGGGCTAAAGGGCCATTTCAAATCATGAGTCAATGCAGGGATCTGTGTTTATGCTTGTTTCTCCTTTTATATATGTTGTTCAAGAGCATGAAAACGTGTGAGTGTTGTCTGGTGCAGCTCTGCCAGCAGAAGCTGTGAGGATAATTACACAGACGAGACTGCTTATTTTTTATTGGTATAGTCTGTGCCCAGTGGTGAAGCTGCCTGATCAAAGCTCCCCTGCTATAAGCCTGGTTTAACTGAGAGATGTAGCATTTCAGACATGACTGAAAACTAGATTAAGTATCAAGCTAGCGAATTTGGGAAACAGCAAGGTCTTTGGCCACGTGCACAGAGAGGAAGGTGCATGTGGCATCATGTCTGGATGCTTTTAGCTCCCTTTGGAAATGCAGATAAGAGGACTTTATTCACAGCAGTGTCAATGAAGAGGGCAGCGAGTGCACGGGTAGAGCAGTGATGTGTATGTAACAATGCCTCTGCAGCACTGCGGTCTTAAGTGCATGTGATATCAGACAGGCCCAGTATTAATAAATGCCAATGCTAGTGTGATACCCATGTTATGAACTCATAGCCTGGCCCTGGTTCATCAGCTGAGGGGGGCTTTTTCTGGGAGGAGAATAACTGGCCTCACAGCTGCGAAGTTTAGAAGGATGCTGTGGCTACTCAGGGAGTCGTACAACACCTGAGACCATGTTGAGGTTCTCCTCATCCTAAAGAAACAGACTATTTCTGTTAAAAGAGACTCTCCATCCCTAGCTAACAATATAGTGCTTACGATAAATGGGTTTGGGAGCCTAAGAACATCTGCTATAGGGCAATGACACATACACATCGGAGCCAACTTCCCATTGTTGCTATTTAGATCAGGGGTGATGGATTAAAGTGACTCTTTCCAAGGTCAAAGCTAGAGTTGTTTCAGAGCCAGGGTAAATACTTAAGAAATACTGACTACTGTCCAGACCCTGTTTTTATGTACAGAAGCACTGCAAAAAATGTAATTGGATAAACATTAATAAATAATACAGAAATAACATCAAGATGCCAAATTCTGCTCCAATGCCCAGTTTGCCATAAAAGCAAAGATTTGAAATGTAAAACCCCAGAATACCACTGAAAATATGTGCCACAGGGGACCGGTTTATATTTCTAGCAGAAGTCAAAAATACTGTTTGAAGAAGTTTCAAGGTTAGAGTTTGTTCGTGGCGTACAGGTTTGTGGGTGGCAAAATGCATGCCCTTGGCTGGGCTGGCCCTTTCAAACTTCTCCCTGGCAGAGGTTAAAATACCGCAACCATCTAGAAAGCTAAATAAAGTTCTCTCAGGATGAAAATACAGACACGATTAATGGGTACACATCGGAATAATTTGAGCCACGTGGTGTTGTGTAGAGTAGCTTTGACTAAGATCACTGCAAAGATCTAATGAGCTCATGAGACCTGCAAGCAGAAGGTGCAGGATAAAGAACGGAATCAAAATCACAGGATGTTTTGCTCCCAGGAATAAAGTCACAAGGAACTGGAGATGACATTGCTGCCATCCCTCTGTGGGGAGGGAGGGATTTTATCAGGTACCTTGTCACCCCATGGCAGACCTTTCCCACATTAATTTATTGAGCACTTCATTAGCTGGCTGTATTTACTGCCTGCCACCCTGTGATGGCTGAAAAGGAAACAGGAATCCTTGACGGGCAGATTAGGTTATAGGAAGCATTCTTCCCAGCCACAGTGTTTAGCAAAGATCTCCTTTCCCATTTCACAGTTGCCTGGTCTGGTCCTGCGCTGGCTGCGCTATAATGAAGGATGAAAAGCTGCCTCCAAACGTAAAAGGGAAATTTCAGGCCTCCCTCCTGCCAAAGAGGAGGTGTGCGGTGGAAAGAGGGGAGCTGGGTCTCCAGGATGTCTGCATGTTTAGGGTTGGAAAACTCTTTAAAACAAAGTGGTAGAAATAACTTGCCTGTAATCCAGAAGAACACATCTGTTCCAGAAACTGCTCTGGGGAAAGAGTGCTCTGGAGACTTCACGGGGAGGTGGGTTGCCGGGCAGGGAGCCTGAGACTGTCTTTTTCTCCATTCTCTTCACTTTTGCTGACTGCAGCAAGAACCAATATCCCGGGTGAACCTCAAGTCCAACACAGATACTCTATAAACTAACAAAACCTCAGAAAGACAGGAAGTGTCTAGAGACAGGGCAGCATAGCCAAAGACAACAGCTCCTGAAGATACCCAAAAAAGCTCCACCACCCCCTCCCCAGTGCCACCATTAAAGATATGTTGGCTCTATTTTGGCTGGGTGTTTTTTGCAGGAGGGCAAGATGCTCAGCCTGTCCCCAGCCTGCCTGGACATTGCATAAACAAAAGACAGACCCTTCTTCTCACTCCCTCCGCTCCCCAAGGGGTGATCTCTCTCACAAACCCTTCCATGAGAAAAACAAAGAAACAAGCAAAAAAGATAAAAATAATAATAAAAAAGAAAATAAAAGGATGTGGGGATATGACCAGACGGACGAGCACAAAGTTTCCCCAAGGGTGAACAAATGTTTCAGACTTGGAGGGGTTTCTTGCAATCCCAGCCTCACCTCTGGCCTTCTTTTTACCCAGGAACTATTCCCCAGCCACAAAAATCCTCTGAAAGTCCCCTCTGTGCAGGGCTCCAGTGGCATAAACACACACACACACACGAATTTATGTTTTAGTTCCTACAGAGAAGACTTGACTCCTGGCTTGCCATATAATTGTAGAGGCTTGCCAGTCATGGCCACAGTTCCCAAAACACGCATGGCAGGCTCATCTCTCACCTTTCCTACAGCCAAACTTTTATACTTTTTTGTCCCTTTCTCCTCCTCCATCGTTTCCAAGCGGTAGGTACAGCTGGCTGGGCTGGTGGAGCTCAAGGGCTTCAAAGAAGCCATATACATGCTGGTGGGCACCACGTCCTCAGAGCCCTTCATGAAGGTTGTGTGGGACTTGACACTGGGGCACCCTTTCCTCCAGGCAGTCTCATGCATCAAGGGAGAAGGTACGTGAGGGGTCTGTGGAACACAGAAAGCATCTTGCCTTGGGCATGACACCGAGTCTGCCTGTGCCATACTTTGTCACTGGAGGATGGAAAGTAGGAGGTTTTACCTCAATTAAATGAAAGGTAGTTCAAGGCAAGGCTATTCCTCAAGTCTGATTCAAATACAGGGAAATTCTTGCTACTGAACTGATGGTTGTTCAGCTCAGAAGACAATTTCCCACTGTTTTCTTTCCTTTCTTTTATTTCCCCCTCCCTACAGGGACTTCGGACGTTGCCAATATCCAGGTTTCCTCCTGTTTCCGTCTCATGGTACATTTTCTGTTTAAGGCTCTTGACTTGAGGTTGTAGGGATCCTGAATTTCACACAGGAATTTAACCAAGAGAGATATTTTTTGACTTCTGCATGTGGACAGAGGGAGTATTTGTATTACAGAGCAGTTTGAATTAAACATGAATTGAGTAGTTATCTGGAGTGGGGTCAGGAATCAGTTGCCATAAGAGTCCCTTCCTACCTATGAAGCCCTCTGAAGGTTTCATCTCCCTGATATAAATAAAAATCCAAATATACGCAATTATTGACTTAGCTGTGAGTGTAAATTGGTACTATTGAAACTGGTGATTTCTTACCGGCCTTCTTGAAGGGCATATATTGATGAAAGTCTGAGGGAAACTGGCACAACTGTGTGTTGCTGAAAGCCAGTTTGTATTCCTGTCCACTCTTGCCATGTTCTATTCAGCTGTGCTCATCTCTGAGTTTCTGTAGGATGTGGGTTGATTTAGGGGCCTTGATAATTTTTCCATGATTCCTGATTATCTTCCTCTGTACGATGAAAGATGTGGACAGCAATCGTAATCAGCACCTCGCAAACTATTGGCTGAACGACAGAGATGTAATGAGGACTCGCTGAGGTACTCTCTGCCTGCCACATACACAGGAATGAATGTCCTCTCACACAAAGGTGGCAATTTCTGAGAATAATATCCTTTAATGCTCTGCAGATTTCATTTCTCACATCTGTTACAGAATGGCAAAGCACAGAATAAATGTCCTTGGACAGCATCCTGTAGGAGAGCAGTATATAATAGCTGCCGTGAAGTATTTGCTATGGGATTTATGTGACTAAAAGTCAACATTTCCATCCGAGCTAGATACTCTGAATTCTTTTTGTTGTCATCAAAGATGTGTTCAATACGTTTAAACTGGAGTGTGGTTCCTCTCATCCTAAAGTTTGTGTTGAAAGTAACTCAGACAAATTATTCCCAAAAATCCCCATTCCCCTCTGCTGACTGTAAGGAGGGAGAAAGGAGACTAACTCAGCTGTATGTGTTGACACCGCAGACACCAGGGCTCCATTCACCATCTGCAGCTATTTAAGAGCTTAATCTGGGTATATTTTCCCTCAAAAAAACAGGTGGATTTGGCAGTTGGAGTAGGTCTTCGTTGCAGAAAGCCACAGGTAGCAGCCAGAAGAAGTCATTTACAGCTAGCTCATGCTGACCTCTTGGATTGCTTTCCCCCGGACTTTTGGGGGTGCTGCACACTGGGCCACATCCCTGGTGTGACTTGAGATGATGGGGGCAGCAGGGGGAATGGGGCTCTGTCCTGCTGCTGCCGCACCACATTGTCACGGCTTCTCTTGGCTCTGTGACCCCACGAGCCAGACAGGCTGCATATAAGCCACCGGACCGGTTTGCTGAACCTCTCTGAGCTGCTGAGACCTTTCCACAGCCTTTGGCCACCCAGCACTCACCTTTTTGACCTCTGAAAAAACCTCTGCATCTGAGCATGCCAGTACTTTTGCAGTCTCTCTTGGCTTCTCTCCAGAAATAACTCTCCTATTTTATTCTGCTTTTTTTAAACACTAACCGTAGCCTAAAATTATTTTACGCACACACACATGTATATCACACTAATATTTATTTTCAGTACAAACTGCAAAAAGGCAAATTTGTCATTAGGAAGAAAGCCATTCAGAGATGTGAGAGACTGGGAGATGTACAAATCCTTCATTATTTAACTCTAAATGAAACAACCAGCTGCTTCCTAAAGGAGAGTTCAAATATACTCAGTGCTGTTTTCATGGATTTCACCTCCTTCATTCACTGAGCTTTTCTGCTTTTGACTGAAGGCGTTGAGTGGGAAAGCATGTAAGGGAAAGAGGTTGGCAGGCATGAATATTTGAGTGCTTGTTTGAGAGTCCTTTTAAAGTTGCCACACAATTAGCTTATGAGTGTATTTATGTGCAAGCTCCCACACTTTTCAGTTTGCCATGGGATTGCAGGATGGCATTATCTGTAGACATTTCCATAACTTCTAAAGGAGATTAGAACATTTATTGCAGCAGTGCACTGAAATACTCAGCACTGAAATAATACTCAACACTGAAATACTCAACACGAATACTCAGCGATTCCCCAACTTTGGAAGTATTTCTAGATGTCTGGGATAATATGAGTGAGGTTTAAAGTTAGTAACTTTAGACAGTTGTAAGTGATCTGCTTAAAACTGATTCATCTTATCCAAAGAGATATCCAGAGGCAGTTCGAGAGGCTGGAGGGTAGGGATCTGTAACAAAGAAAGAAGGCTTTTTATCTCAGGCGTCTAAAGTTAGGTCAAGTACATCTCAGGCTTAGGTTTTCTTGTATTTACTGGAAAAAAATGTAGTCTGCAGGACATGTATCTATCAATTGAAAGGAGTGATGACTGGTTCTTGTACTCAATCAAAATTTAGACCGCATCTAGAATACTGCACCGAATTTTGGGCTCAAGTTACAGCAAAAACATTGACAAACTGGAGCAAGTTCAGTGGAGGGCCACCAAGAGAGGTGGAAGCTGGAGCACTTGTCCCATGTGACAGAATAGCAGCCTGCTGGTATCTCTGAGTGGTTTGTCAAGAAGACAGAGCCAGGCTTTGCACAGTTGTGGTGGATTGACCATGGCTGACCACCAGGTGCCCACCAAGCCACTCTATCACCCCCCTTTCTCAAAAAGACAGGGGGAGAAAGTATAATTGAAAACTCATGGGTCAAGGTAAAGGCAATTTAACAAAGAAAAGCAAAGGCTGTGTGCAGAAGAAAAGGAGAACAAATAATAATTATTCTTTACTTCCCATCAGCAGGCAATGTCCAGATAATTTCTGGGAAGCAGGGCCTCGCTTCAGAAGGTTTGAATGATATTTTCTGGGTTATGCTGAACCCTTTCCCTTGGCCTTCCCTCACTTGAGCTCCCCTCACTGTGGTCCTTTACCCTTTGAATGGATGGGACGCTCAAGCCTCTTCATAGGTAGTTCCTTCTAAAAAAGGTCTTCTCCACCTCTGCCATCAGCTTTGGTTTAAGGTCTGTGGTACTGATGTCCACAGAGGGGCATATTTATGGTAAAAAAGTACACTTTGGTTTTCACAGCTGCAGGAGTTAGACAGTGGGGAGGATGAGGGGAACTGCCATATGGATTTCTTGTGGTTTGGTAATTTGGTTTTTTACAAAATATTTTCCCTTACTTTGACATCATGGTTGGAGGACCAGGAAAAAAAAAAAAGAAAACCTCACAGTTATATATTTACCCTCAAACCACTAAATTCAGTCACGAAAGTATATTAGGCCATTTCAATGCACACAGGAAAGCTATTGTTGAGCAAAATTATTCCTTGGTTTTACTACTGTAATATAGGGGCATGTGTTAGAGTTTAGAGACTCCCTAAAGAGCAGCTGTTGGCCTGTAGCAATTTAATTAAGAATGTAACTATGGCTAGCTGGTTATATTTCTAAATCTGTCTTTGGCTTTCTTTCCTTTTATCTTTGATCTTGTAGGCCTCATTCAAGGTCCACCCCAGTCAGGGCAAATCCGACTTAGAGATTGATGAGGTTTGGATCGGACTTGGACAGCACAAAGGTTACAGTCAAACATGTGCTTAGTTTTATACCCCATCCTTGCCATGGGTGGGAATGAAACTAAAATAACAACAGAACTTTCCATTCCCCAGGGAAAGAAGCTGGTAGAGATTTTCCTAAGCACATGTGCATCACTTGGGACATACACTGCTGCAGCAGTGATCACAAAAAAACCAGACATGTAAATTAGAGGGTCTAGATACCCCAAAGTTAACCTGTAGTCGATGGAGAGAAACAGGTTTTTTCACAGAGTGATTTAGAGGAAGGATCCAATTCATTGTTTTGAATTGCCCTCAGAAGGGCATCTTTCTCTATTAACTATAGAGGGGGCTGAGAAAGATTAGCTTCCTAACGTAGGTACTTGTCTTAGAGCCAGATCCACATCTAGGCACCCACATTTAGGTGTCTACCTATGAATCTCCATGCACTAGGTGTCCTACGTCCCATCACAGTCAAGAGAGACTCAAGACTCAGTTTGTCTTCCTCAACACAGATATCTGGTGCTGTTTGAGACCCTCAGGCCAAGTATCCTGTGACACACCGGACCAATGATAAGGGCCAAGGGAAAATTCCAGGTAACTTGGGGTGCCTGAAATGGCACTAGGCATCTATGTTTTGACAAATTATATTAGTCCCAGACCCACATAAACTATAACGATAAATAAGATACGCAATTCATATGAACAGATTGCATATAGGTACTTGGATTCAGATGTCTGAACTGCAAGGTGAATGCCAACCCTAGGGTTAGGAAGTGTCAATGCCCCACTCTAGCCCCTGGAACTGTTAAGGTTCCAATCTTGCCCCAGAATATTATCTGTTGCCCTATGAGTGAGAAGGAAGAGAACTTGTTTGTATGTCTACTGGTGATCCAAGCCATGATTTACCTGGGAAGATAATGGAGCAGCACTATCCTGAGCCTCCTTGACAGTTTCACTGAACGCTGGTGGGTTATCATAGAATCATAGAATGGTTAGAGTTGGAAGGTACCTTGAAGATCATCGAGTTTCACCCCCCATGCCATGGGCAAGGACACCTCCCACCAGATCAGGTTGCTCAAAGCCCCATCCAGCCTGGCCTTACACACCTCCAGTGATGGAGCTTCCACAACTTCTCTGGGCAACCTGGGCCAGTGCCTTACCACCCTCAGAGTCATTAGCATAAGGAGTTCCTGAGGTGACTCTCAAACTAGAACCTTGGTACAGTGCAGAGCTCTGAGGAGAGCTCTCTCTCTCTCTCTAATCTGTATCCCAAAACACTGTAGTTACATTGTCTCAGAATTATTCTCACACTAATAGGTCCGAATGTCGTAAAACCAAATAGGCCTTCTAGATAGAAACCCAGGACTTCACCTAATTTTTTTTTAAAGCGGTTTTCCTTAAACTGTACTGACTTAATCCCCGTTGACTATAATCTGCAGTGGAGATGTCAGCATTTGTGAAAATGAAAGCACTCTCCTCATATCCAGTGCAAAACACAAGCCCTTCTCAGCAGCTGGTTGAATGTCCTGTGCCATAGCTGGGAAGTCAGCACTGTTGTCCTAGGGCAAGTTTAAGATGGATGGAAGATGAGAAGGAATGGTGTGTTTATATGATGGCAACAGACATTTTTGAAGAGCAGCTCAGTTTGAGACTTTGCTGACCACCCACAGTTGAAATATGCACATCTTAGGTTCACTTTTTTGTCTTCTCTGTTGCATCATATCTTTTTGGTTCTCACATCTGTGAAAACCACAGATGTAAGTAGGAAATAAGTCACAACAGCATCTCATTGCTTGTAGGTAATATTTGGCTGGGTGGTTAATGCCTTAACTAATCCTTAATGCAAGAACTTTATTAAACTTATGCAAGACCCAGGTTTCATCAAGGCAGACAAATCAATTCAGTTTTTAATAGCTGACGCCTTGCTATGCTTTTTAATAAGAAAAAGGTCAGGAAATGGAGACAAGGCAGCAAATAAACCATTTGGAACACCTTTCTTTACAAAGGAGTTGAGAAAATATAGGTCAGCATGCCAAAATCAGCAACAGAGGAGTTTTATACAGTGGTCCCTATTAAAACCTCTACAAATGCCTTTGAAATTACCCTGGCCTCACAGTTTCCCAGATATTCCTGAGGTTAAACATGTATTTGATACTAATGGCAGAGAATATCATAAAGCAGGTTAATTGTTAACCCCAAAATTGTAGAGAACCACATAATCAGCATTTATGTGGGACATATTAGTCAGACTGTGAGCAATAATCCCTGTTCAGACCGCTCATTGCAATACCAAAGGTAAAATTAGGCACCTGTCACAATATCTTAAATTTTGGATAGATATTCATGGGTTTGTCTCAAGATGCTTTTCCCTGACTCTGATCCCTGCATAACCAACTGAGGAAAATCATGATGAGAGATAAGACACTTACAAAACTGGATTGAACATGGCCCTTTTTCTGACTAGGAATGAGAAACTATTGCCAATGATCCAAGTATAACTTTTTGTGCTTGGGGCATACAATTCAGCTTCAAAACCTTGGCCAAATCACAACTGAGAGACTCCAGTGCTCTACATTTGACACCTGACTTTACCAGAAAATTCTTCTCTGATGCTGGATATGGCATTTCCCTTCGCCTCTCCTCTCCATCTGCAAAATGCAGGCTACAGAAATTGTTTCATCTACTATGAAATGACTCATCTATCTAGTCTCAGAAATCTAATTAAATTTCAGATGACTGAAGTTATTCCACTAGATCTCCAGCTTCAAAGTCAGATGATCATGTGTTTCCCACCGGTCCTTTGTCCCATCTATCAGCCCTGTGCAGATGCCTTGGGTATGTAAACGTGCCCCAGGTAGGCACTAGACACTGATTTTTAGATACCCAAATTGCTCCACTGGTGTCTGTTATTAAATAAAATGCGTACGACACACAATGGGTCTTGAACTCAGGGTCTCTTGAGAGAGTCATCACAAAGCAGCGTACCTGCTGCTGTCTTAGGGGCAAAAGAGGGTTAAAATGGTAAATAAGTAAGGACAGGAATATACTGATATTCTGAGATATAGTACAGAGGTTGTTATCAAAGTTTCAGGAATCAACTGCTTTTTGAGCCCACTGGGTGAAGGAAAAAAAGTTATTGGCTTTCTTACAGTAAGAGAAAGCTTTGGTATTGAATATTGAGATTTAGGCAAGCAGTAGTGCAAAATATTTAATGATGTCATGGATTTCTTTCTGGGGAAATTACCAGAAACTTTTTAGGGAGATATCAGAGAAAGTATGAATATCCTGAGTGAATGCAGTGCAGCAAATTAGATGAGGTTCCTTCTTCTCATACATTGCTGGAAGCTGTTTGTTTGTTTACAGTTCGAATACGTTAGGGATGCTCAAATGACATTTTCATACAAAAGTCCAACTTATTTTATTGCTGTTCCATTAAGGCTCCAGCTCTCTGTTTTTCTGTTGTCACAGATGCTGGTCTGTGCAAGTCCTTTTGGTTAAGGGCATGTATTTGAACAACTGGCTATGAAGGTTTTTAATTGCAGCTCAACTGCAGCTCGTAAGTGACATTGGGCCACAATCTCAGAAAGGGAGCTAAATCTTACAGAATTTGGGAGGTGGCAAATTTAATGGCTATTGATTAACTCAATGCTTAAACACTAGTTTCTAGTTAATTTCAAATGTTGTAGGGTTTCTGAGACACCCAAGCTGGACTGGCAGATATGAAATGTGGTCTACAGGAGAGCTGTGTCTTTTTCAAGCTGCAGCTGGAGGTCAGGCAAGACAAGCTAAGGCATTTTCAGTTGAAATAAATGCCTTATGTTTAGGGAATTGAATTACTCAAAACTTTAGACGTATAACTATAGGTGCCCACATATAGGGAGCAACCAGTGGGCTAGGTACGGAAACTCACATCATATGGAAATTTTGAGCTCAATTCAGTCATCAGTATACAGAAACCTCATTTGAGATGCTCAACAGGATCCCATCCGGGGTCTCTCTGCCAGGTCGGTGTCTACCAGGCCCTGTGCTATGTTCACCACCCCTGCGTGAATGTCTTGGATACCAAAAGGCCTCTCAAATGGCAGTAATTGCTTAGATTTAAGCAACTAAACTGCATCCCTACTAGCTTCTCAGATGAACCCTGCTCTAAATTTGACTGAGCAGTCAATTTGACATTGACATTGACTGTTTTTCCACTAACTGAAATGAGATCTTATACAACCATTTCACATACAGACACTTGCATATTTTCACATAAAATTTGAGTTTGAATCTGCAAGCTGAAACTACCCTGAGTTGTGCATAACTCACTCAATCATTTGGTGCATGTGGTTAACATTTCTCAGAAGTTCTGTAGTATCCCACAAGAGACATACTTTTGCACTGCACCTCCCTGATTTGGGGTAAATTTCCTTCGCTTAAGCAATTTCACGGCATTAATATTGACACTAGTGTAGTGTCTCCGGTGGCATTTTCTTCTGGATGTGGGATGGGTTAAGAGCATGCATGCCTTTTACCAAAGGATATGTTGGTGAAGTGTAACTTGATTAAAAACGTGAGCACTCACAGTTATACGAACGTGCTCAGGAATCTTTCTCAGTGCATCACTTGATTCCTCCTGCTGCAAACTTAAAGCCTGAGCTACCATGTCACCCAAATTCAGCACTTGTTTTTAAGCACGTGATGAAGCAAAAACCCTGTGCCCCTACTCACAGCTGAGTGAGTTTTATGTTCCCTACCAGCATTTTTTTTCCACATTTTACTTCTTCATTTTTTCTAGTGGAAAATAACTATAAAAGTGCCTTTAGAGCAAACACCATCAATTAAAATAACCCTTGTTTCCAAGAGTGTAACTTGACAGCCTTGAGTTTGCAGCTAGAGAAGAGAAAAAAGACATGGCTTTTTATTTCTTTTTTTTTAATAGGCACAAATTACAGGGTGATTCAGTAACAGCTAAACTCAAAGTTGTTTCATCTTTACCAGGGGCCATTAAAAGCAGTGTTCAAAAACAAAGGACATCATCCAGTTATGACAGTTAATGGAGCAGAACGTTCATTTCAGTTCCGAGTTTTCCTCATGTCTGGTCTGGGAATGCTTGTTTGTAGAATCTCGTGTTTTAATGCAGAACAGGTGCTGGATGAAGAAATTCAAGAACAAATTGACGAGACAGGCAGCTTGTCAAGATCCAAAATAGACCATCAAAGCAGGAGGTGGAAGAGAGCAGGTTGCAAACCGCATATCATCCCGGGGAAGATTAATGCTATTGTTCACGTATGATTGAGAGACTGCGTATTTATGATTTCCTGAGCAGAGCTTGATGTTTTTAACCTACTGATTTTAAACTAGTTTTGGACATGACTATCACTCACCAAAGTTAATGTGTTTTTCCTCCTTACAAACAACTTAAAAAATGAAAATGTTCTTCTTTCAGAAGGGAGTATTTCAGCATTTTGTATTCATATTCTTCTTTATTTCTACTTTTGATCTCAGGCAATAATGTAGTCTTTCTTTCCCATTTGTTTTTCCTGTCTCTGTTTTTTTGTCGTCTGATTGCTTCTAGTAGCAGCAAAAGAAACAAGTGGCAGCAAAAGCTGTGCAAAGACAAACTGCGAAATATACAGACATTAAAAAAATAATTTCAGAGTATTAAGAAGTTTTATTATTTTCAATAAACAGTTTGGCAAGTTCCTTTAATAGGCAGAAGATGGGCTGTGGTGCTAGGAAAATCACTGCATTAAAAAAATCCAACCAATAAAACAAACAAAACAATCTTGGAAGATTCTCTGTAGCTTTCCACTGCCTTTGTCAGTGCTTCACTGGGATTCAATGGTACTGGTGCAGCATCAAGGGAGCATTGAATATTTTGTCACCATTTGCAAGGTCATTGCACACAATTTGGAAAAGGTCGAGGCTGAGGAGGGTATCCTGGCACATGTTTCCAATTCCAAGTACCCCAGACCAGTTAATATTTTTGCAGAAGCACTGTAGAAGATTGAGCACACATATCAGATAAGAAACTCATGGATAACCCATGTTAAGTATAAGGTACAGGTCCTAATATGCTTCTTTAATCTGATTTGAGTCTAGTTGGAGGTCAGTAACAAGTGGCGTTCCCCACGGGTCAGTACTGGGTCCAGTCCTGTTCAATATATTCATCAATGACCTGGATGAAGGGAT
Organism: Ibidorhyncha struthersii; assembly: GCA_013398815.1. Classification (NCBI taxonomy): domain Eukaryota; kingdom Metazoa; phylum Chordata; class Aves; order Charadriiformes; family Charadriidae; genus Ibidorhyncha; species Ibidorhyncha struthersii. Next base: position 15,955 of record VZSZ01005131.1, on the reverse strand, counting down.
AGAGTGTACCATCAGCAAGTTTGCTGATGACACTAAACTGGGAGGGGTGGCTGATACGCCAGAAGGATGTGCTGCCTTACAGCGTGACCTGGACAGGCTGGAGAGTTGGGCAGAGAGGAACCTAACGAAATTCAACAAGGGTAAATGTAGGGTACTGCATCTGGGGAGGAATAACCCCACGCATCAGTACAGGTTGAGGGCTGACCTCCTGGAGAGCAGCTCTGTGGAAAGGGACCTGGGAGTCCTGGTGGACAACAGGATGACCATGAG